>VXAZ01004532.1:158389-197063 GCA_013399875.1 Gymnorhina tibicen
CGCGTGCCCGCCGCCGCTGCCGAGGGACAGGTTCATCCATACAGGCAGAGTAAACACGGAGAGTTCCGCCGGCTCGGCTTTCAGCCTCCCCCCGCTGCTCCCCGAGGGGCTACGGAGGGTGGGCGGCAGCCTGTGTGTGCTCTGAGGAAGGGCTCTCGTAAGAGGGCGTCGGCGCTCTCCGCAGACTGCCCCGCGCCGCCGATGCCCTTAGCTCGGGCTGCCACCTCTGCCGAGGGGACGGCAGCTTCGGGAGCGGACAGGAGGCTCCCGGCGGTGGCACTGCCTTCGTCGTCCTCCTCCTCTTCCTCCTCCTCCTCTCCCGGCCCCGCTGGGAGTGCTTCCAGGCAGCGCCCCGCCGGGAGCCCAGGAAGCCGCCTCGCCACCCGGGACCGCCTGTGCCAAGAATCGGCGAAAGAGGCAGCACGCCCGTTCCCTCCCTCTACCCAGACCCACTCCAGCCGCCTTCTCCGCGGGCTTCTCGCCGCGCGGGCTTCCCCTCCCGTCCGTGCAGAAATAGCCTTCCCCTTCCCCGGCAGCTCGCCCCCGCCCCAACACCTCCCCTTCCCCGCTGCAGCCGGGCCCGGAATTCCCGGTAAACAGGCGGTTTCCCCGCCTGCCCCCCGCGGGGCTGCGGCCACGGGCCGGGGACCCGCCTGACGAGAGCTGCGCCAGGGACATCAATATTTCAGTGGCTCCTCAGCGAGGTTCTAATTAAAGGCTGGGGCGATGCGCCCCCCCGTCCCCATCTTCCCGCCGCCGCCCCCTCCCACTCCAAACACACACACACTTGGGACCGTCTCCTTACGTCGGAGAGCAGCGAAGGAGTGACTGAGCCCTGCCCGGGAGAACCGAGCAGGGGGAGGGACGGGGGGGACCGAGGCGGGAGGGGAGAGAGGGCGGGAACGGGGGGGCTTGTGCAAGCAGCGACGCTCCCAAGGTTGCCAAGTGGACTTTTATTGTTTTCCACCCACTTCCAAGTCGATACTATCTGCCGTCTCATGTCCATCCTATAGCCTATATAAGCGGCTGCGCGGGGGCGGGCGGCGATGGAGTGGTTTGTGGATACGGCGGGAGCGCAGGGACGGGAGGGGGGCGGGCGGGCCAGGCGCGGAATACTCGGACTCCCTGCCGTTCGCGGGCTGCTGCCGTCCGGGGAGCGGCTCCCGGGGGGAAGACGCCTCGGCTTCTGGGACGGAGACACAGGTAAAGCCGCCGGCGAGCACCAGCAACCTCCTTCCCCTCTATCCCCCTCCCCACGGGCCGAAGCGCTGAGTGCGGCGGGACCGGTGACAGCCCGCGGGCGGGAGCGGCCGCCTCGGGACCCCGCCCGAGTTGGCAGGGCAGAGCCNCCTCGGGACCCCGCCGGAGTTGGCAGGGCAGAGCCGCCGCACGGAGCGGCCGCGTGTGAGAGGCGATCAGCCGTCCGAAGACGAGCGGCTCCAGGCACGATGCTGGCCGCCGCTCCGGGCTGCTCCTACGGGGAAGGGGAGCGGGGAAAGGGACGGACAAACGGGAGACTGGTGGTGCTGTTCCCCAGCCGGTTGCCCCCCAGCCGTGCCCCTCCCGTCCCGCCGCTCCTGTCCGCAGCCCGGGCGCTGAGCCCCGCAACGAGGGTGGGGACCCGCTCGGTGCGCAGCTGCCGCGCCTCTCCGGCAAAAACTTCTAGGAAAGTTGTCGCCCCTCGCCCGTGCTCCTCNCGCCCCGTCCCGCTCCGCCAGCCCCCGGCAGCCCGAGGCGGTCTGTGCCCCCGCCTTGTGTAACCTGCCAAGCGGTCGCCGCTTTTTCCTCCGCCAGTGTTTCCGATTTCACCCCCACGAATCTCCCCACCTCCTACCCACCCCAATTTTCTCTTCCAGTGAATCAGGAAGACTTCCAATAGCAGCAGATCCTTCCTCTTCATCCCCTCATGCACTCTTCAGGTCGGACTGCAATGAGTGGACTGAGGTCTTCTGGGCTGCTGGGGCTGGTACTCTTAATGCTCTCAGCAGGATACTGCAAAGAGAAAACGGACTCCGCAGATCTGAAGGACAAGCAAAGTCTCTTAAATCTCATCATGGAGATCATTCAGGAACTGAAAAGGTACCACCTGGAGAAGGACAGTGGGATGCAGTACTTCTCCAAGCATGACTATAACTTGGATCGAAGGGAAGTGGCTGACTACGGAGGATACCAGGACGAGCAGAGAGCTGGTAAGTCACAGTCCATTTTTTTCCCCTAGGGTGCCTTAGTGAATAACAGGTTACTAATTTTGGATTAAGAATTCACCACTCAAAATACCTACAGATTCCCTTTGGTGTCAGAAGCTGACACAGATGGCAAATTTGGGGTAGAAAACCTCCATTCACTTCTCAGTCTTTTACTCTCTGGATAATGTACTCAACTGAAAGTCAACTTCCTGTGGCTTTGAACAAAACCTATTAATAAGGGAAAAGGCTGAAATGGGCTGAGATCAAAGAAACAAGGGATGAAAATGCTTTTTCCTGCAAGGTTACCACTTATTATCATGTGCTTGGTTTAAATGTTTCTTGGAAATGACCATAGTGAGATTCTCTTGCAGGACTGTAGTATGTCCTAAAGACCTTACATATAGAAGTCTTTCCTGCAGCTCAGTTTTACTTAACTGTTCACCCTGCTTGTTAGTTCCTTTTGTGCTCCAGAGGTAGCACCTTTGAAATACTAGGGAACTGAGACAGTACTCCTCTGTCACTGTGACCAGTTTGGGACACTCATGCAGTCATCCTTCTGCTCGTTTGACTGGCTCTTCTCTAACCTCCAGTGAAAGCCCAGGTTTGTTCATGAGATGTTCAGGATTGCATAGAGCAGTCCAGAAGGACACATGGTGATGGATAGTTACTACTTAGTTTGGTGATGTACTACTGTGCATCCAGTTGAAACTTGATTTAGTTTCTCCTGCTGCCATGTCTAATTTAGTGTTCCCTGTCACTCCCAAGCCCCTACAGCATTACTGCTGCTCATCTGACCCCTCCAACTGAAAGTGACTTTCTGAATATTTTCCAGCAAACATCTACTCACCTTTTCCCAAACTGGCTTTCATTTTGATAGTATTTTGTCTATTTGTTTTGTCTTTATTGATCTCATAAAGCTTCATTGTGCCTTTTTGTCATTCTCATTCATACTCAAGTACCCTCACAATTCGCATTTATTGGTGGTTGTCATGAAGATGTTGCTTCTCTGTTTGGATGATTAATGAATGTACAGAAGAAGACAGTTTTGTTCTAATTAAGGTCAGCACAGGAGAGAACATTTTGTTTTACAGATGTTGAAAAGTTGAAGAGGCCAGACTAAGCAGGGAACCAGGATCTGCACAACACTAAATCTCATCTTGGAACGTGGGCATAGTTTTGGTCACCCTGTTGGTGCGAAACATCTGGCTTATGTGGAACAGTTATCTGTGAAATTAGTAATCCTGCTTCAGAGCAGATTAGTTGGTAGTGTTGTTATTGATTCTGAAGCAGGATTTTTCGTTCTCTTATTATAATGGAGTTTTTCCCAGCAACTCTGAAAAGGAACTACTAGTTAAGAGTCTTTCATTTCAGTTTTGGCATCACTTTCCTAGAGAGCTTGTCCCATGGGAAATTTCTGAGTGAAGCATGTGTGTTTTTAATGCTCTTCATGACATAATTAGGTCAAATAGGATAAGGTCAATTTTACTTACACTGACTAAAGTTAGAAGTAAATGAAGAATGACTTTCGAGAAGTGTCTAAAGTCACAAGTGGATCAGATCTGGATGGAAATGCTCTCTGCTTTATATCTGATAAGAGGTGCCAGGGGAATGAAAAAGGCTGCTCACGCATTTATGGTCAAGTAAATAAAGCACCATATAGCGTATCATACACAATCAGCACTAAGCTATCAGCATAGAGTTTGTAACGGAAAGCAATCAAGGATAGCTGTAAATCAGGAAGTCACAAGCAGGGGTTAGGGCTAAAATGGATTTCAGTAAACCAGTTTCATTTTGCCATCTGCTGAACACAAAACACAAGGCGGTAAACCACAAACACAGGGAGCCAGAAGAGAGCAATTTGCTTGGAATCATTTCCTGTGAATTTTATTTACTGCTAAAGGGGGGAGTGGGGGGGAAGATTCCTGTAAGTAGATCAATCCAGTTTCATGATTACAGCAGAACAGTGCTTCTACAAACATACCTGGCACAGAACAGTGGATACATTTGCATAAGAGAATTAGAAGACACAACCCCAAACTTGAATATATCTTTGGGTCTTTAGCACTTGTGTAATATGAAAGAATTTAAATCTAGGTAAACTTGATAATGTAGTTCATAGAGAGCTAAAATCTGACTCTTAGTTAATAACCATTGTCATAAATGATCTCTCACTTAACAGACATTGTTTCATCAGCACTGTGTTTCACAGAGCATTTTACAGGGTCTCCCCATGTAAAGCAAATTCTTGCAATTTGGCCTACTGTATGCGATGGGCTTTTGACCTCTGTGCACCTGTCAAGACATAGTGGTGATGTTTGCTGGACAGAGTATTCCCTGTCCTCATGCTATGCTTGGCAAGCATGGTTCCAGTGCAGCAGAGTAACTATTATTTTTCTGTCCAATAGAAATAGTTCCCAGAGATCTGAGGATGAAAGACAAGTTCTTGAAGCATTTAACAGGTATGTTTTAATTTTGCATTGGTATCCATATTTCACATACATACCATAAGCTGCACTACTGCACCTGTGAGCTGTGCTGATTCATAACTTACTTTTTCTTTATATTTCAGGTCCACTCTACTTTAGCCCAAAATGTAGCAAACACTTTCATCGGCTTTATCACAATACAAGGGACTGCACCATCCCAGCATGTAAGTAACGAAAGACTTCCCTAAAACAAGAGGAAACTAAAATTCATTAGCTCTATCAAGTATCAGTAGTGATACAGAGTGCATTCCCTTCAAAGAAAAATTTGAAGTGCTCTGAAATGTACTAAGTATCCTCTACAGCATTGTTAGAACAGCATCAGCATTACAGAGAGGAAAATGGAAATAAAACTTTCTCGTTGCAAATACACTATGTAGAATGGCTGTAAACACTGCATCCTTAGGTACTGATGTATTTGCCTCATGGGTTCCAAACCAAGTGTTTGCCTCTCATAGGAACATAACTCCCCTCACAAATATCTCATATTTAGTTTCTAGTGCTGTAAATTCAAGATAGGATCACAAATTCAGGTGGGGTTATTTAGTTTTCATTGGTTATTTATGTAGGACACATTTTATAGACATTTTCTGTTTTGACTATTCAGCTACCAGTCTACCAGTGATGTTGACAATGAATCCTTGCAACCCTTGTCTTCAGTGAATTACAAAATTATAACTTCATAAGGCTTAGATAAAAATGAGAAGTGCTGATGGACACAACTAAGCAAATGCAGCTTATGATACCTCATCGCTGTTGTCAGCATAGAGAATTAAATAAAAATCAAACACTGACATTTATTAGTCAGTAGATGTGACTCCAGATTCATACTGAGGTGGACCTGTTGAGTAAGCAGATGCTATTTTAGTACAGCCTTTTCAGAATGGAAGCACACTTTATTTTACTTGTCTGAGGTCAACCAGTTGGGTCAGTAGCAGAGCTGGGAATAGAAACAAGAGTTACAGATTCCAAGTTTCAAGTATTAATAAATATTTCAGCCCAGTGCATTTTAAAGGCATATTTGGTAAGAATTATGGACATTTTCTCTATTTGTAAGGCTTCAGATTAGGAATTCCTTGGAAAGACAAGTATTTCTAGATGAGAGGTAGCCAGATCATGTTCTGTTTACATGACTGGAGATGTAAATTGTTCATAATTTTTCTGTTCTGAACAAGCAACGGTCATATTACCTTTTTCATAAGGTAATCTTACCTTTCATAAGGTAATATTACCTTTTTCATAAGGATCACATTGTTTGGCCCAGCACTAACGAGTACTCCAAGCTGTGAAGCTAAAGACTAGTTGGACTTAAAGGCTCTAAAATAGCCTTTTCCTCCTGCCCAGGTGACATATCCACCAACACTATGTCTGGATAATGGAGGATGATTTGTATGAGTGGCAGTTACAGCATAACTATGCTGTGAGTTGCGGATTTTTAACATTTCATCTCTACAAAACATAAGATGTAGTTACTCATTAATGAAATAATGCCTAACAAAATTCAGCATCAGTTACTGGACTGGATTGACTAGCATCTCTTTAAAGTAACTTTCTTCCAGGAAAATGAGATGAACAGCTTGCTTTAATTCTTCATGCACAGCGTGCACAGCGATGTTACTTTCTGATAATGTCCTGACTTCAAATTATACTGTTCCTTCTGTGTAGAAATCTGAAGGCCAAACAGCAAAGAAACTAAAAGCGTCTGTGATGCTGCAGCATGGTGGTAGCCAGTACAAAAGCACTGTGTTGACATACTTTCTAGTACTTTGTACAGTGTGGCAGCATTGGCACCTGAAAAATAGTTTATTTTTCCATCTGTCCATAACCAACTTTCACAACACTTGCTTTCAGTTTTTGATGTAAATGAAAAGAAACCCTTTTGATTAATTTCTTTAGTTTTGCTTTGGTTCTGTCTCCTACTATGAATGCATCAAAAATTTGAAGGTACCTAAAATATGAACAACTAACAATAGGACTACAGTGGAAAAAACAAGTTTTACTGGTTTTAAGATAAAACTTCATACTCTTATGAATGTTTATGATTTGGTCATCTACTTGGGCTGGACTTAGCACTTGTATGACTAGAAGATGTTATTTGTCTAATTTAACTGCTTTCCCAGGAAGAAAATCTGTTGGAGTGGCATTACTTAATATTAAGTTGACAGACTTGCTCATTGAGGGCTGGATTTCAAAGGTGGATGAGCACTATTTATTCTTTCTCTAATATGGAAATACTACAGTCACATGTTTAGATCCTGCACAGAAGCAGAGGCACAGATGTATACATTTTTATACACACATACATACACTTGGAGAGCCTCCAAGCACATTCATGCTGTTTGTTTACAGATAGAACATGTGCAGAAGTCAGTTGCATAGTTAAACGTGCCATTAGACATGGCTTTCAGTTATTACACAATTTTTACATGCTCCTTTTTTAAGTCAAAGGAGCTGATTTTTATTCTGTTGCAAACTGAGGTATTCATTGAACTTTGCTATGACACTAATTTGCATGCTGATACCAATTTTGATTTTTAAAGGCAAAGTTGATTACTTTGGTAATCTAGTCATGCTCCTTTTTTTCATACAGACTATAAAAGATGTGCCAGGCTTCTTACTCGACTGGCAGTAAGCCCTATGTGCATGGAAGGATAAAGGTAAGCTTTTTCTTAGCAGAAATGACATTCCACTGCATAGCAAAGCAGTGGATGTTAATTTTCATACACGAAAATTCATGGGAATATAGTAACAACTGTCCTTTAGATAAGGTATGCCCCTCCCAGAGGACTTGAAGTAACTGGCTTAATCTGGCAAATTTTGGCATTAAGGAAAGGGTACCCCCTACTGGAAGTCATTACATAAACGTCCATGTGCATCATCCGTGAATTATTTATAGCAGCATACAGTTAGCAGATAGTGAATTTGTTGCTACAGAACAAAACACAACAGCTGTGGCTTATTTTTCAAGAGTTTACTCAGTACACAATTGCCTGTATCGGCAGCAGCAGCCGCCCTTTTATGTGTGCAGCTGTAGATCGGTGCTGTACTCAGTAGTATGAGTTAATATATACACAGCTATACACATGAAAGCTTTATAAATGCAGATAGGTCACAGGTGCTTTTATAGTCATTCAATTAAAATGTATTGATAGTAGCATTGATAAACTAACTTCAAGCTATTTGGGTTTTTTGGGATTTCCTTGTGTACACCTCTCGTGTCTTACCAGTTCATTCCCTCCTTTTTTTGCCTAGATGTCCCTCTATTTCCCCCAAATACTTGGGAAATTTCATCATGCACCATAAAAACAAAAGCCAATCAACTGAACCAAAAAGTACTGCCAAACTATCTGTATTTTTAGAGAACTGTAACATAAGAATGCAGAAGGACTAATTTAAATTCTGTCCTCAGCCTTTACCTGAGACAAAATGTGATCTTGGACAAAGGGAGACCTAATAACCATGTAGACTTGTCAGTAACAAATGCTGTCAAAACCAAGATGCTTTAACTCTGTGACAAAATACACATCTTGTAGAATGAATCGGTGACAAAAAGTAATAAATATTAAGCATTTTATTTTATTTTTTTTTAAGCGTTGAAACTGTTTTGCACTTCACTCTCACAAGCAAGCTGGGGAAATAGGATCAAGATAAATGTAAAAATGACGAGAAAAAGATACATAAGTAAGTTGTTAGTGCTTCATTGTCAAAACTGAAAAATGTATTGAGCAATGTCACACAGCTTCATCATGGGTATGATATTGTTCAATATTTTCATTAATAACTTGGGTGACAGAATACTGTATTTATGTATTTCAGTATTATAGGAGAAGCAACTATGATAAGAGTACAATCTTGAAATTAAAAATAATCTTGAAAAATAGGCCAAATAGTCTAAAACCAGGATAACAGATAAAGAGCAGAATTACGAAGTCACGTAGGATTATTCAACTGCAGAAATACACGGAATTTGGTGAATAGTTAAGACAGTGCTGTCGAAAACATAGCGGTTGTCGTGGACCACAAACTAAGCAAGTCAGTAGTGTTACACCTGAAGAAAGTCAAACAGTACTGGAATTTATAAAGAATCATTGTTTATGAAACTCCTGACATAATTACTGTTACTGGAATACTGTATTTAATTAAGGGCACCACACTTGAAGACGCATGGGTTCTTCTTGTAAGAGTCCAAAGAAAAGCAATGCGAATGACCAATGGCCTAGAAAACTCGGTATACAAGAACAGTTACAGGAATTAGAATTATTTAATCTAAAGAAAACATGACTGCAGGAAAACATGATGGAGCTGTTCAATTTCATAAAAGGTTGCTACAAGTCATTCTTTCTATCCAGTCTGGATAAATGAGACACAATTTGTTTAACTTTGCAAACAGGTGAATAAGGTTATTGCCAATACCAATAAGCAGATACATCAGAGTATGAAATTATTTTCTCCCCTTTTTTAGAAAATTTTATCTGTATCTTAACAACCTGTCATGTAAACATGAACTTGTAATATGAAGGAATAGCAACTAAAGTAGTTCACATCTCAAGCTGGGAGTCTATTTAAAAATGTCCATCTCTCAACACCTTTGCTCAACTAGCAGCCATGTTTCAATGTCAGCAACAACTCTCCTCTTACTCACACAGACACAAATCTGTAGTGTTAGACTCCTTAAGCAGCCTCGATTAGCAGAAAGGAAGACTATCCTCTACCACGTGCATCTGGAGATGCACAGGTGTCTCTGTAAGATGAAGCCTCTTTTCTCCTCAAAGCTTTTCCACTACATCAGTTCAATTTGTGTGAAACAAATTCGGTTTCCTATTTTGTTCAGTAGCTGATTCTTGTTTCATTTCAGGTTTGTAAGTGGGCTGGGCTATAGATGGACTGTGACTTTGGCAAACTGGTAGTTTTGGTGGATTTTTCAGATCTGTGGACAGCTATCCATTTTTAGAGATCAATTCAGAGAGAAGAAAAAAAGATAAATTTATTTTTATTTGTACTTAAAATGCATTTTTGACTAGCACAGCTTTAAAGCACACGAGACATTGAAACTCAGAGCTAAGATCAAACAAGAAAATAATATGTGAAAACAGGAATTAGACATCTGTTACTGTCACAACACGTAAGTGGGTGCATGTGCGTTTATGGTACGACATGTCTTACGGAGCCTTCACTTTTTCTCATTTATTCTATACATGTGTAACTGAGCTCCATCTTCTCTTTTTTTTTAGAGTGTATATCCCCTTTCTGCCTGTCCTACAGACATGAGCAATGCAGGGACCCAGTAACAGCCCTTCAACTTGTTGAGATTGCATGAGTGAAGCCAGAGCAGCAGATTTGTATTATCACATCTCACAGTAGACCTTTTTTTTTTTCCCAGTAAGCCACCCAGGCTGTATTCCCTGGCTGCCACCAACACCATCTCTGATTAATTTTATTCTGTAACCCCTTCTCATGGTCAACACAGCTATGCTAAGAGTCCTGTACTTGATGCTTCTTTTTTTCATTCAGTTCTTCAGCCTCATTCTTCTGCCAGCTTCCTAATAGTTCCCATATTCCATGCTTGCTTTGCTCCACTCCATGCAGATACATCCTACAACTGTTAACGTTGTCCACATCTGCAGTAGGTAAGAGATGCCAGGAACACAATTCCCGAAGTCTTCACCTAAATAAAGTTCACAATTCAGATCATGAGCATTTCTTGTGACAGACAGTGATGAATCTGAAAATCCCTTTGACAGCATTTGTCACAGCCTCTTTGGCTACAGTCATACAGATTTTACTGCTTTGGTTTGAAAACCGCAGGTGCTACTGTTGGTGCCCTCCCTTTTCCATTACCTGTTCTTTACAAGTTTGCTAGAGACCAACACTGATCTCATAACTTATGTTGAAGACTCCTAGTACTCTGAGTAGTTCAGGGACTAAGGACTGCATTATCACATATTATTACATATTTCTGTTTTGAAGATTTCTCCTAATTTCTGTACTGACAATTATTAATGGGGTTTTTAAAACTTTTTAAAAGCATCTACAGTTATTTCAAATAAACAAAGTAAGATTAATTACACACTTCTACACTAATAAAATACAAGAGTGGTGCAAGTAGTTGGGAGTCTCAGGCTAAGCAGAGAAAATGAGGTTTATATACTATAAAAAGTGTGTTAAAGAAACCTACCACTTGCTTGTTTCCTTAAGATGCAGATACACATAGAGGTCAAATATTCTTTGCAAAATTCCTAATAAGCTTAAATCTGAAATTTCCTCTGGAACTCAGAAAAATCTGTGTAAACTCCTCAAGATGTATTGACCATACTAGTAATGTATGTGACAAATGCTGAAAATACAAGATAAAGTTGGAAACTTAAAATACATGAAAAAAAAACTGAAATACCCCACTAAATATGCCATTTCTTTACACCATATTATATATCAATTTTTTCAAATTATTCTTAAACCAAGATATTTGGGCACTTGAATTTTGTTTCAAGTGTTTTGTAACAATGGAAACAACAGCCCTTAATTGCATTCTCCCTTAGACTGCTGCTTACTCAGAGTAACATCAAGTGCATTCAAGAAATATCAGACACTTGAATTCCATAAAAGTGAAGGTGAAATAAAGATAAGGGGGTTGTGTATTATTCAGTGAAGGCCTTTTTTTTCCAGCAAGTATAGCTTGATCTGTCTTATACAGCTGCTCAGGGCATATTCAATCACCTCTTCCTGGTGCCCGGAAGTGGTTCCCAGGTTAACTAATTTCAGACTTTTATCAGAACTACGACTTAAAGGCAGCCAGTGTACATGATTACTAGTGTGGCATTGTCCAGGTTTATTAAAAGGCAACTCATAGTTTTCCTTGCTGTGGGATGTCTGTGGCTAGCACCAGATGGAACATTAAGAGCTTCATAATCTTCAATGTATGGATCTCTGTGATCACATTACAGCAGAATTCCACCTGGGTGTGCACAATTGGGAAAAGAGTTTTTTTATGTAAGCATGGGGAGGTTCTGCTACAAAATCTTACTGGCACGGTATTTAAAGTTTATATTTATATTTAAACCACTAAATGCTTCTCATATAGATTAGCTTTTTCCTAGAATCAAATTTGGAAAGCTGTAACATCCCTTTACAATAGCTTTCATTTGTGCTTTTAAAAATCAGCACAGTTGGTTGGGGAGTTGTATAATTACCTATGTTCTCAACAGAGGCTTGTCAAATTGCATTCAGGATCTCCACTAAGACTCATCCTTCAGCTAAGTTCCAGCCTAATTTTCTTAGACTGATGTATGTAACAGACTATATGAAATAAAACTTTTTTTAAAAAGTATAACAGATTTATCAGTGCTAAAAATCTGCGGTCTATTCAAGGGTTTCTGAAAACGTCAGGGATTTAGAAAATGTAAGTTAGCTGATACAAAACTGTTAAGTTACCCATACAAAAGTGGGTGTAGATGAGCATCCTATCCACTGTTTTTCACCCCCAGTGAGCTGCATATTCCTATTAGTAATGAAAAAAGTTGTTACATTTTCAGTGTTTAACTTGTAAATTGTACCACACACTGATCAAACCAAAAGCATGTTAATTTCTTCTAAACATCACTTTTTAACATTATAGCTTAAATAGGGTACAGTAGGAGCATACATACAGAAAATAAGCCAGATGAAAATGCAAGACAAGGAAAATTTACATCAGTTTCCCCTCTAAGGAAGGATATTAAAAGAAAATAAAAGTAATTGTCCTATCTGCAAAGCCAGGAAAAAACCCTAGATTACATTAAGCTTTTCTGTAACATTATTACATTTCCTAATAGCTTTCAAAAATTGCAAAACTAAATGTTTAAATACTACTAACAAGTATTTCTGTATGCACCAATAGCTTGATTTTCAATGGATTATGTCAAGTCCAACTGACTTTGCATACAAATGATTCTATTACAAATGATACTTAAGCAGTAGAAAATGTAGAGAAACTCAGAGTATCAGAGAATTCACACTGATCATGGGAAAGACAGTTAGCTATGTTCAGACAGAAAATATGGAAGTTTAACTGTGAAAAATATCATCATCAGAATTCTAGAATCAGAGTACCACTGGTATTTATCTCCCCCATGAATTTCTGATGGCTGTAAGACTCTGAAACTTCAGCTGAGTTTGTTTGCATGTAAGAGTCTTTAATTTGTGCAGTCCCTGCTGACTTTTAAAAAGACATTGTACAGTTTTTACTTCTAAAAAAGAACAGTAACAGGCATAGAAACACATGAAACTGGGTGGACAGACTTGCAGCATTCAGCGTTCACCCGCCCAGAAAACATCGAGAAGAGGTCACCTGTCTAGAAGAGGACAGACTTCTAGATATGTGTATATGCAGTTATACTACATTTTCTTGTAAGCTTGAAAGGTGTGGGGGAGTAGGGTTTTGAAAATCTTCACTGCTCAACCTTTGAATCAATATTTCTAGAATAGAGATGAAATACATACATAAGTGTGGAAACGTGTAATTTTGTATCTGTGATTTTGCTATCAGTGTCACAGGCATGGTTGTGATTTCATTCCAAGAAACTATTCTGGGAAGACTTAACAGAACAGGCAGCAAATGGAACCACTGCAGCTCCTGCTTAGTTTGTGGTGGCTCAGTGTTGGCATATTCCAGGGGCTGTTTTTACACAATTGAATCTAAAAAAGTTACTTCTTTTTGTTTCTTGCTTATATGAATCCAAGTTTCTTCACAAATTGGCCCAGTGAAACATCACATCCTTCCTAGATTCTTCAAACTGGACACCCCATCAACAGCTCCTGACACCAAGGCATTTAGACAGCATTTTGCAATTTGTTAATGCTATTCCTGAGGTTTATTCACTTTTTGACTTCACAGATGCAGTCATTGGAACAGGCCAGACTTAACTATGAGCCCATTTTAAACAGGTAGAACTGGATTTTCCTAGTCTGTCTACCAAAAATGAACCATCAAAAAAAGTGATGCTTTCCAGAATTTCAGCCTTGATTAATAGTCAGGCTGACACAAACTGAGCTAAATCTGAAATTCGCTACTGATCTTTCCAAAGTTATTACTGATTTCTCCAGTTTTATTTACTATTTTCACTATGATAAACACATTCTCAAACATATATGTGAGTATAAAAATGTTGAGAGGCAATTTTCTTCTTTCTTTTAATCCACCAGATGTTATTACCTTGACAAGAAACACCAAGAACCAAGAGAAGTGCCTTGGAAACCAACAGGGAAATAGAACTTACTACCTTTTAGTGAACTCCATTGTGAACAAGAGATTTATTTTTGCAGATTGACAGACTACTTCCCATAATTCTTTTAATGTGCATTTTGTATGTCATCAACAGTTTGCAGATTGACATTCTTTACAGTAGCATAACTGCCAGTAGTACTTAATGCTCCATACTTTGAAAAACACACTACAATTGATGTGTAATGCTGCCAAAAATTATGTAAACACAAATATTTCACCAAGAAAATTCATGTTCTATTGCTTAATTCTACAGTTTTAAGGAATGTTCGTTTGTATATCTAGAACTACTAAAGATCTGCTCCACAGTAGTTGTGGTCACTTGATATTCTTCATGCTTATGCAATTTTTTAAAAGTTTGGTTAAAACAGACTTGCATTGGGGTCACATTGTACCCTGGAGTACAAATTGCATGACAAACAGGAACATAATTCCAAATAGACATGCTTTTCGGGACAGTGGAGCATGGATTTTGTACACAAACACAAGCTGCCATTAATTTACTTTATATAATACATGTATAAAACATTCCAGCAAACGTGCAATATGTAAATACTGTAAATAACAAGCGCAAGTAATAAAGTGTTTGGTATTACGTTGTTCTCAGTTTGCTTTCTGTTCACTGAATCCAGGTAAACAAACTACCTTCTGGGAGCTACCATCATTTATCCACACGTAAAACTCTTTCCACTAAGAGTTCACAGGTACAAGAAGGAAAGGTGTACTCACCTCAGAGTTCAGTAACCTGGACACCCTGGATTTGTGAGGATGGACAGATCTGTGTGTTTCAAACACACAAAATGCCCAGACCACAAGGCTGCTCCAGTTCTCTACAGCATTATAAAATGGAATATTTTTTAAGACTTAGGGTTGTTCTGGGGTTTTTGTTTTTGGGGAGGGGCTTTTTGTTTGTTTTTTTAATAATCTGCAGTCTAATCATGATACTGCAAGTCAGAAATACTGTCAGAAAATGTCCAGTAAATAATTTTACTATTGTAGAATTTTTAAGGAGTTAGTGAACACTTACTCCAAATACACACTTCCCTTTCTTCCTTAAATATGATATTAAATCAGTTGTCACAGCAAAATGACTCAAACAGAAAGAAAATTTTTATATCCAATCTATAAATGCATCTATTGGGTTTGCATGGCCAGGTTTTGGTAGTGCAGGGGCTACAGGGGTGGGTTCTGTGAGCAGCTGCCAGAACCTTCCTCCATGTCCAGCAGAGCCAGTGCCAGACAGCTCCAGGATGGACGTGCTGGGCCACACAGAAATGGTGGGGACACCTGTGGGATAACAGAAGGGAAAAGTTACTGCACAGTTGTAATTGCAGCCAGAGAAGAGTGGGCTGAGAACATGTGAGAGGAACAGCTCTGCAGACACCAAGGTCAGTGCAGAAGGACCATGGGGATGCAGAGATCCACCTGCAGCCCATGGAGGAGGTGCCCATGCCAGAGCAGGTGGATGCCTGAGAGGAGGCTGTGAACTTGTGGCAGGCCTGTGCTGGAGCAGGCTCCTGGCAGGGACCTGCAGACCTGTGGAGAGAGGAGCCCACGCTGGANGGGACCTGCAGCCCTGTGGAGAGAGGAGCCCACGCTGGAGCAGGTTTGCTGGTGGGACTTGTGACCCTGTGGGGGACCCACACTGGAACAGGCTGTGCCTAAAGAACTGCACCCAATAGAAGAGTGACCCCTGCTGCAGCAGTCTGGGGAGGACTGTTGCCTGTAGGATGGACTAGTGAACTGTCTCCTGTGGGAGGGACCTCAGGCTGGAGCAGGGGAAGGACTCCTCTCCCTGAGCAGTGATAAAGAACCTATGATGAACTGACCATAACCCCCATTCCCATCTCTCTGCACTGCTGGGGGAGGAGGTAGAGCTGGGAAGGAGAGAGGGGTAGGAGCAAGATGTTTTTCAGGTCTTATATTACTTTTCATCATCCTGCTCTGAATGTGTTAGTAATAAATTCATTTAATATCCCCAAGTTGAGTCTGTTTTGCCCATGATGGCATTTGATGAATGATCTCTCCCAGTTCTTATCTCTACTCATGAACCCTTCATTTTATTTTCTCTCCCCTGTCCAGTTGCAGAGGGGAGCAAGAGAGTGACTTTAGGGGATGCCTGGCATCCAGCCAGGGTCAACCCACTACAGTGAACCACAGGTACTTTTATCTTAATACTGGCATTTATAGTTTCCATTCTATCCTCAATTTGAACCACAAAATGTAAAGCCAAAACCAAACACAACACTCCCCAACCTGAGAACTACAGGAGCTGAGATTCTGGAAACTGACACTTCAGAGCCTTCAGCATCTAGCTGTTTAGAAGAAAAGAGAAAATGGCAGAAGTACAAAATCCCATCCTGGAACATGGCTGTATTTAGCATGGGAGAAGTACGTATTTTTATTTGCTTTCAGTGATGACTAAATGCTGAAGTTCCACATCTCAATGGATGTAATACATGCCTGCAGAAAACTTGGTTGTTAAAGGAATCAACTTCTATGGGATTCATTAAAGCTGCTTATCTACATGAGGGTAAACGTGGGTGGAACTCTCTGCTTCACTGTGGTTCCACTAAACAGATCACAGCCCAATACTTATCATGGGAGTTTAAAATATTATAAAGCTTTCTTTTTCTAGTAGGATACCCGAAATCTGGCTAAAGAAAAACCTAGAAAATTTCCTTGTAAAAGGGAAATAGCAACTTATTTAATGATTTAAGCAAGTAATAGAAATAAATTAATCCCATAGAGACGTCTCTAGATTTAGCAGAAATCAGTATGCTCTGACAGAAAATACACCTATACTATAGCAGACTCTTTTTTTTTCAGTCGTAACTTTACTACCTAAAATATAACAAGCTGTGGGGGCAGGGAGGGAGATAGGAGTCAGTTCTGTATTTCTTCATTCAAAATTACATTTTTCATGAGTGGTATTTTGGATGTGTGAGCGCTTAGTCATCTGTATGATACATAATTTGTGTCTTAATTCTGTGTTCACTGTTTCTCTTTGAACCCAAATAATGGTTCTGTGCAACTGTCCTTCCCGAAGGCAATCCCTGCTCTGGATTCTGGGCTTCTACAAATTTGTCTAAAATACCATAGTGTTCCTTCCCCTCTTCCATAAAAAACTGCTTTATTTTTATAATCAGTAACCAGCTTATTCCTCCTAATAGAGGTGGTGAATTCTTTAGTCAATAGATTACTTGCTGAAAATCTGTCTCAAGGCTGAAACTTTTAAAATCGGAACTGAATTTAACACAAAGAGCTTTGACCAAGTATCACTTTACAGGAAGATTCCTAAGCCTAGTGAAGGTAAACAACCATATCCTCTTATTTCCTTTGTTACCCCAGCAGCTCAAAGATAAAGATTTAAGACCTTTCAATCTTAGCTTTAATATGCCGGAAACCATGGGCTGAATTCCTACACAGCCACAGATGGGAAAGCACAAACCATCATGTTCTCTATCTTTTGAGTTATTTTACTTTCACTGGAATATTTAAAATGGTCATTCTGGCAGGGAGTAACATTAGATCATGCCTAAATACTTCCACCTTTGAGGTTAGTGCATCAAACTACATTTAGGATGCTTTGTCCCTAACTGCCTGTCATCTTCCCCCATTTACTTGGTCAAAACATTCATACAAGAAATCGAAAATAATTTTTCCAGTCAGTACTTTATCGGATCTGAAATAGTGTATTACTCTTTGTCCCTGAAAAGTGAAACAGCTATTAGCTTGCAATTCCTAGCTTGTTTTTTAGAAGTCAAAACTGATGGTAATGCACAAAGATTCTGATTTCTGTATTTAAGTATTCCCTCTACCATCTGCCTTTTCTAAGCAGGTTCTGAAGTTTTATGTCTGACTGAAATTTTCGCACAAAACAGAAACCTCACCAACACAAACACATCTATTCTACAGCAAAAGTCCCAAGAAACTTAATCCCCATTGTGAAGTCTGCAACACACACAGAGTGACACCACGATTCCAACTTCCCCAAGAATAACATGATCTTCTGATGAAATCCATCCCTCTCCCAGAAGGTTGAGCAGGTAACAGCTAGAGAGACTACAAGTTTGGAAGGCAGCAAGAGACAAAAACAAGGCTAAATAAGTAAGAAAACAAATTTTATAGATCCAGTTTTACAGACAATGTGGTAATGCTAGTTCATACCAATGCTGAGACTATTCAAAACAGGAAAATCATCATGGTATCACTTACATTACTGATCTCAGTACATTTACATGTCTAAGGCAGACAGGAAAGGTGATGTTCAGACAAGCAGGCATAGACTTTAGAAAGCATTCAAATTTTGTCCAAGAGCAGAACTCTCTACTTACTGGCCTTCTGCTAACTTAGTATTATATTACAGATGGACTGTCTTTACATCGAACTATACTCTCAAAGAACACTTTTGTCAGGCTGTACGATCTCCTGAGTAAATCTGGGAACAGTCTGACCCTCATGTAGGAACTAGGATTACAGCAAATTTCTCATCCATTATATTGCATGGACTTGAGTATTTTACTACTGTGAGATACAAAATGTGATTTCACATTTCAGCTTTTAAGCTGGTATGTTTTCTCCTCAAAGTAAACGCTGTGTTACATGTGCTTGTGTCAGTGTACTAGGAACTGACCAGATGACCAAAGGAAGACTTAGCTGGTTCTATCAGGCAGCACATCTTTTAGTCTAGCAGGCTCCATATGAAACACCTTCCATCCAAAGGCTGCCTAATGATACTGGGATGACACACCTAAGTTACACATCAATTATTAACTCACAGACTACCACTGAATTTAACTCACTGAGGACACAATGACAAGACCTCAGTTCAGCTGGCATAGCATATAAAGAAGCAAGGTGTTACATTTGCAGTGCTTGTGAGAAAGCACTGCAAGAGTTTACAGATAAATTTATCCTGAATTTTATACTTTATTACTACATTGATGTGTGACAAAACGGTTGATCATGTAATCCAATTAAAACCTTTCTATATTTTTTCATTAGATGACAGAACAGCTAAAATACAAAATTAAACTGAGTAAGTATTGAATGTAGAGGCATAATTTTACAATTTAAATACATCAATCAAGTAAACTTTACGTATTTCAGGAAAAGCTAATTATTTTCTTTTAGAAATATGATGAAACATTAATGATACTTCTCCAAAAATGCTTTACAGCATCTAAGACACTGCTCGTAAACAGTTTCAAAGTCCTTTTCGTTCCCCTAGAAAAGAAGAGAGGAAAAAGACTGTAAGAATGACAATACTGCCTAAAGAGAAAATACAAATTGCAGAATAGTTTCTCTGCTGTCAGTAATGGCAACCAACAGACGTTAGGGAAAAAAAAAAAAACAGTGCAAATACTTGGTGATAGCTTTTGTGTAGATCTCTGTAGTCTGAACTCAGGAATTTCCACAGACGAACTCTGTAACTTTGTATTCAATGGTCCTGCATGACTTTCCTTCACATATTTCTTCCACTCACTTTTGAGCCTTTTAAATATTTTCCTTTTTTATGCTCACACTAGCCTGTCATGTTGAGATTCACAGTTTAATGAAGCACTATGTGGGCAAAAAAAAACCGAAACCAAACCTCTTTTTGCTTTGAACCTGCTTCCCACTAATACCATTTGATATTCTCTACTTCCTGGGTAATGAATAGCAATTTCCTATTCAGCTTTTCCATGATATCAAGATTTTATAGAACCCCACTACATCTTCATCCACTTCTGTTTCCTAAACTGAAGAATATTAGTCTAATTGTTTGCTCTTGGCTGGTATTATCCAACTTTTTTGACCACCTGTGCCCATGTCTTTGTCTCTATCTTTCCTGATCGCATTCCCTCTGCAAGGAGGCTGATCAAACAGGGTTTCACCCAATACTGAAAACATAGGTGCACTGCGTTATTTAAATAACTGTTATAAGCATAGTAACATTTTCCTTTCCTGTCCCAGTAATATATAGTATTCTTAAGTCATTAAAAAAAATGTTAACATTTCACTTTGTGTAACATCAGATTATATATCCCATGCCAGCTGTGGGATCTGGGAAGATTATATACCACACACACACAAATTTTAATCAAGCTACCCACAGAATTTCTTACACATACATAGTATGGATCTTCAATGATCAGCTGTTTCTGTGGATCGTAAGTTCCAAGTAGCTCAATTTTGGCCTTGCAGTCTTTAACTTGGTTGCTTTTCCTGTTCAAATCTCTGTAAAAAGACAAAATAAAATTTTCCCCTGAATTTTCCTTCAGAATTTTGGCATCAGCACGAGATGTTCATGACCGTTTCTAGACAACACAGGAAAATAACGTGTCTGGACTCTGTCAGTCCTGTGGAGTCTATGCTGCTGCTTGTTTTTGTTTTTCTTGTTGTGTGGGGTCCTTTTTAATTGAGTATGGAGGACATAAATTGAATTCAGAGCATAAACAAGCAGTCAGGCACTTGACCCACAGCTTAAAAAAGCTTTGTAACAGTAAGTTCATCAGGTTCTTCCTCAAATCAGTCATCAGTGCTTTCAACATCCACTCTTAGCCTGTACTGAACAAAAAGCAGTGGAAATTATACAGATATTTTCCTACAAGTATGAGTAAGATTCTCCTATCTGCTGAAAGCCAGTCTTTTAGATTGGCATGCTGCAACTTCTCTCAATACTACCTCTGGCTCATGTGAAATCCTACCACATTCAGTTAACAGAAAATGGTAAATCAGTGAGCTACACCAGTTTTCCTTTTGATGTACTGTAACATTTCATCAGTTGTCACATTCTCTTCCTCCTACATTGCCCCTCATTGATAAAACATTCTGGTTTTGAGATGGCATTTTCTCTATTTGCTTAAAAATGGTCATCCATTATCCCAAAGGCACTTAAAATGCACCTCTCATCATCTTCAGATTAAAGGCAGCTCAGTACTATCATTGTCACAATGAACTCCCAGAACATACTAAACTATTTGAATATTACACATCTCCATACCAATTCATCATTTTACTTACTCACCATTAAAAAAGGCAAAGAAACCCCCTGTGATACTTAGTCATAACTGTATCCGTTTTAAGAAATTAAATTCTAATTATTAATTCTCTTTAAGAAATTAAATTCAGATAGTTTAGAAATAGGAGTGATACCACAGTACTGGTTTTGCTTGAAGAAAAATCAGAGCTCCTCTATCAAGTTATTGCTTGAATTTATATATTTTTCAATAAATTCTCTAGCCTTTTATTATTAAAAAAGGTGTCAGACCATCTTCTTAAAGGCTTTTGGCATACCACTTAATGAACAGGAGAGGGTCAGATGGCTCTGGTAATAAAGAAAAGACATGTCCCAAATCTTCCTTTTCTGATACGACAGGCATTCCATCAACACCTGGAATCAGCTTGCCCTCCTAGAGCTACAAATAGGCATTCCTAAGCAAAATGGTTGAACTCAGTGCAAGTTGAAGGCAAAACTTAGGGCAGCAGTAGCAATATCCCTGCTATAGTTCTGACACTTTTTCTGCCCTAGAGCTCATATCATATAAATTGTTAATTCAAATTTCTGTTTAAGAATTCAAGTGAAAATAGAAGGAAGCCTTGTCACATCATTGCCTGAGATGCTGCAATCAAGCTGAGTGTTACATACCCTTCATTATTGAAGACTGTGGAAGAGAACTTACTCAAGACATTTTAGAAAATTCAACAAAATCATACTTAGTTAAGTGGTGCTGCTTCTACAAGACTTTATGTACTACTAATAAGGTCTTTATTTAGGTTTTGTTGTGGTGGTTTGGGCCTTCTTAAACTACTTTTACAATAGCCCTTACATGCACTTTGACACTTGTAGCTTATTAAAATTCAGCTCCTTAATCCTCAATATGTATGTAATTGAGTAGAAATTTTGCTAGTGATATCAAAATTTTTACACTAGGCAGCTACTTAACCAGATCTTTCTAAAGTACACTTAACTAGAGCACAGCTAACAATGAAACAGTATTTCCCCAAGCTAACAACCTTGCTTATTTCAGAGTTCCCTCTATTACTATAAAAAAAAGTAAAAAAACCTGCACCATACTTAATCCCTTCCAAGTTCCCAGTTTGTCTTTTAACTGCCATGCAATTAGAAAAACAGATCACTTCAATCAAGACAGTAAGTACATCCTCATTCTTAATTATACAGGCATCAGCTGTATATAGCACAAAGTAACTAAATTTCCATGTCCTTAATCCTTGAGTGGCATGTATCACACAAATAAACCATTGAGTTCTGGCTCATTAAACTTATCAGAAGTGAAGAATCCATCCATTAGCAAATCATTCACATACATGTAAAAAAAAAAACCCAAACAAAGAAACCCCAACACAAGCTAAGCAGTAAAATGTGACATCTGTCTTCAAAGTGACTTATGAGACATCACTACAAGTAATCCATATGAATTTGTTCCATTTCTTCATACATTACCTTAGATTGCTTTCATCCATACAAAGTATATGATCAAAGGTCTGGAAATCCTCTTTAGTAATCTAGAAGTAAAAATAGGTGCTTTAGCCTACAAACTGGGAAAAAAGTGTTTTCAAATTCTGTAGCTCTGATTTATTTGAAAAGACACAACTGGAAAGAATAGAACTGCACCTTCATCAAATTTTACAGAAACTTACAACGTTTCAAATATACTCTACCATGATTATTTATCCATTTCTGCAAGTATTCCACAAAAAAAAAACCCAAGTCAGCTATTTAACCAGCCTTTTCTATTGTTTTTTTTTACACATTTCATGCATCAACTTAGAACATCATTAAAAGCAACATTTCTAGTACTTTTCAACTACTAAAATTAAAGCAACAGCCAATCATGGGAACCATGCAATAAAAATGGTTACAAATAAAACATAAAAATTACTTTCTTGATAGGACAACAAAAATGTAGGTAACCTGGAATCAGTTGCAGTACTTCCAACCTAGAAATTTGCCACTGCACAGGAAAAGATACCAAGTGAAACTTAAAGCTGAAGTATGATGGCATGAGTTACAATCTCTTAAAAACAAATGCATCCACAGTATTTTAGACCATGTAAATTCACAAAATTTGTAGTATGATGTGAAGAAATCTGGGATCTATTGTACATCTTCCTACCATCATATCTATTCTTTTTCATTCTTGTAATTTATTAACTCCTAAACATGAATATCGATTAAATTCAAAGATCTGAGTTCAGTCATGTAGGCAAACATAGCAGATAAACCACTGACTTAAATACTAATGTCATCTTATTGTTATAAGGATGCCTACAGGTATTTGCCAGCTGTCATTTTATTTCAGTTTACATTTAAGCCTAGCTTAGGGTAAAATCTTCCCAGACCATGCCCACAATGCTGGTATGAGTTATCTGAACCAAGTGTCCATAATGAGGATGAGGAAATGGAATAAAATCTCTAATATTAGAGTTCACTTTAAGACTGTCTTTCATGCATAGTCCTGCATGAACCATCATAACCAAGAAACTTGGGAAGGTTGCTCAGAACAGGGTTTTCTGGCAGGCATCTCTACAAAGGATGGGCTAGATAAGTGACTAAGCAAGTAAATAGCCAAAAGGCAAAACACATTAATCCTGTAAGGCAGAGTTTTATGTTGTAAAAATTATTTATGTATTTAAAGAAAGGTTTAGATGGCAAAACAGCCACTATTTTTTCTTTTTGTGCAAACAGCAAATAGATACTGATTAAGCTCCCATAAAAGGGAGTAAGAAAAGACAGACAGAAATTATCATGGGAATAAAACCATAAATGAAACATTACACACAAAGAGAATTGAAGGGGTGAGGAGTGAACATGAAAAGAAAGGGTTAATGACGAAAACTAATACAGACTTATTTATTTTCACTGTAAAAATATTTGCTATATTCATGCAGTGCCTCTGACCTATTATTGCAGTGAAATAGCAATATTATTTGAAATATTATTGCAGTGGAAATATTATTGCAGTGGAAATAGCTCTGTTTTCCTGGCAAATCTAATCAGGACTTCTACAAGCTGCTTCTGATTGCTCTACACAGCTGAACACTTGCCCCTGTGAAAATATGAGGGCACAGATTTCTTTGTTGTACAGACAAATGTAAGAACAAACTACGAACACTTGACAATGTGACAGTTATTACCCTATGACCACCACTAATACAGTTGCAAATGCAGCCCTAAAACCAACGTTACCATTTGGCTTGTGCTTTTAAGCCCTAACACAATGTCAGATTAAAAAAAACTTTAATTGAGCAAACTCCAGTGACCAAAGGTATGCCTCAAAACTATGAAAACTAGTACTTTGGGGCATGAAATTGAGGACATAAAAATTTATGAACATTTTGAGAAGTGTAGTGGAGAGTTCAAGTAGTCAACTTTGGATGAAAGATAACAATAACTTTACATTAAAAAAATGCATATAACAATTATTAATTTATTAGTGAAACATTTTCCTTTCTTTACAGAAGGGAAATCTCATTTTCTCTGTCTAAAACCCACAGAGAGGCAGTAATCCTCAAATTTATCCAGTTGTGAAACAGTGTTTAATACAACCTTCTTCTAATCTTAATTTCATATTTAAGGCAAATGCATGGTATGAGTCATACCAAAATCAATTTTGGCTTCAGCATGAACAAAAGTGAAACTGATTAAAACCTCTCTGGTTTGTGTGTGAAGAATAAGAGCTTAGAGAATTTCATACAGCAACCCACCATTAATTAAAATGTTAACAACTTTATTTTATATATAAATATATACATTTATTTTTATACTTCACTTTTAACTTAGAAGATCACTGTATATGATGATCCAATTTAACCACACAACCAATTTAATATTCTCTTTTACATAAACCATTCTTGTAGTATTGAATAAAAAAGAAATGCTAAAATCCATGATTATCATAATTATGCAAAAAATTACATGAGAGAAGGTGCCTTTCACTGGGTGGGTAACAGTTTTCCACAGGACTGAAGAGGATAAATCTACAAGGGACTTATCTTATGACAGTACTTCGAAGGCAACAGAAGATAAATCCCTACTCTCTTATTTCTGCAGCTTCTGTATTAAATCTTCCTTAATCTGTTCCAAAACAAGTGTCACACAAAATTCTATCCTTAAGTTTGTCTCTAATAGTGAAACAAATACACTTCCACTTGTACTAACCTGACCGCTCTGAAAAGTCCTATTCTACACTGTCAAGTACCTCTTTTTTCAGAAGTACTACAAGACTGTATCAGGTCTGCAGTTCAGAGAATCAGCAGAGACCATATGACAGAAGTTTGGGAAAAAAAATAAATTTCGGTTACATAGTTAACATCAGCGCAAAATGAACAGTTAGCTGTAGTTCAGGGATTTGAAGATTTTCTTTACAAAAGGAACTATGTGTACTGGGATGATTTAGACAAATTTTCATCCTGTTAGTCTTTCATTTTATTACCTCATTTTTAAATTTGCTCTCCCTGTCTGTGTAACATTTTAGAGTCTTCTGACTGCAAAATCTTTTCATTTGTCAGAATGTATAAGCAAATGTCTTCATTAAAGTGTTTTCATTCCTTTTCTGCCAAAGGAGGATACAAAGATTTGCTTTGAGACAGAGGATCAACTTGGTTTTGGTCCTTTGCTTTAATTTAACTGCTCATAAACCACTCTAGGAATACTCAAGAACAGTTCTCAAGTTTTCAAGATGTATCTTCTGAGAAGACAAATATGTCACACTACTGTGATGACTGAAACACTGACTGAATAGTTTCAGTACCATTTAGCTTGTATATTGACAAATAATGATGTTTGTAAGCACTGATAAACAGTAAATCCAGACGCTGTAACAAGAAAAGATCACAACAAACTTTTTTAGTAATTATTCTAATAGTATATTCCTGAAAAATGTGACATGGTGCTGGGCTTAATTCTGTTTATCATATAAACAGAGATTAACATCAGGAGGGGTCAGCAGAGGGCAATTGACTAATTGAGAGAATTTATTTTTGAAAGTCATAAAACTAAACATGTAGTCTTTGAAAAGTGAAGAAAGTAAATATGACCTCGGTGAGGTCTAGAAAAATTCTGAAGGGAACAGAAATGTAAGATAATAACAAGACTACTTGATCTTTTTGTCAATACAAAAACTAGTGGCATAAACTCAAACTAAGTAAAGGTCAAGCCCTAAAGGAGTATCTTATATCCAGAGAATAGTTAACTGAAGTAAATTATGTGCATTTATATGAGTGTCTGAATGATTTAAATAGATGCAGACACATTTACTTCCAAAGTCTCTGGAATGAAGTATGGAAATACATGTTCTTTTGTTAATGAAAACAGGTATGAGTTTAGGTAAAACTTAGAGGATTTCACTAAGTGGCAAACCTGCCTTTGACTTAAGAATGCTTCCAGGATATGTTTTCCTCTGAAGTTACCACCAACTGTGCTACTTATCTTGGGTTTGAGTGCTTTCATTCTAATTTAGCACTCCAGATATTTTTAAAACATCTTCATGCAAGTGCAGAAGCTTTTTGTGATGGATGAACAGGTATTCTACTTCTTTGTATATAAATATGTAATTCCTTGCTGACGGATGCATCACAGATTACTAGAGTAAGTCTATTTTTAAAAAGTATTTTAAAAATGCTCCAAAGACTCCAAAACATTTGGAGGCAAGATTTTTCTATAATGCAGAAACTGGTTCAATGCTTTCCCATTATACTTCCAATGAACCTTAATAACAAAAAACTCCTTAAGTTCAACTAGAAGAGTTAGGCCACTTTGGAGTCCTTTAAAATTTAAACTACACAGAGTATTTATTACTTGATGCTTATGCATTGGTCAAATGACTTCTGTGATTGCAATGGTTAGGGCATGGGTATGAATAAGAAAGAAAATATGCTCTCTTCTACCTGTCGTGCTTTATGTGCTGTCTCAATGCCATGATTTCTTAGACAGCTTAAAGCCCTTGAATCTGGGGAGCGCCCCACGTTCCAGTCTGAAACAGCGGCACTGTCTGTTCTCCACTGTAACAACAAAACAAATATATACACAGATTTAAAGAAAATTAAGGTACAGTACCTGCCTGGCAATATGATTCATGGTAATGCCATGCTTCTTCATGCAATTCTGTCCTCGATAGTCAGGAGGGCTTCCTATTTCATAGGCAGATGTCGCTGCACTGTCTATCCTCCACTACAGAAAAACAAATTTATAGTTTTATGCTTCTTTCCTCACTGCTTATATTTCTAACTGGCTATAAGACAGTTATTTCTTGGAACAGAAATAAATAGCTTACCTTATGTTCAAGCTTTTCATCAGTTACAAGTTTTCTGAAAACTGCTTCAGCTATTGGAGAGCGACAGATGTTTCCTATGGAAACAAGAGATTCAAGTGAATTTTCAGACTATTGAAAATAAAAAACCAGTAATTGTGTGGATTTTTCAGCCCAGATCAGATTCAAGATTTTTATTTACTCAGATAGAATGCGGACTGTGTATGTGAAAACCCAGCGTCCTGTGCCTGGGTTGGGGCAATCTCCAGTATAAGTACAGTCTGTGGCATGAAGGGATTGAGAGGAACCCGGTGGAGCACTTGGGGACACTGGTGGGTGAGATGCTGGATATGAGCCAGCCGTGTGCACCTGCAGCCCAGAAAGTCAATCATATCCTTGGCTGTATTGCAAGCAGCATGGTCAGCACGTCTAGGGAGCGGATTCTGCCCCTCTACTCAGCTCTCATGAGGCCCCACCTGGACTAGTGCAGCCAGTTCTGGGGCACCCAGAACAAGAAAAACATGGAGCTGTTGGGGTGGGTCCAAAGGAGGGCCACGAAGATGGTCAGACAGCTGAGCACCTCTGAGTGAGAACTGAGGTTGTGCAGTCTGAAGAAGGACTGGGGAGATCAGATCTTACTGCAACCTTTCTATATATAAAGGGGGCTGCAGTGATAGGACAAGGGACAACGGTTTTAAACAGAAATGGAGAAAACTTGTATTGGACATAAACAAGAACTGTTTTTTTACAGTGAGGGTGGTGAGACATTGGAACAGGTTTCCCAGAGAAGCTGTGGTGCTCCATCCCTGGAAATGTACAAGGCCAGGCTCGGATGGGGCTTTGAGCAACCTAGTCTAGCGGAAGGCATCCCTGCTTATGGCAGGGGGTTGGAACTAGATGAGATGATCTAGCTGATGGTGCCCTCCCATCCAACTCATTCTAGGATTCTACACTATCCACTGGTCTCTTGAAGTGCATATTAGTATAAGAAAAGATATAATTTATTAAAATAAATAGGATGAATGCTGTGTAAGCACATCACTCTTCTCCTTCATAAAGAATATGTGATCACAGAAGACAAAACCACAGAATTTAAATGGCAGCAAAACTACAGAATTTAAATGGCAGCATATAACTTATCTTCGAATCTTCCGACACACTGCCAAATTTCAACTAAGACCACTTTCAAGTAATGCACGGAGAATCATGCATATTTGCCTGAAGTATTTACATTACTACCTCCCTGTGAGCAAAACCTTTTGGACAACTCCAAAACACAGCCACTACCATTGTGAAAACATAGTGGAATGGCTGAACAACCTGTGGGAAAAATGCTCTTGGTCACTGAAGTCAAGTCACTACAGGTCAAACTGAGCCCTCATAAAGAGCAGCATCCAGAAACCAATTCTAACCTCCAAAAATTGAATTCAATTACACAAGCTCTAAAAACATCACAGAAAAAAAAATCTCAACTTTTTTTGTACAAAATACAGAGTATTAGGAACAAAACCTAACATATGTCAAAGCTTAAGTGCTGTCAATCAGCCAAGAAACAGTTAAGGTATTTATACAAATACATAATCAGTCTTTCCTTCCAATGGCCTCCAATTGCACTAGCTACTTGATCTGACCTTATTTTAAAAAGAATCCATTTCAACAAGGCATTACAGCCCCATTAAAAACTAAAAATAATGCATCTACAGCATATTTGTTCTGAAACTGTAACAATCTATGGTAGACCTCTTAAAAAACACATGCAGAAATTCATATTTGAAAGAGAATGAAGTGTCTCAACAAAAAGAAAAAGCCTATTCAACTATTATTTTAACTCCTTCTACCTTTTCATCCTTCAGAAATTTTCAGTAACTAGATGGATATTTGTAATATTTGATATGCCACCCTGATGGCAGTAACTCATACACACAAATTTTCACTTTTCATCAAACAAAATGTGTAACTTTGCTCATCTCTAACTTTTGAACAGGTAAGTATAAAATACCAGAAATGGCAAAACTCATCTCTGTGCCCTTAAATAAATCACTCTCCTACTACTGATTAAATTCTTTCCAAATCTCAAACAGTAAAAAGAAAGAAAGAAATGCCCATTAACAAAGCTAAATTTCCATCAGCAAAAAGAAATTTTCACATGAGGCAGTAATCTCATTTTTAAACAAAACACCAAGGTAGATACTTCATTGCTAAAGAGAGAAGCCGCTATGAGCTGGGCATTTAATAACTTGCTGTCACACTCATGTCAACTATTAAAATCACAAAGAGGGAAGTGAAGGTCTGAAGCAACATAAATTGACTGTCAAAGATTTAGAGAAAATTAATTCACTAAATGGCAAAAGGAACGGGCTAACCATTGAAAAACTGATCTTGCTGAAACATTAAGTGAGTTCTGATATCAGTAGATCTTCTTCCAGGACAAAACATACTAATTCCAACATCTGAATTAGTTTATTTCATGCACAGAAATGAAATCAGTCTTGGAAGAAAAATAAAGCAGGAAAATTTTGGGGTTCCTTATGTGGTTAAATGAGAAAACAGGTTAGTACTATTAATTATGAAAATCTTTAAAATATGGTAATAAAGTAAAAAAAAAGTCTCACTTCTTGAGTAAGCAAGTTAAGTATTAAAAAATACAATTTCAAAACATGGCAACATACAGCACAAGACAGAAAGCAACCTTCATATCAATGAACCCAATCCTTTGATATTGCAAGCATATGCAGCATCACTCCTCTTACAAACACATCAAGCTCCATTTTAAAAAGCATCATCTATCTTAAAAGGTTATTCTAGATACTAATTTCCTGTGGTAGCATAATACCTTTCAGTTTCAACTTAGTATTTATTCCTGGAAGTCTCTGCTCATCTGATCTCGGTTAACATCAGTCTCTGTCTTTCCTTCAACAGATACAAAACCCTTGTCAAGCATAGCTGTGCTAAACTAAACAAACCAAGCTCTCAATCTCCTCATGAAATTAACTGACCTTATCTAATCATTCCAGTTAAGTTAGATCTGCACTTCTTCTAATTTGAATTTACTTTTCTTGAATACTGACAAACTATGAAAATGACAGACTATACTACAGGAAAAGTTTGTTCCAATTTGTTTTTGAAATAAATTTTTTTAAAAAGTCTGTAACAGGTACTTAGTTCTTCTGAAAATAACCTGAGAACTTCTACAATCACCTTTGGCTCATCCACAACTATCAAATTTATGATTATAACCCCCTACTCCTAATTTGTCCACTCCCTCTCTTTCTTTGTTGCTTCAAACAGGTCTTTAAGTCTTCTTTCTAACCTATTACATTCTGTTTCCATGATACCAGTTGAGGCCATCCACTTCTTCCTGTACAAACCTTTTTCTCTGTATGAATGATCCCACACAACTGTGTATGAACAGTAACTTCCATAACTACACTCGACAGTAAAAACCAATGATTAATACTCTTGGTCCTAGTAATTCATTAACTAGCTCCCAAAATTTCAAAATGGTGTTTTTGAAATAAATCCCTCATGGCTTTTTCCATTTGTTTAACCTTCTGCTTTATATGGATTGAACTTGTTCCCAATTTTCACTCTTCTATAGCTTGCTCCTTCTTAAAATAAATGCCATAAATATAATCTTTAATTATATCATGTAAAATACCATAATGATTTTATCCATCAGCACCATGATCACCCTTGATTAAACATATTAACTACCACTTCTAGCAGTAACTAGAAACTACAGTTGTATCATTTTTGAAACAAACACTTAACCCAGTTTGTGACTTGAAAATTAATGTCCTCCCTGATGACACATTCCATTTATTAACAGAGGTATTAACACTGTTAGGGAACTGCAATCAGCATTCAAATCTATTATTGGGAACCATGGACAGAATCACAAAACTGACTTAACAGAAGCTCTTTTCCCCACATACTGTGCCACATTATTTTCATCCTAACCAACTTTTACCCATGCTACTCCTTCCAACTGTTATCATTCATCTCAAGATTGATGTAAAGCCCTTTCTTATCCCACTGACATATGCAAACTTAATCCTTGTTTTCCAGTCACTTTTCTCACTAATTTCTACCCATTTCAGATCCAATTTTACATCCTGTATTGGTCTTCCCAGGCTTTGCTGGGGTTCCTCACAGATGTACAGTATTTCCTAAGTTATGGATTGACAGACATATTTGGAGACTGAAAGGGGAAATTTCACAAAAAGAGTCATAGGGCACTTACCTTCCTCCTTGGACTTGAACCATTATTTTCCTTAAATGTTATCTATACCTTATCTTCATTACCTAGCCTCCTCTGGTGTTCCTTTCTTCTTTGTTGTATTTCCAACTGATCTGATCGTGCTAGCTTTATGTAGAAGCTAGCAGTATTCAAGTTCTCAAAATCTCCATCTTCTCCCTTCATTTTTTTGCATTTCAAGTTCTTTAAGTTGTAGAACTTAAGCTGTAGGAATGTAGAACATTTTCAATCACAGAAAACTAGTGCCCAAGGTATCTAGAGTCAACCCACTGAAATAAATCCTACAAACATCTCCAAATACAATGATTCAAGGACAAGAGATTTCAATCACAGAATCAGTACTGGAACCATTCATCAATCGCTTTTAAGAAGTCATGTATTCTCACTCATTTTCTAAACACAAGGCCTCCAGTGACAGTGATCTAAGCCAATGCTTAGTTTTTTGAGTTCTTACTCTGGTCTCTGCACTAATCTTTGACCCATTCCCAGACAGAAATGGAAGCTCTGCTTCTACTGGCACGAAAGACAACTTGAATCCCTTTCATCCTCAGGTCCATTGCCCATTTCTGGATATTTTGATCCAATCATCTATTCTCTCAATTGTTTTTGTATCTTAATTGCTCCTTATTCAGCTCCCTACGTCTTTCAGACCTTCCCCAAATGCAAACAAATGCTTTTCTCTTGTTCCTTTCTATCTGCTGTTAGTAACTAAAGCTTTACTAGTTTTCATCCTCTCACATGCAAAAACTGATTTTTATTCTACTTATCTTTCTGTGAATGGTCACTTATCTGAGTGACTAGAATAATGCTTCCCAGCATCATCTGCATCATTCATCAGGTCCCCTTCATAAGCGTTTAAAACTGACTGGTCACTTTATTCCATTCAGTACTCAAATTCCTGTCAGAACTTCATCACAAGTCATAGTTCTTTCCATCTTGTCACACTCAGAATTCAATTACTTTTGTGAAGAACCATTCAAGGCACTGATTTTAGTTCTGATTCCGTGGTCTTTGCATTCGTGTGTGTGTATGTGCGTGTGTCTCAGAAAACTTTCCTTGCAGCAAGAATAATTATCCTGAATTACTCAACTGCTGGTACATTATGCTTTTCTAATCAGCCTAAAGGTTCATCAGCAAAACAAGTTTTCAACACATAAGCACCTAGCCGCAACAATCAGACCCTTTACATGTTTTAAGCATATATCTCGTTTTTCAATTCCAAGATTACTTTTACAACCATGCTTTCAACTCTCTAGTACTTCTGCATCATTTCTAAACACAGATTAAGTAAGACACCATGTTCTTACAGCTATATTACCAATACTGCATAGAAGAAAGGTAACTTTCCTTACATTTATCTAACATTCTCTTCTTTGTAAAAAAAGACATTTCTTTTTGTCAACTTGCCAAGAATCCTCTTTACAGCAACTGTTTTTCATGACTTCTTCAATGTCTTACCCGACCTACTGCCTTCCCATTCTGCAGCTAAAAGCAGCATTTTGTCCCATGAAACCTAGTATTTGGCTATATCTAAACACATATTATGAATCGTGACAACTGAACCGGGAAACTCAAATCTCTCTGTAACTGCCATCTAATGTCCTCATACGCACTAAGTTAGTTGCCATTTCAGAAATGATTTCACGCACTCTAGGTCCCCAGGGACAAGACTCATACTTAGTGATTCACAACAACCATTAATCTGCTGAAGACCCAGCCAAACCCACTTTGCTCAACAGTACACCCATCTTACAACTGTTCCTCTGTCTATGGAGGAGGAGATCAGTAAGCCAGTGCCTGGTCTAAGATGCCCATTCAGCTTGTTGTGTTATAGTGGAGAAATCATCAGAGAGAAAGAGGCTGATTTATATAACGCAGCATCATATTAAGCTCATTTCTGGAGCTTAACTGTTAGTTACATGAGCTACTAAGTGTAAAATGAGCAAACTGCATTTTGATTCACCTCCACTTTTAATTATTTCTTTGCTTAAATGAAAAAAAAAATTATTTTCTAGTGCCTTTTCATATGCTGTAATTACATATGTTGCTGGGTATTTCAATTATTTCTCAGTGATGAGGAACCCTTATCATTAACGTTTTTATGCACATTAACTAGATTGTATTTTGTTGTGTAATGAGTATATGCTTGTTTCATCGCAAACAAAGAACACAGTCAATAGATGTTTCAGTAATAGGTTTCTTTCAAAACAATGTAGAAAGCAAATGTAATTTTTCATGAAGGATTGTCCTTTCTGGGATCCTCACTAAATGTGACAAATTTTAAAATTAATGTACTGCATTAACCAGCAAAGAACACTACAGTTAAATGCAGTTCTAGAAATCTGTTTAGTACTCTTTTCAGCAATAATCTCAGCTATTATTCCTAATAAAATTTAGGAGGAAAAAAGTATAACTCTTGAAGAATAACCAAAAAAGCAAACTTAAAGCAGGAAGAAGAAACAAGTTGCCTCCAAAATTTAACTGAAAAGAGTGTGTATTTCATTGGAAAAAAAAGAAGTGCTTATCATGTCAAGTAGCTTTTCACATCACATATCACTAAAGTTTTTTTTTCATAACCCAGCAACACAGAAGAGGAAATTTAAAAGCTATTTACTAAATCTGATTTAAAAAATCCTTCCTATTAACATTGGTACTGACTTGTCCACCCTTTCCTCAGGCTTAATAATTAATATAAACTATTATATTACATTACACTAAAAAGAGCTCCTGCATTAGAACCTTGTTATAGTGCAAATCACCATTTTGGGCTTACAAACCCACACGTATGAATTGTTTCACAAAATCATAGTATAGTTTAGGTTGGAAAAGACCCTGAAGATCAAGTCCAACTGTTAACCCAGCACTGCCAAGTCCACCACTAACCCATGTCATTAAGCACGTCTACATGTCTGTAAAATACCTATAGAGCCTCAACGATTTCCCTGGGCAGCGCCTTCCAATGTTCTTGGGATGAAATTTTTCCTAATACCCAATTTAAACCTTCCCTGGTGCAACTTGAGGCCATTTCCTCTCATCTTGTCTCTTTTAACTTATTTCAGGTATTGTTGAGAGTAGTAAGATCTCTCCTGAACCTCCTTTTCTCCAAACCACCCCACCTCCCATAGCTGCCCCTCATCAGACTTGTGCTCCAGACCCTTCACCAGCTTTGCTTCCCTTCTCTGGACACACTCCAGCACCTCAATGTCTTTCTTGTAGTGAGGGGCCCAAAACTGGACACAGCACTTGAGATGCGGCCTCACCAGTGCTGAGTTCAGGGGAACAATCACTACCTCGGTCCTGCTGGCCACACTACTGCTGATCCAGGCCAGGATGCCATTGGCCTTCTTGGCCAGCTGGGCACACTCTGGCTCATGTTCAGCTGTGGTCAGCCAGCATCCCCAGGTCCTTTTCCACAGGGCAGCTTTCCAGCCACTCTGCCCCAGCCTGCAGCACTGCAGGGGGTTGTTGTGATCCAGGTGCAGGACCTGGCACTTGGTCTTGTGGAACCTCCTATCATTGGATTTGATCCAGCCTGTCCAGATGCCTCTACAGAGCCTTTCTACTCTCCAGCAGATCAACACTCCTACCCAACTTGGTGTTGTCTGTGAACTGACTACAGGAGCCCTCAATCCCCTTGTCCAGATCATTTGACAAAGATATTAAACATTGATAAAGATATTAAACAGGACTGATCCCAATACTGAGTGGGGAACCACTGTTCATAACTAGCTGCCAGCTGGATGTAAATCCATTCACCACTACTTTGGGCCCACACATCCAGTTTTTTACCCAAGAAACAGTGCACCCATCCAAGCCCTAAGTAACCAGTTTCTCCAGGAGAATGCTGTGGGAAATGGTGTTCAAAGTTATAGTGAAGTCCAGGTAGACAACACGCACAGCCTTTCTCTCATTCACTATGCAGGTCACCTGGTCATAGAAGATCACGTCATTCAAGCAAGACCTGCCTTTCCTAAACCCATCCTGGCTGGGCCTGATGCCCTGGTTATCCTGTGCCAAATGACGGCACTCATGATGATCTGCTCCACGACCTTCCCTGGCACCAACATCAGGCTGGCAGGCCTGCAGTTCCCCAGATCATTCTTTCAAACTTTTCTGTAGATAAATGCCACATTTGCCAACCTCCAGTCAACCAGGACCTCCACAGCTGACCAGGACTGATGGTAAATGATTGAAAGTGGCTCGGTGAGCACTTCCAGCAGCTCCCTCAGTGCAGGAAACATGGATGGAAAGCAGCCTGGCAGAAAAGGACCTGGAGGTGCTGGTTGACAGCCAGCTGACAGCAGTGTGCCCAGGTGGCCAAGAAGGCCAGTGACACCCTGGCCTGTATCAGCAATAGTGTGGCCAGCAGGACCACGGCAGTGATTGTCCCCCTGTACTTGGCACTGGTGAGGCCACACCTTGACTCTTACATTCAGTTCTGGGCCCCTTACTATAAGATATTGAGGGGCTGGAGTGTGTCCAGAGAAGGGCAACAAGGCTGGTGAAGGGTCTGGAACACAAGTCCTGTGAGAAGCGGCTGAGGGAGGTGGTGTTGTCTAACCTGCAGAAAAGGAGGCTCAGGGAGACCTTATTGCTCTCTACTACTGCCTGAAAGGAAACTGTAGACAGGTGGGAGTTGGTCTCTTCCCAGGCCATTCACAACAGAAGAGGAAATGGACTCAAGCTCCACCAGGGGAACTTCAGGTTGGACATCAGGAGGAATTTTTTCACTGAAAGGGTGGTTAAGAAGTGAAAGGAGATGCCTGGCAGGGTGAGGGAGTCCTTGTCCCTGAAGTGCTCAAAAACTAACTGGATGTGGCACTTAGTCCTATGGTTTAGCTGACAGATCAGTGCTCGGTCAAAAGTTGGACTTGATGATCTTAGAAGTCTTCTCTAACCTTAGTGAATCTGTGATTCTGTTCTATGAATCTGCTCCACATCCCTGTTTTCCAGCTCAGGGGGCTGGTACGCAGAGACCAACTGCTCTTACTGTTCAAGACTGAGGCAAAGAAGCCATTAAATATCTCAGCCTTTTCCTCATCCTTTGCCACTGTTTCCTCCTGCATCCAATAAAGGATGGAGATTCTACTCAGCCCTCCTTTTGCTGCTGATGTATTTACAGAAATATTTTCTTTTGTCTTTTATGGCAGTAACCACTTTAAGTTCTAGCTGGGTTTTGGACCCTCTAATTTTTCCCCCTGCATAACCTCATCCTTTAGTCCTCCTGAGTTGCCTGCCCCTTCTTCCAAAGGTTATAATCTCTCCTTTCTTCCTTCATTTCCAGACAGAGCTCCCTGTTCAGCCAGGCCTGTCTTCTTCCACACTGGCTCACCCTTCAGCACACAGCAATGGTGATTACCACTGTCTTCAGAACATCATGTTTGAGAAGGAGGATTCATATTAATTAAGATGTTTTTATACAAAAACATTTGTATAGACCACTAGCTTCTAAACACACAGAAACTGATAATCCCTTACTATTGGATGTTTTCCCTGATTATTAGGGGCTGATTTTACTCTAAGGTAAACATCAGAACATATTTCACAAAACTCAACTCTCAGTTTGCTATTAAATTAATCTGCACGTCTCCTATTACAACAAAAAAAAACCCAGACAGCTAAAAGCCCAAACATGAACTAATGTTTGCAACAAACTTGGCAAAATGCCACGGATTCATAGCACATAGGTAAGATTATATGGGCTAGGAAGCAGATAATGTTAACAGCTCTCCTACATCAGAGCAGAAAGCCATCCAGCTTATCCCCTGAAGAAAGCAGAAGTTTAGAGAAAGCATGTACAAAATGGGGTATGGCTCTGTAATCTCTGTAGTCAAGTTAGCTATTTGCTGGTTGTGATTATCTTGTTTACCAGTAATTAATTGTCCTAAGCTTCAGAAAAGCATTCAAATTATTTCTGATCCCATCTACACTTCTGTTTTCTATGACTTTGCATGACAAGATTTACAACTTAAATATACAGAATATCAGTAAAAGAAAGTTTCCTATTTTTTAATTGTGGTAGCCTTTCAGAAAAGTTTTACTCTTTTCACTCATTTTCATAACAGACCATGAATTTCATGATTAGATCATAACAGATCAGCCCCCACCAAGTTCTTTTTCTTACTTTAAGTCCTAACCTTCTTTCCCTCTTTTTACAGCGGCTGCTACATTAACTTCAGTGGTTCTACTTGAGATTTTCTCTCCCTTTCCCATGTCAGGTGTTCCCAACAGCAAACCTGAGGGCAGGCTCCCCGCTCCCATGCTGCTTGTTCCAGAAGCCAAGTGCTGCACAACCCATCTCAGAAAGCTGTTCACAGTCACCTCACCGTGCTGTCCCCAAGCAGCAGCCTTGGGTCAGAGCTCGTTTATGCCTACTTAGGTGTCGTGCTTCCCCACACACAAGCCTGGCATTTGTCAACACTGGATTTTACTTCCTTCACTATTTCCTACTGATTTCACAGAATCACAGAACTATTAGGGTTGGAAGGGACCTCTGGACATTGTCTAGTCCAATCCCCCTGGCCTCTAGGGTCACCTAGAGCAGGTTACACAGGAACGCGTCCAGGTGGACTTGGAACGTTTCTAGAGAGGGAGACTCCACGACCACCCTGGGCAACCTCTTCCAGTCCTCCGCCACCCTCAACGCTAAGCTCTTCCTCATTATTCCTATCACAAAAAGGGCGCAGGTGGATTCCGCTTTCTGCCTTCCTTCCTGGCTATCACTCCGGCCCTCCCCGCTAAGGGAAACCCGCGGAACCGTCCGAGGGCAGGACGCCTGCGGCACCGCGGTGGGCCTGCCTCACTTGCCCCGGTCCCAGCCCTCGCCTCACCGCGCTCCCACCCAACGCAGCCAGTGCCCCGGGCCGAGGAGCGGCGGGCGCAGACTGGAGCAGTGCGGGAGCGGCCGCCCCTCGCCCCGCTCACCCAGGCACACGAACAGCACCGACTTCGCCTCCCCCGCCGCCATCTTCGCTGGATAGGACCTCGCGGCTGTCGCGCCGCCCGCGCCTCGCTTTACGGCACCGGCTGTTATAGGCGGCTGCGGGATTTGCCTGTTTTGAGGGGGAAAAAGGAGCGAGGTGTGGCACGTGCCCGGGCCAGCGGGAAGGGAGGGACCGCACCGCACCGGGCGGTACCGGCGCCGCCGTGGAGCCGCCGGCGGGAAGGGGAGCGGGCGCCTCACAGACGCCCCGGCCCCGCCCGCCTCACCCGCGGCAGGTGCGCGGCGCGGCGGG
>VXAZ01004532.1:197112-349822 GCA_013399875.1 Gymnorhina tibicen
CGGGGCCGCCCTGGCGCCGCCCAGTGAGGCTGCGGCGGCGGCAGGAGGAGAGGCAGCGAGGGGGAGCGGGGGCGCCTCGGCCCGGGCAGGAGTGAGTACCCAGGGGGGGCGGGAGTGAGTACCCAGCGGGGACAGGTGGGCTCCTCAGCGGGGCAGCCGCGCCCGCACCCCCGCGGGCGGAGCGAACGCGCTCGTACACGGCGGGCAGGACTGCGCCGGCACATCGCATCCCCTTCTCGCCTGGGGTCGCAGCGTGTGCTGCGTCCTGCACGTAAAAGTCTAAGAAGCGTCGAATGCGGCTTTGGCCTCGCCAGGCTGCTGGTGAAATCGGGTACACGGGCGCTTCGCTTTCCAGGGCAGCTCGAGTATCTGTTTTTTGGTTTATTTTATTTAGTTGTATTTTATATGTATGTATAATATAGCTAGATTATATGTACTTACTATGTATTGTAAGATATATATATATGCACATATATGCATATATTTTATTTATATTTAATTATATGCCTTTTAAAACTTTTATATGTATTTATTTCTATTTTTTCTGCTGGGCTATCTTGTACACTGTATCTGTATACCTGGCTGGGTTTTGTAACACCAGCAGACACAGCCCCACCACGGCAGGGTGTGGCCGGGACTGGATTCCTCTGCTGCTTTTTAAAGACTTGTTTGGCTGGTCTTTTGGTCAAAAGGCAGCACTTTGGAGGTTAAATAAAAAATGCCAGATTCTTAGTTTTGTGACAGATCTGGGACTTTAAAATGAAAGCTGAAGAGCTTATATAACATTTGCTGTGGAATGGAACAAACTGCGTGTTTCCTTTTATGCAGTTTGAAATGCTGTCCTGCATACACTACTTCTTTTTTAAATACAGTTGTACAACCACATCTTTTAAAATTATCTAGTTATTTTACTTTACAGTGCAAGTGACTGGTGATCAGCAACGTGGCTTCTGTCCCGCGTGCCTGCAGCATCTTGCTGTTGTCAGGCCAGCTCACAGGTGTCGGGAGTGAGAGGTGATGGAGCCAGGCAGGGGCTAGGGCTCTGCTCACTTGTCAGACATGGCCTCCGCAAAGGAGGGCGAGATGAGTCAGTTGTGGCATTCTCACATGTGGCTCTGCTGTATTGGTAAGTGAGCAGTGCAGAGTGCCTTTAGTCCTGCTTTCTGTCTAGTGAAGTCCCTTGAGGTGTCAACATTGGAAGCAGATTCCCCCCCGTACACCCCCTTCCTATGTTTGTGGGTTGGGGAGGGTGAGGCTCTATAGAGAAGTGAGTGCTTTGAAAGGCCATACTGGAGTTCCTATAAAACCCAGTGTTCATATGTGTGTATGTCACATGTAGGCACATGCCTAGCTCTAATTTTGGGACAAAGTATTTCATGTTTCCCTGTCTTGGGGAGGGGACTGGGGAGGTTCCTTATCTAAAGTGTTGTCCTGCATTCTTCATTGAAGGGGTTGACAAGCATTGGAACAGGCTGCCCAAGGAGGTGGTGGAGTCACCATCCCTGAAGGTGTTTAAGGAATAACTGGACGTGGCACTTAGGGCCGTGGTCTAGTTGACAAAGTGGTGTTTGGTCAAAGGCTGGACTTGATGATCTCAGAGGTGTTTTCCAACCTAAATTATTCTGTCATTTTCAGCCTTCAGCAGTGGAAGAGAGATACAGTTTGTGCCTCCTTAAGCTAATGGCAACTTCATACCTTTGAAATGAACTGTGACAGAATTCAGTGTTGTTCTTTGCATTGTGTCATAGTTTCTCACCATTAAGAATTACTATTTCTGATGTAATAAGCTGTCCATATTTTGGGGGCTTTTGAAACAGCTATTGCATTGTTGTAGAAGAGCCTGTAATGCAGGGGTGCTATGAAGGATAACCTGTATGACTTAGTGGAGAAGAAACGCTCTTGTGAACAAGATAATCTAAGAATTTAGGCAGAATTAGGGCTCTTCAAATTCTTGATTAAAAATATCAAGCACCTTCACTTTTAAAATGTTTATTCCTTTCAGCTTGAAGAAACGTTTCTTGTGTGATTAGTTGTAGGAATTAATTAGTTGTGGGAATTGGTGACTTCTTAGATTTTATTCACGCACATAGTGAATTGGGACATCTATGAAGTGTGGAAATGAGAGAATCAGAAAGAGAGAATCAGAATGATGATGACAGTTTTCTTGACAGAAGTGTTAAGTGTTTTCATTGGGAAAAAAGCAGAGTGTATTTTGTTAAGGTAGTTAATATTTTTTCATGGTGGCATAGAGGGCTATTGTGTAATGCACATCTGGGGTTCATGTGTTACATTTTTGTTTTCTCTGTACTTCTGGCCCTGGTGAGAAGATAAACAAGATGTTTGTTTAGGATTTTTCTATAAAAACAGCCTTGTTTTAGTTAAAGCTTTCATGTGCAAAGGGTAATAATGTATTTGTTAATCTGATTGGGTTGCCTTGAAGTTAATTCTTCATCATTAAAACAGAGTTAACAAGTCATAATTGGGATTCCCTCTGGGATTTTCCCCTTACCCCCCTGTCTAAATTTCACGTATCGTACCAACTGTTGTATTAAGATGAGGTGAGACAGATGGAACTGAATTTAGCTCTGACTTAGCTTCAGTCATGCTACTTATCTTGCTTGGTGAGTAGCATCCCTTTGGTGCCAATTGTTTACACATCCAACATATTATAATAAGCATATATGAAAGACTTACTAAAAGGGTTTCAAGTAGACAGTTTCCTGGGGCATGGGTGTAGGGTGGAGAGGTGTGGTGGCATGTTTTGAGCCAAAGCCTGCAATTCTTGTAGTACAAATTCTTGCTAGAGTTCACATGTGAGTCTCAGCCCCCAGGATAACTCTGCCTTTCGTGCTTGTTTTGGAGCACATCACTATCTCTATATTCTTGAAAAAGCTGTTTTCTGGTACTTTTTGCACAAATTGAGTGATTTCATCCCCGTGCCACTTGTGTTTATCCTTTCTTCTAGTGCAAAGGCTACAATTTGGTTGTAGAACTGTGGACGTGGGATTTTAGTATTTTTGTAATTGCTAAAGGTTACAAGAATTTTTGAAGACTTTTAGCTACAGGTGTTCCACCCCTCTGCCTGCTGTGCAGCTGAACAGATGTCTAATGTGCTTTTTGGAACAAATCCTCTGTGCCTCAGGCAGGTATCAACTGTCTTCACGTGCCACAGTTCCTTAGAAATAAGGAACATCACCTAGTTGAAACATCTTGCATATACAAGGGGAGCACATTTTTCTTTAAAGTACATTGTTCAGCTTTGTCACTATCATTTTACCCTCATGTATTCCAGCTTTCATCAGAAAAGGAGATGAGAGGAAATTCAGCATTTCTAATTAGAATTTTCTCCAAGCTGACTTCAGTACAAAAACTGCTGGGAATCAAACTCATCAAATGCTTTTGATAACGCAGGAGACTCGGTGTTACAGGGCTTTTTTTCCTTGAGTTTTCTCAAGGAAATAGTTAATTCAAAGTGGGACTGAGGACTGATACCACATAAATTTACATAGTGATCAACTTTGTGTTTAAGTTAGTTAAGTTCTTTCCTCTTTGTGGAGAAAAGTAATAAAAATTATGCCATGATGAAACGGAGCATGGGGTTTTTACATGTTGTAGGGTTATTTTAGCATTAACAAAATGAATATTTAATGTGAAAAATGTTGGGTTCCCGTGGTCTAGAAGTGCATACATAATTGATAGCAAGATTTGAAAAGGCAGCTTGTAAACACTAAAGCTGACCAAAAATCTTTTATGCTTTTGGACACTATACATGACAGTAGTCACACTGATACAGCTAACAAGCATTATTACTTTTATCACATTTCATACAATTCAATTTATATCAGATAGTCTGTGCGGAGTCTAAGCTTATTTTGAATGTGTTATTTTATATAATTATGGCATTTCAAATAAAGTTTGCTTTGCTTTCAAAAAGGTTTTCAGCTAACTTGTCAATTTCTATCTATGTAAGCCTGAGTTTACAAAATACCTCTGCTTAGAAGACAACAGCATGAAAACTTGGCCATGAAGAAGTTTACTTACTCCTTTAAAAAAATCATAACAGAAATCCTTAAACCTACATTCAGTGCTTATCCTCAGCAAGTTTGCTGATGACACAAAGCTGAGAAGTGCCATTGATACAACAGAAGGATGGGATGCCATGGAGAGGGACCTGGACAAGCTTGAGAAGTGGTACTATGAGAACCTCATGAAGCTCAGCAAGTCCAAGTCCAAGCTGCTGCACCTGGGTCAAGGCAATCCCAGATACAGGTACGGATTGGGAAAGGAACTGAGAGCAGCACTGCTGAGAAGGACTTGAAGGTTCTGGTGGACAAATGCTGGACATGAGTTGGCAATGTGCACTTGCCGCCCTGAAAACCAACTGCACCCTGGGCTGCATCCAAAGCAGCATGGGCAGCAGGGCAAGGGACAGGATTCTGCCCCTCTACTCTGCTCTCATGAGACCCCACCTGGAGTGCTGTGTCCAGCTCTGGAGTTCTTAGCACAAGACAAATGCAGACCTGTTGGACCAAATCCAGAGGAGGGCAACAGATATGATCAAAGGGATGAAGCACCTCTCCTATGGAGACAGGCTGAGAAAGCTGGGTTTGTTCAGCATGGAGAAGAGACAACTCCAAGGAGACCTCATTGTGGCCTTCTGGTACTTGAAAGGGGGTCTATAAAAAGAGGTAGAGGTGATGCCTGAAAGGTGACTTTTTACAAAGGCAGATAGTGATAGAACAAGGGGTAGCATTTTAAACTAAAAGAGGGAAGATTTAAATTAGATGTTAGGAATACATTCTTTACTGTGAGGGTGGTGAGGCACTGGGAACAGGTTGCCCAGAGGAGTTATAGATACCTCGTCTGTGAAAGTGTTCATGGCCACATTGGGTGGGACTTTGAGCAACCTGGTCTAGGCGAAGGTGTCCCTGCGCATTACGGGGGCTGGAATTGGATGATCTTTCGGGTCCCTTCCAACACAAACCATTCAATGATTCTCTAATAAAGGCTGTGAAGAGTTACTTGCCTTAGAGTACCAGCTAATGGTAGACATAGTGCACGTGCAGGTTGGGGTGAGGCAGTTTGCCTGTCCAGGTCTGGAGTTGCCACATTTACATGCCTCTGATAATTTTGGCTTCCTTCCAGTTATTTTCAGAAGTATTTTGATTTCCATAACTCATAGTAATATATTAAAAAAAAACCCTAAACACACACACACACAACCCCCAAAACTCAAAACTACAGACTTCTAGAGATGAGAACAAAGGAAGAAATCTGCTCATCTATCTCCATTATTTCATTCCTATGGCCTTCTGTGTTTGAAATGGTTCTTTTTTTAATAAAGACTTGTGATTCTTTATATTTTGGATTGATTCCATACTGTGTATTTGCATGCCAAAATCCAAATGCAGATGCCTGTGTTTCTTCTTCTTGTCTGACTTCTTAGCTGTCTTGCAATAACCATACACATGTGATGCAAGTTTGCATAAAGTTATTCCTCCCTCCACACAAATTGCTGTGATTTAAATGCATAAATATGTGTAATTGTGGAAATATAAGCTTCACAAATTCTATAATAATTTCTTATTATAATGCTCTCCATTAAAAGATTTTTCAAAATACTGTAAATATCTCAGCTTTGTAGATTGATAGAAATGTCTGTGAGAATCTCCTCTTTGAAATATATAATTGTTGGGCTGTCTTCCTTCTAGAGAAGTTACTATTTTCTGTTATGTGTCATTCCTTTTGCATATTTGAGTTCTTGAAGGCTGAATTTAGTTGTAGCTTCAGTATGCTCATGAGGTTTTTCCTGGGCACAGGCTGTCGTCAACATCTAACTTTAGCAGGTTACTGCAGGTAAACCAAGGAAAACAGGCTGGTTTTAACATGGATAAGAGTGGGGTTTTTTTCATTTTCAGCTTTATTTTTAAGCACTTTTTTACTTCCTTCCACTGGAGTGTTTGGACAGCATTTATTTCCATCTGTCTTAGGTAAACCTTAAAATACTTCCCACTGCTTGATTTCTGTATGCTGTTAGCTGCATGTTTTGCAGACCTTTCTCATGTGTTCTGCCTCTCACCACTACCAGCGCCAGCTTAATGCAATACCATCCAGTAAACAACTTGTTATCCAAGGTGGGGAAGGGGAAAAGTGTGGTTACATTAATTCACAGTAAAAAAAACCCTTAGGGTTGTGAAAGCACAGATTAGAGTCTTCCAGTGCAGTTTAGCTGACACTCTGCAAAGCCATGTAGTGCTTGCTGTAGTACTTGTGCCCTGCCATAACTTGTACTGTCACTGACATATCACTAACTTCTCACACCGGTGTTGTTGATGAACAGTGAAGCGTGGAAGTTGGTAAAACTTCAGGAATCCAAGTTATAAAGATCATGGTAGAAATGCATGAGCTTAGTGCAAAACTTCACTGTACAGAGACCCTATTTTCTACTTTCCAGCTCTGCTTCCAGTGCCTTACACTAATGTATTATCTGTTGTCTCCTGTCTCCCGTGCTGTTCTCAAGGTGCCTATGTCAGAATTATACAGCCTTGCCAATTGGCATAACCAGTGTGTCAGTAATGCTTTGTCATTCCCTGCTACTGCTTCATAGACTCCTTGCCTATACCATTAGTCCTTTGTAGCAGGATGATCAAAGTGTATGTTCTGAGCCTTTCCTTGTTCATGGTCCTTGGAATCTGGAGGAAACAGTATCTGCTTGTAGTTATTGGTTCCAAAACCAGGAATAAGGAGCTCAGGCTCTAACAACAGTAGTCTGCTGGATTTCAACTACAGAGGGTTGTTACTGCCTTTATTTTTTAAAATCCTTTTCCTGTAGGTTCCTTTTCAACTTACTTATTCCACTATTTCCTTGAACTCCACAGTTTTTCTCTCTTTGGTTTCAGTCATTGGCTTCAAGTGTTGGAAATGATAAATGGAGAGAGACTCATAGAGATATGTTTAGCATAGGCTGCTGCTTGTCATCCACAGCTCTGTATTGCATCACTTTTTCTTGGGCTGGGCAAAATGCTTACAATGCACATCTGGCATGCTGTTCGAGGAATTCCAAGTACAAGATGAATCCCAAGGCTGGAGCTGGCTACCACAGTATCATGTTGTTACACATTTGCGAAACCAAAATTGCATTAATCTCTTTAATTGTAATGCCAAATTACAATCTCTAGTTTAGGCCCTTTTCCCGTGCTGCAGTCTTGTTTTTCAGGTTTCTCCTTCCCATTAGAATGTTGTTCTTTAACTTTTCTTGACTGTGCTAGTTTTCATGTTTATGAATGTTTATAATTTTGAATGTTCTCTGTTCATACAAGCCTTTTAGCATTGATGTTCCTGATGTAACCATGCATATTTGCAAATCAGCTATGCCTTAATGTATTCTTGTGCTGCTTCTGAACTTTTTAGTGAAGTGAAAGTAAATACTGAATAACTGTATGAGGCTTATAGAGGTATTTGTCATTGGTTTTTCTTCTTTTTGTAGCCAAAAAAACCCACAAAACCACTTTTCACCAAATGCTTCAAAGCTCAAACATATAGGGGAAACATATGTGTGAAATCTGTATGCAAGTCTTTGTCTCCCCTTTGTCATCCATTCTTTGAAACTGTACTTTTGATGTTTGGGTTCTCGTAATGCCACTATGCTTTATTTCATCTGTTCATATTCAGCATAATTTTGATTGTATCAGAATTAGTTATAGCTTTTAAGTAAAAAGGCTTTATTTATTCTTTAATGCACCTTGCTCAGATAATTTCACCAAATGTTCAGCCAGCAAATTCTTACTATTAGTCAGAATGTAAATTAAAGGCTGACGCACTTGCCTCATCAGCTTACAAATTAAGCAGTTAATCAATTTTGGTGTGATATTCCCCCATGGGGTTTGTGTTGCTGACTCACATATGCTCAATATCTGCTCCTTTCAACAACAAGCAGGAGTGCAAATGAAGCTTGCTCCTAGCTGAGCATTGGCTGGTCACGGCATTCCAAATCCATCAGTCAGTGTATCCTCCTGATAGATATTACTGTCTTATTGCTCCTGGTTACCTCTTTCCTGAGCAGCGCTTGAATACAAAACAGACAATTAGATATGCATACTTAAAAGCTAATAGTGAAGACAGTGCTACAGGGTTATTACGTATGTTATTGATGGGGTAAACTGAACACGGAAATTCTGCTTATGTCTAAATATTTCATACAGTATTTTTGTTAAAAAGCAGATAAATCTAAATGATTTTTTCAGTAGACTTCCAATTTTAAATGAGTTTCTAAGGAACTAATTTTACAGTTCAAATTCTAAGGTAAGCTTGAGGGAGAGGAAGACAATTTGATAGATGAACAGAAGTTGAAATCATTTGGGAGGTCACAGAAATCCCACTTACAGTTTGGTCTGTATATAGAGTGATTAAAATAAATAGAAGCATGAATTTACTCCTCTACCTCCACTATAATATTTATTTATTTATTTTATGTCTATTGTATTTTGGGACAGATGCCACCATTTTGTAATGCAAGCCTCCATGTCCTTTTTTTTTTAAAGTGAATAACTACTTTTGAATTGTCTGCAATATTTGTGCTATTTTTGATTTACTAGGGTTTTTTTTACTGAAAAACCAATAATTTTCTTTGCTTTAGGACAAAGTTTTATGAAATTGATTGATCTAAAATTTAATTGTAAGAGTCAGGCCTCAGCCGTGCTATATATACTATATATTGAACCATTAAACTTTGCCTTTTTAGTGTTGATTGTTGACTCTGTCCTTACATAATCCTGAACTCTGCCAAAAAAATCTTGAGTGTGGCATAGCCTAAGAGGGAGAGCCAAACTTCCCCCTTTCCTCAGTGATACAAATACTATATTTCTTCTGCTGTGGTTCGAACTATCACCAAAATGGGAGTCCAGCCAGGCCTTATCAGACATTACACTGTATATAATTAAGGTCAGGGTGTGGATTTGCTTGGGTTTTTTTTTTTAAACAAGTCATCGGTTCCTCAAGGCTCCTGTAGGCATCCTGCCAGTTCCTTAGTATCTACCCAACGTTATGGAAGTAAATAAAGGAACTCAAAGTGAGCCACTGGGGAAAGAATCATGTGGTTACCACTTTGGGTGACTGTGTTGGTTTTCAGAGTGAAAGTGTTTAATCAGGTGGCTTATTCATCCTGCCTGTTGTTAAAACCTCTCTGTGCCATGTTTGCTTGCCAATTAATGTCACTTTAATTTTCATGCCTGCTACTTTCTAAATTAAAATCTTACTTGCAGCCCTTCTCTACAAGGCGAGAAGGTAGCTTTCAGTTGGTAGCATGTCCAATCTCTTTCTTTTCTCACTTCCTTTTCCCCTTTTTGTACCTCTGTTGTGCTTTAGAAATATCACCCATTTCTTAGCTTCTCAAAGTGCTCAGGTCTAGCCACGTGCAAATTAACTGGCAGAATGTTGTCAAATCCACCTGCTCTGTCTTAGTCCAGAAAAATAATCCTGCATTACTTCAGTCTGTGGCAAGAAGTGAAAAAACAAGGGATAATGGAGGAGTGAATTCCTGTAGCTACCCAAGGAATGCAGAAGAAATAATGATGCAGGAAACAAATGATACAGGGAGAAAGTGAAGTTTCTGCTGTTAGCTTGAGGATGGGAAGTTAAGAATTTCCTGTGCTTGTAGTGTTGTAGCTGTTGTAGTGTACAGGTAGATGAATGTCTCTCTGGTTTCTCCATTCCCTGGTAATAAAGGTACCCCACACTATGTGGCACCAAAAAAAAATACCCTTTTAGAAGGGTTGGAGTGGAAATACCTAATTTTCAATTTGCCTGAGTAATGCTATTTTTCTGTGCAAAGTTTGTATTTTAGAATACAGTTTTTGGAATCATAGTGCAGGAAAGACATAGAGTGGTTTGCGTTGGAATGGAAAAGGACATCTAATCCAATCCCTCCTGCAACAGGCAGGGACACCTTTGACTAGAGCCGGTTGCTTAGAGCAACCAGTTATGTATTGAGAGGTGAAGGGACAGTGAGGTAGTAACAGTATTACCTTTGCTGACTCCTGAAGTTCAGCTTTGAATTGTCTTCAATTAAATAGTAGCTCCTACGTGCACAGTGGCATGCACACAGTGTTTTCTGGTAACCATCAAATCTTTCTGAAGCAATTCTGAACCTGAAAATGCTTACAAAAACTGTAAAGTGATTTTATTTTTTTCCCCACTATATTCTTCCTGTTTTCAGACTTTTGGGTCTGAAAACAGCTCATGTTTTCTCAATGGATTTAGCTAAGGGATTTTTTTGTTTGTTTTAGTAGTAGGAAGAGTAATTGGAGATGTTTCTCCAAATTCTGAGATTAGCCAAAGAGAAGCGAAGGGGAGGAAGGAATGCCTGCGAAGATAAGGAAGAAGAGTTTGAGCAGAGCACAGAAGTTTATTTTATTTCTCTAATCTAGAAGTTGGATAATGTTTGCTTTTGCTCAATGATGTTTTTTAACTCCCTGATGTTTTCATCTCCCCAGTGTTTTTTTATTTCCAGTGTACAGGTCTTACCTTCATTGTCTTGATCACTTTGCTAGAAGTCCTGCTTGGTCAGGCACATAACAGTCCATTTTACCACAGTTTAATCTTACTGAGCCATAAGAATAATTAAGTAAATAAGAATAATTAATTTGTATTTTGGGTAGACTGGGTAGGTGACCCTTCCCAAACTCAAGACCTCAAGAATTGCAAAGTATCTCAGGTGAAAACCTACATATAGAAGTGTTTACCTGCTTTTGCAAATGGACATGCACTGTGTATTACAATGTTAATTATTAGTTACAAATTATAATATGCTAGGTTTATTCTTTGTGCCTTCTTGAGAAGAATGGTGTTGCAATATGCTTTTTGGGACTGCCTCAATGTATCTCCATACAAAAGCAGAAATCATATTTTTCTCTTACAACATGCTGGTCATGTTTGCCCTCTGACCTTGAAAATGCAGAGTGAAGTACAAACAACAGAAGTAATGGTGACATTTGCTCCACCTCAGTTTGTTAATCTACCAAAAGCAGTTGTGAGTTCATGTTTTATTTGGGCTACTCTGGCCTCTCTTTTTGCCATGTAGCCAGGTTCCAGCCTGAGGAAGCCTTCCAATCACAGAAGAAATGCATGTTCAAAACTCCTGCAAGCAGTTTGACAATTTTAGTACCGTAACCATCAGAGAAAATTCATCTGCCAGGAACTTTTCAGAATATCCTGAGCTCTTCGAGCTTCACCTTCTCCTATGCTTTCACACTCAGGGTCTTGCCTATCATCTTAATTTTCTGAAAAGAGAAGAGATGATTAGATAGAATTAAAATTTCTACTCTGATACTGCAGTGTGGTTTAGAGTCTGTTGCATTCTGTTCATCTCCTTTTGTTCCCAGAGAGGCTGATGTTTCTGCACAGCCTTCTGATGACTGATATCACTTCCAACTCTCCAAGGTTATACCTGCTGCATCTTCACCAAAGCCAAATGTTGCCGCGAGCTGTCTCAGGGCATGCTAATCCAGACATTCAGCTGTCAAAATCTCTTATTCATGGAATCTTCCTTCTTGCATGGAGAACATACTAGAGGAATATTCTTCTCATTGAAAAGTGGAGGTGTATCGTATTCTAGTCAATGGAGCCTGGACAGAAACTTGGCTGACTTGCTGCAATGCGCTTCACTTGGCCTGAGCTGAACTGCTCTCTAAACTTCATTGATGTAATCTCAAAATGTATTTAGTCCTCACCTTCTTGGTTTTGGGTGGGAATGTTGCCCGGAGTGAAGAGATGAATGAATGTTCAGGGAATGCCAATTTATAAAATAGTCCACTTTGGACTGAATGTTGTTTCTCTATGCACAGTCTTTTTTATGTGTTTGTGAATTTAGGAACAGTAGAATTTTACAGAAATGCTGTCACTAGTTTTTTTCAGAGATGTGACATGGGACTAGGTGCATCTTTGGTCTGGCAATATATTCATGTGTTAGCTAGACAGTTTGTTGCTGATAAACTTGGAAATAGTGAGTGTTGTTATGTCCAGACAGGAAAACAAGAATAATTTAAGTGATAGCTCTGGGGGATTTTAGGAGATGTAATAATCAAGACTAACTCCTATCTCTTTAACTGCACTAAGGCTTCTTTTTGCAAATCTACAGCTGAAACATTCCTACATAAAATGTATTTATAATGTTGCAGAATACTAATATTTTATAATACTTGATTCTGTCCAGTCATTGACTAGTGACAGCAGATCTGGTGGATAAAAACGGAATAAACACACCTCTGTAGACTTTATGACCTCATTGGTTTGGAGGATAGATTTCAAGATTTTGTGTGTTTGCTACCATACTCTGCAGCTTTATAAAATAAACATAACTTATCTGTAACCTGTGCTCTTTGAGGGGGTTATGCTAGATCACATTGAAAGAAAATATTGGTAAGACCTTCAACAGGAAGTAGATTTCTAAAGGAAATTTGTTGGTCTGAAACATTTTTTTCACTTTCAGAACATGCCACATGTTTAGCTCTGTAAGAGAAGTGTCCTGAAGAGGTGTGAAACTTTTAGTGTTCATGAGTCACCAGTGCCAGTTGCTCTGCTGTTTGAAGGACAGCAGAGTTGACAGTGGTATGGAGAAGAGCAATTAGAGAGGTCAGGGATGGAGCAACTACCTTGAGGAGAGACTAAGAAGGCTGAGACTCCTAAAAGAGTGGAGAAGGCTGGGGGCTTTGACTATTTATAAAAGCATGAAGGTAGTAGATAAGTTGAATGCATTAGGCATTCACCGGAACTTGTGAGACTTGAGCTAGCAGGCATTCACTGTAACTAGCACATTAATTTAAAACAGAGCACATATTTCTTTAAGTAGGAGGTGAACTGCTGCTGCAGGAATTCCGAAGGCAGAGTATCAGCAGGTTTGAAAAGGCATTAGACAAATTCATATGCAATAAACCCATAAATAAATAGTGACAGGAACAACTGAGGATGTGTCCAACACCCTTGCTGTTACCAGTGTGGATTCTGAACAAGTACAAGAGAAAGAGATTGCATAAAAGAATCAGGCTTGTGTGTTTTCTGAAATGGTGTCTTCAGTTAAAACTGTCAGAAACAAAATGTGGATTTGATGCAGAAGATAGTTTCTTGTATTTGCTTGCCATGTTTGTTTGATTTACTCTTTATTTGTAAAGAACCACTTTTCCCATCCAAATGTTACTGGTTCTTTTCATATGAGATATCCTAAACTGACCATAATTTATTTCTTTGATGTTTTACAGTGAACAACCCTATACCTTCCAACCTGAAGTCAGAAGCTAAAAAGGCAGCTAAAATACTACGAGAATTTACAGAAATAACTTCCAGAAATGGACCAGATAAAATTATACCACGTGAGTAAAGAAAATGCTTTGATTCACTAGAACCTTCAGAACTCTCCTGTGTTGCAGTCATGCTGTCTTTACCAATTTCCTCTGTTTTCACTGACCACAACTTAGAATTGAATGAAGATTTCGGGTGCCATAACTTCTTTGAAAATATTCTGGAAGTAAAGGGTTTCAGCTTGCTGTATTCTTGGCAGATGTTACTTGCTGGGAGAGATCTTTTGAATGTTTACCACTACAAGGTACCTGCACTGGAAGGCTTCCCAGTGGGATGGATGGACTGTCTCATGCTCAACCCTGTAAATGTATCTTCTTAAGAGAGAACCTGGAATAGTAGCTCTAGCTCTTGAATATCTGTGTTGATTAGTATTAGCTAGATGAAAATGAGTTGAAGCAAAGAGATCAGGGTGCATTTTCCCTTTGATACTGGTTCAGCACTCTTATTTGCTGCTGTCTTCTTTATTTTTGCAGTTGTTACTCCATGTTTCTTCTAGTGTCTTTCTCCACCTGGTGTTGCTGGTTGTGGTTTTGAATCCATAAGTATTATGTTCTAGAAGGTCTGCAATAAGATTTGCAGGATGTGACACCGTATTTGCCACAAACACCGTCTAATGATACAAACTTCTTAGGCTGCTCTGTGTTACTGTGATTTAAATTTGGACTCCTCCAAAAATTTGTGGAGACATGGTTGTCAGCTATTCACTGCCTGTTTTCTGTTTATCTTGCCAAGGGTACTCACACACAATGTGTGTAGCACTATACAGACTAATTCTGTGCATGCTAATCAGGACAGGTGAAGCAGTTGTGGCAGTATATACATTGTCACAGGCTAGTGTGACCTGCAGCTAGGTTTGTGGTTCTCTGTGATGGAGGTGTCACTATCAGTTCAACATTTTTTGCAGTTTTCTTTAAGCTTTTGCTTCGATTATTTGGTTCTTATCTGTCCAAATTTGTTAAATGTTGAGTTTTCTTTTCCCCTTCTCCTAGAACTTCTGTTACGAGGTCTTGAATAAATGATTTTGCTGTTTCAGCTCATGTAATAGCTAAAGCCAAAGGCCTTGCAGTTTTGTCTGTTATCAAAGCTGGATTTTTGGTGACTGCTCGAGGTGGAAGTGGAATTGTATTAGCTCGTCTTCCTAATGGAAGTAAGTGGATATTTTCCTTTTATACCTCATGAGAGAATTAAAAGAGATAAAAATACTTTTTTTCATTATTCTTTTCACAGCATAAAACAGGAGATGTGTGATGAGTCAGGCAAGTAGGTGACAGGTGACCATGTTTGGTGTGAAAGCTATTTTCAAATCTTTGTACCTTTGTTTGACCAAACGTAAGTGCTTTCAGTATCTTTGTGGAAAAGGATGAAATGTAAAAGTACATATTATAAAATTAATTTAAAAAATTTATTATATCTGATTATGCACAAGTGTATGATAAATAATTTTTGACAAGGAATTGTTTAGATTGTGAGGGTTTGTACTTCTTAAATCCTTTCCTGTAGGATGAAGCATTATAGTTATTAATCTATTGTAGTGGTTTTGAACACAGTTTTAAATAGAGAATTTGTTAGCATTTTTTAAGTGTAATGATAAAATGAGTATTTCTTGTAATATATGGTTAAAATTCCGTAAATTTATCTTATTTTACATGACAGCCTGGTCTGCTCCTTCTGCAATAGGAATTGCTGGCCTTGGTGGTGGATTTGAAATTGGAATTGAGGTATGATTTTGCATTTAAAATACTTGTTGGTAACTTTTTTTGCAAGAAATTAAAATTAATTTACAAAGATCTAAATGTTAGTGAGATAGAATCTACTTTTATGTACAAAAAATATTATTATGAAATCCATTTATGCAAGACAAACAAAAGAGGGGTTTTGATCCTATCAGTCAAATTGTTAGGAGACATTTAGATAAAAAGAAGTGACATGACACTTATTTCCTTGATTTCTCACCTCTAGCAGACTGAATTTTTCACTTATGGAAAGCTTCCTGTCAGTGTTCACATACAAGATAATTGAAGTTAATTGAAAAAGTATACTGTACTTAATCCTGTGTCAAATGCTTTGCTAAAGAGCACAGGGACTCCATCTGGCAAGAAACAGATGTAAAGAACTAAGGCTGGAGTAAAATGGACTCCACTTAATGTTACTGTACTTCACACATTTCCCACTCACACTTATGGTTACTGACATGACCCTTCAGTTTGAAAGCACCAAAACTGGTGATGCCTCTTCTGAAGGAATACTATAGAAAAGGAGCCAGTTTTCAGCCAGCAGAAATGCTTAAGTAAAGGACTCCTAACATATTCAAAGAAACCCTGGTGAGCTGAACCCTGACAGCGCTCTGCCTCTGCTTCCCATTTCTTCTTCCTCACAGCTCCTTCACACTCGTATGTTTTTGTCTTTCCTCTGCTTCCCCACCCTAGCCTCCAGACCCATCCTTCTCTTTTTCTCTGCTTAGCTTCTGTTCTGCTGATTCCCAAAGAAAATCAGAGTAACAGTATGCTGCCAACAAGATCTCTTGCAATGGGCATTCTGCTCTTCAGAAGAATCCATGTATAGGTGATCTGGGTGATCCGTGTCAGCCCCCAGTACATCTACAACTAGCCAGCTATCCCTGTCCTGGCAGCCAGTCAGCCAGCACTCACAAAATGAGCAACAGATCAATATTTTATTCTCTCCTCATTGTTCACTGTGTGATCTCAGGCATTACTGCATGCACTTTTTAAAGGATGATGTGAATACAAAATCAGTAATTTTTGTAAGGGATTTTCTTTGGTTGTTGGATTTTCTTTGGACTACAGGATCTGAATGCATTATGAAGTGTTCAGTTTTAGCTCCAGGGTTTGTTTTGTTGTGGGGTTTGTTTGGTTTTTTCTTTCCTTTTAAGCCTCTTCATGTGTTTTGATTAATCCATGTAAATTTTCTTTTAAGCATCCCCATCTGATATTTTAGATAACATAGACATTTCCTATTGATACTTAAACAAATACAAATACTTCAATACAGAAGCTATTTGTGAGAGGGCTTTTTCTCTGAGTAAAACTGTGCCCTTCATTTGAAATTTTAGTCAGCTTACAAAATGCTGTTTCCTTACTGGAATTATTATAACACAATCTTTTTTATTTCTTGTAGAAAATATATTTTATTCAGAAATATCTGGGTGACTTAGGAGCCCAGAGTCCAATTTCAGCACTCTTTTAGTCCTATATAAACTTAGATGTTTCAGAAACTAGGTGAAATTTATTCCTGTAGGAGAGATTATAGTTGACATAGTTGTAGTGATACTTATGGATGGTTTTAAATAACAAGAAGGAAATCACAAACTTCAGAAGTCACAGTGACTTGGTACCTCAAATTAAAGACCAGTTTTAAAATTCATATAAATGCTTTCCTTGAAGGTTTGCTCACTCTGGATTTGCTTATCTTTAACATGGATTCATCCTCTTAATGGGTAAGGGAAGGAAGCAGTATCCTGAAAGACATTCTCCCTCCATCCCTGGATCATTCAGAAACTGCTCCTGTAGCCATCTTTTGTTTGGGATGGGGTGGAGGTTACCAGGGGGCTAATAACAAATACCTCTCTTATGCTGTGTGTAATACTTCTATGACAGCCTTGTTTTGCAAATAATCTGGTATTTCCTCTTGTATTCCCTGCTGTCACTGTTTGGAATTTGGGGTAAGTTGAAAGTTTTTTCTGAACCTGGCTTTCAGTCAAGTCCATCAGATGAAAGATCAGGTGCAGTAGTCCTTGGGTGCATTGCTACCTCTTCATTTATTAGGTTTCATAGGTTCTTGAAGCAACTGACCGCATCTCATATTCAAGTCTTAAAAAGTTAATTCATATACACACACCCACACACAGATATATAAAACTTCTGTTATGAAAATAAAATTTTATCAATAGTACCTGTACCCTTTTTGCTTTTCATTCTTTAGACAGGAATTTTTGTTTAGTGAGTTCTGTCTTGCCTTTATTAATATAATTATGGAAAAATCAAAATGATTCACATCTGAAAATGCCTTCATAATTGTTTGTATAAGCCATAGAAACTAAGAAATTGTCAATTAGGAATTTTGAATTAAGATAGAGTTTCTGTTATACCTGTTCTTTATCACATACTAACCATATCAGCACTTTGAAACAAATCAGTCAAATTTGATTTAAAAAGTAGTTCAAAGGATTTTTCATTTCAAAATACCTTGCAGAAAAAGCATCAACTTTGTCATGAAAGCTGTTTCAAAATAATCCTTTACAAGAAAGAAAGTTCTTCTTCTGTGCTGTTCTTTCTTCTTAAAAAGCATAGTACTTTTATTTGATATTTTATAGGTCTCAGACTTAGTGATAATACTGAATCATGAAAGAGCAGTAGAAGCTTTTGCCAAAGGAGGGAATCTTACACTTGGAGGAAACCTTACTGTGGCAATTGGACCTTTGGGGAGGTGGGTAAAATGCTTTCCAAATAAGGCATATATGGAAGATAATTTTTAAAAGCCACATTGATGTGGCATTTTTTTTATACGTTGCAGAACAACCGGGGCAACCTGTATGCTGACTGGACCATATTGTTCTTGCTAATCACTTTTCTTTTCTTTTTTCTTTGCTTTGCTTTGCTTTGCTTTGTTTCCTGATGCAGTAATTTCTTGATAGAAAGAAAATGTTCTGAGATTTGCTCTCTGTTTGAAGGAGACTACTTGGCTGGGCTCAAAGAGCACAGGTGCTTTTGTGCCCGATAGAACTGTGATTTTCAGTAACATACGGATCTCTGCTTTCTGTTACCACAGATCTGCCCAACAGTAAATAAAAATTACACCAAATAATTTCTTTCAAACCTTTCAGTGGTTAAGCCTGTTTACTTTGAAGGATGATGTGAAATAACCACTGAATAATTCAACTTGGAAACGAACCTTGCAAGACTGCTACTCCAACCTCTTGCTCAAAGCAGATCTGTTACAACTTTAGATCAGGTTGCTCAGTCCTTTTTTCCAGTTGGGTCTTGAAAATCCCCAATGATGGAGACTGCTTGGTTCTCTGGGCAACCTGCTCTATTGTTCAGCTATCCTGCCTTAAATTCAGTCGAAGTATTTCTTCTTTCTATTTAAAGAAAGAGCATTTTATTCTTCCGCCATACGCTGCTATAACGAGCCTGGCTTCATACTCTTGATTACCTCTCCATAGATACTTGAAGCCTGCTTTTAGGTTTGCCCCAAGTCTTCTTTTCTCCAGGCTTACCAAGCCCAGCTACCTCAGACTCTGCTTATGGAATATGTGCCTCCTTATGGCTATTTTTTTTTATGATGATGAAGTTTTTACTGACGGTTTTTAATCTTTCCTAACAAAATAAAAGGATGATACTTATTCCACAGAAGAGAGATAGATCTGTGGATCAGGGAAGGGCAGTGAATGTCATGTTGCCCTTCAAAGACATTTAGTACACTGTCCTGCAACATCTCTCTGTCCAAGCTGGGACATAGGTGTCAGGATGGGGAGATTAGCAAACAGGTGAAGAACCAGATCATCAGGTTAGAGGAGCAGTGGTAAATGGTTCATGTTGAAGTCTGAAGACAGATTTCTTTGGAATTCCTCAGGAGGCTCTTCTAGGACCTCTCCTGCTTGGCATTTTTATCAGTGACTTAGAGGAGCAGTTGCAAAATATACTCTTCAATATTTCAATCTTCAATATTTTGATATTTCAATATCAAAATATATTCTGTGCCTAGAACATTGTGTTGAGTTTTAGCCCTGCAGAAAGTTGTTTATAAACCTGAGTGTGTGCAGTGAACAACTACCTAAATGTCCAGGGAAATGCAGTGGGTGAACGATGAGGCCGGGGCAGCTCAGCTTATTGAACCTGGATAAGGGAAGACCTCCTGAGGCTGTATTCCCAACAGGGCATCACCAAGAAGACAGACCCCAGTTCATTACAGAGGTGCATGGCAAGACAATGAGAGGTAGTAGTAATATATTGAAACAAGGAAGGTTCTGACTGAATATGAGACAAAAAAATTGACATTAATAAAATGGAGTGCTGATACACGTTGCTCAGAGTGTCTGTGGAATTATATCCTTAGAATTCTTCAAAAACTGTCTGGACAAAGTCCAGAGCAACCTGCTCTCAATTTGATGTTATATCCATTTTGAGATGACTGCCTGATGTGTCTTTAAACTTAAAATATTATGTGATCCTGTGAAAAACAAATACTGTAATCTCTCAAATCTATTGAGGTCCAGTAAGGTCTTACTTGAAATGTTTTGTGCTGACCATAAATTCTAGGAGGAAATATTGAACAGGGTTTCAGTCACCAGTCCAAACATAATCAGATCATTTTAAAATGTGATTAAAGTGTGGCTTAATAGTTTTCAGAGGAGGCTGTTAAGATCCAGTTATTAAAATTATTACAGAGATGCCTCTGCCCAAATAAGGAGCAAACGAGACCATATGCTGAAGTCAATGGTATGGATTTTATTTAACAGTAAATGGGAGTGGGGGGGAGAGAGAGAGAAAGAAATAGAAAAGAAGAAGAGCAGAGAGAAAGAGTGACAGAGAGACAGACTGAGTAGAAAATATCACCACTCTGTGGATCCCAACAGTGTCCTGTTGATCTTCTTCTGGTCCTCTTGATGGTGAGGGTTCCACGAAGTTTAGAGTTCAATGGATTAATAGATGTTCATGCTAGTTGGGAACACCCGGCTACCTCCCCTGTTTGGGACATTTGACACTGTTTCTTGCCACAGGCTATGGATCTGTTGTATCCCTTTGCATAACATTCAGTCCTCTGGTGCAGGCCTCAGGAAACAGTCTGAGGGTGCTTTGGTGGGTCTTTGATAGTTTATGATCCCTTCTCAGACATGACAGCTGCCTCTTTTGTCAGTGCATTGAGTCAGTTATGCCCCATGAGACCTTCCCTGGGGGAGGGATTGGGAGTTGTGTAAGGTAGAACAATTACTGCAATAGAAGGTGCCAACCCATCTTGCAGAATTTGCCTCTTACCAGCTTGAAAGCCCGGCTTGCAGCCTCCCCCTCTGTCCTGAGTGAATCTCACTGCACACCAAAACTCACCTACCCTCGAAGGATGCAAACCTGGCCTCAGCAAATCACCCTGAAGCCTCCTTGACTGTTTTGAGTCATAAACCATGAACAGTCCAGTCTCTCAGAGACCTAATGAGGAGCATTGATATGACACGTTGTTCTGTGCTTCTGTCTGAAAATAGGGTTAAAATAAAATGAAGAATTAAAAGACAATTGCTGTTCATGCTACAAAACCGTATTGAAGAATATCAACCAAAACTTTTTCCTTCTAGAAACTTAGAAGGGGACGTTGCTCTGAGAAGCTCTGCTGCTGTCTATACATACTGCAAATCTCGAGGACTGTTTGCAGGTGTATCTCTGGAAGGAACCTGTTTGATTGAAAGGAAAGAAACAAATCGCAAGTAAGCTCTCTTAAAATTTAGAAGATTCAGTGAAGGCATAGTGACAGAATTAATTAAGACATTCACTTTGGAAAAAGATGTTTTTCTGAAAACATACTATACTCAGCTTAGAATTTCTTGAGGGACAAGGGTTTCTTCAATTAAGACATCTTACAATAGGTTTTGAGATGATGCTAAAGGTTTAGGGATTATTTATCTGTGGCAGGTTGACCTCAGCTAACCACCGCATGCCAGCCCAGTTGCTTTGTCACTCCCCTTCCTCAACAGGATGAGAGGAGAAAAGGTATGATGACAAGCTCGTAAGTTGAGATAAAGGCAGTGAGATCACTTACCAGTTGCTAGTTCAGTCAAAAAAACTCCAACTTCATCAAGGGGAAATAAGTTTAATTTATTTTCAGTTAATAAGAGAATAGGATGATGAGAAATAAGAACAAATCTAGAAAGCAACACCTTTCCCCCCCGCACCTTCCATCTTACTGGGCTCAGCTTCTCTACCTCCTCCTCCCAAGTGGTGCAGGAAAATGGGGGCTGTGGTCAGTATTCCAAAGTTACAGCTTTGAACTAGTTCTGTCATTTCTCAAAATATGACCAGTAGGAAGAACGCAGGGGCAGGGATGGACATAGGGAGCTTTTGCACAAAGTGAATTTATCTAGAACTTGAAATGTAATAATAGTCAAATACCTGCCATTTTTATTTTTTTGTTTCAGGTTTTATGGGCAGGACATTCGTGCTAGTGCCATCCTGCTTGGTGACGTGCCGTTCCCTGCTCAAGCAAATGATCTTTATGAAACTCTAGCATCCTTCACTGAAGTGTATGAAAATGAAGAGCAAAAAAATAATCCAGGAAAATCTGTAAGGAAACAAAGAAGGGTTTGTGCACTTCTTTTTCATATAGGCTTTCTCTGTTCCTGAGCTGTTTCTAGTCAGTGTTAATGCTGATGTTCATATGGCATTTTTAACTTCTCTGTTGGATGACTGAAGGCATAGCACATCAGTTACTGCATGTGGAACATTTGTTCAAGTGTTTCCCTGCTAGGCTCTTGTGGACAAGAATGTTGCTGGGTTTGCTTCGCATCTTTCAGAATAACAAAGTATATCCTTGTTTTGTAATTGTGCATTATCAAACCTGAGGCGATGATTAGGAGTGTTTGATCAAGTATGTTAATCAAGTTAATTGCAAACTGGATACTCTTAGTTTTTCTACTTTTTCTGTCTTCCATTCAAACAATCACATTTATGATGTAATACTGGGATTGTAGAAGATACTTTCTTATAGATGTTATTGTTACTGATAGACAAAGCATTTACTTTAAGCTTTGTTAAACCCATGGTGATTTACTTCAGTGTCATGTGTATGTCACTAGTGTTTAGTATGCTTCTTGAGTTCCTACAAGTTCCGTGGAGAAAGACTAATTTAAATTTTTTTTTTCAGTGTAACTTGACATACTTCTAGGCTCTGAAGTCACAATCTAGGTCCAGATGTGATGCAATATTTTAAAAAAAATTTCGTATTTTAGGTAAATGACCCACCTGCTAGACCATCACCCAGACCAGAGCCACCTAAACCCACTGTTAGACCTACACCACCAGGTGAAAATTTTTGATAATGACTAATTAATTCTCTTCATAAAATCAGAGTAGTAAAGCTAATTAATACTATGCAGTTATTATAGCAGCTCTATAAAAATGTTTTTTAAATACTCTTCCTTGGACAAACACTGAAAGCATGTTGATATAGTGCCATGACTGATAAAGAGTGAAGGATTTGTTTGTTTGTTTTATATTAATAAACCTTTTCTCTCTGATAGATTTGCTATAGAAACAGTGTTTTTATAGTTACAGAATCTTGTAATAATTGAAAGAAAATATTTGTTTTACTGGTTACGTAGAAGCCCCATAGTACAATGAAACTCCTTAGTAAAAAGAACAGTCCTGCTAGAAACTGCTAGTCCTAGTTCTAGAAAATTTTGGTTTCTAGAAATCATAGTTTCTCTTTAGGTTGTCATTATCTTTTAATCATTAGAGATTTTACATTAGAGCAGAAGAGGCAGAATTTTGGCTCTTTGACAGTTTATCTTAAAGTGCTTTCATTTGAAGTGAGGCTTTACTTTGCAGCTCCTCTTGTTAATTCTCTAGTAAAGAATATGAGGCAAAGTCTGTATTTCTTTCTTCTGCACTGCTCCTTAGTTAACTGCAATCATTTAATAACTATTGAACTTGTATTAGAAGAGCAGTATAGGAAATATAACAATATATGTGAGCATGTCATATTAGTTGCTATTTTATTTTCTCTTTCAGCTAAAAAGAATGCAAACAAACTTTATCCTGAACTTCCCAATGATTATGCATCTGTGGGTAAGTACTAAGCTTGCAGTTATTTTATTAATACAGTGTAGAATCTGAGAACCTAAAAGTACTTTGAAAGATATGTACAAATATCTGGCCACTGATATTTTTCTTTATTGTCCGTTTGTTAAAAAGAGATTCACGTCTTGTATGCTCTCTTGAAAATATTTCATAAACATTAATCTTATTCATTGACTTTACATTTTAACGATGATGTTCTTTTCTGAGCAGCCCAGGTTCCTTTGTTTTATTCTCTGAGCTTGAAAAATGCACCTGAAGTAGTAAAATTGTTTTATGTTACCACCTAATTGAAATGAAAAAGAAAGCTGATATAACAAGATTCTGTCCAACTCCTTACGCAATGTACTATAATTCCTGTTTTAATTTTAAAAGTGCTTCCACAGATCATACCTGATTATGCTGGCATAAACACACATTTGCATTGCTTCTTTAATTTTTATATTGAAATAAATCTGCGTTATACTAAAGATATTACTTGTTTTTTGTTCCATTGATTATCTTATGCTTAAAGCACTTTCAGCTTTAACAGGAAAATCTTACTATGCAGTACTTGCATTCCATATTACATATATATATATATATATATATGTGTGAATATGCACTTATATTTTCATGTATTGCATGCTCTGCTTGAAAATAAAATTAAACAGAATATCTCTTTTTTACTTCTGCAAATAGAGCTAAAATTTAGCTTGATAATAGATCACAATGAAAAGTCTATTTCAGGCCAAGAGTAATTAGAGCTTTTCACTAAAAATTAAGATAAATTATGTGTCATTCTCTTTACATTTTTTTTCATATATTCTCTTCATACACATTCTTGATATGTGTGTCTGTTGAAGGGGCCAACATAGGAGTATCTTAAGATGAGCTGTTGATGTGACTTCTGCACATCAGAGACTTCCTGAGAATCCAAATTTGTTATTGTGTTGTAGGATTTTTACGAGGAAAAGAAGGATGACTCTAGTGGTCTATATTCAATAGCTCTCATCCAAGCGAGAAGAATTGGTCTTCTGGCCATTAAAATTAAGCTTTCCCAGTCTTAAAAAGCCCTGACCAGCTGAGAACAGGTTTATAAAGCTTGCACATATTTGCTATATTGAAGGGAGTGCTCTTCTATTCAGGTGCAAGTGACAAGGTAAAAATATTCCAGACCCATCTGTTGAATGGCTTTCAAGATTCCTTGAAATCAAAATACAGACTCAATCAGTCTGCTACTAGGGATTTCTAGCAATTTCTAGAAATATACAAGTTTATCTTTGAGGAATGCGAGGGGCAGTAGGATCTTGTCCAAATGATGGCATGGTATACTTTGCTTTCTGATGCAGATTATATTTCCATAGGTAACAGTTCAAATGCTTTCTGAATCCACAGAAATACTCTATGTTTCTAGGCTTAAGGTTTTTTCTTATCACTGGGAGCAATCAAGGTTGAAGTCAGTTTGCTTGAGTGTAGCTTATGTGCACGTTGATGGGAGGCTGGAAAAGAATTGCAGTCCCTTTCACAAGGGGTGTGTTAATGTTGGGGGATGAAATATAAAGAGCCATAAGGCCATACCTCCTGTAAATAATCTGTTTCTGCCTATTTATAGCCCAAATTATTTCAACAGAGCTACCTAGCAGTTATAGCACGTACTAGTAGATCTTTCTTGCAGAGTAGTTGCTGTAACAGATGTTCTTCTACAGTGATCTGTAAAAAACATACTCAAAATTGTTTGTGTTTTTCTGGTTTAAAAAATACATATAGATAACCAATAGAAGAGTGAATGAATCTTATCTTTAGGAAGATACAAGTTAGGTATAATGGCTGGTGTGGAGTTAGGTTTTGATGTTGAACAACAAGCTTGTCTGGGTTGCAAGTAATAAGGACTTGCCTTTTGCTGGGGAAGGGGCAACTTGGCATTGTGTTACCTGCATTTGGTTTTGCAACAGTTATACAAGTAGTAGAAAGGCTGAAATATTAATTCTTCTCATTAGATGAAAGAAGAGCTAGACTTGTGGATGAAACATTTTAAATTATTTTCTGTGTACTTGAATGATATAGATAAGCAATGTAATATAACCTATTTCAAATGCAAGAAGAACGATAAATGAAAAACATGATTTTTTAAACTGATAACACGATACCTGAACTCAGATGCAAGGAGATTGTTTTCATGTAACTGAATAATGCTTAAGGTAATGCATTTAATTGTAAAATGAGCTTCAGTAGTGTTTTAAATGTTTCCAGAAACTTGGGAATACCACACATTTTATTTAGATGCAGTTTAAAAATTGCACAGACCTTCTACAATTCTGGGAAATAAAACCCCAAAACAACCACAGCAAAAAACCGCAACAAACTAACAGCTGATACAGTTATTGTGATTCAGTGAAGTATGAAGTTTCTACACTAGTAGAGATTTTTCTGAAGACTCATTAAATAAAGAAATTTGATTTGCTTATGAGTATGAAAGTTCATATGTTCTCCTTTACTAGAATTAGGCATTTGCATCCTCATTTTTCTACTTGTCTCCTCTTTGTTGTAAAATCTACTAAAAGGGCTGACTGGCCCTTCCAAGATTTGTTACCACAACCTAGCTTTTATTTTTCTGGATGGATGATTCTTTGGACTTCTGTACCACATGTGTAATACAAAAAAACCATGATTCTTTAGTGACTACTTGGACATTGTAGACTCAGGGGTTTATTTCATTAGGATAATTTCTTTAGATACATTAAGTTCATAGTTTGTCACACTGGAATATCTCATCCTAGAAATTGGATTTTCATTAGTGTTATGATTTCTATGATTTTTTTTTTTCTGCTTGGGGTTCTGCCATGGAGCAGCAAGAAACCAAAAACGTAGATAAATGGTTATTTACCTGCCTACCCTCCTAACAGTTTGCTGAATAGTATACAATTCTGAAAATGTTACAGTGATGTGGTTTTCCAGCTGAACTGGTAGCAACAGGAGTGGTGATCTGCTAGTAAAAGTTGGACGTGGGTTGAGGTGAATGTTGGTGAGAACTGAATCAATAACAGGCAGTTTGTTCAAATCATAAGTGAGATATTTTTCACTTTTTCTTCAGCTCAGCTAATCAGAAAAGGACTGTTTCACATGTTTGGAAAAGAATCACTTGAAATTGCCAACATGCTGAAACAATCAGGAAACAGACTTGAGACAGGAGTGGGGATGAAAATGGAACGAATTTTTTCCTTCCAAGCAGTGTTCTTTTAGTCACAATTATCAAAACTCACCATGGGCTTGAATTCTTACAATACTGTAAGTCAAAATACTCATATTAAACACAAAAGCAGTTCTTTTGATAACAGTGTAAGTATTTTATGATAATTTGGAGAAAGTAATGATGGTGTCTGCATTGTTTAAGCGGACATATGATTTGCTTAAGAAACTCATAGGAACTTGCGGCTGTGAAGCCTAAATATTCAAGGATTTTTTTTTTTTAGATTTCTCTCAGAAACACTGTCTTTCTTACCTTCCACAAGTATTGAACTAAATATTTGTAAATTTTATCTTGAAAAAAAATTTGTCCTCTTCTTTGGATTTTTGAACACAATAAATTACCCGCAGCCATTGAACTTTTTAACTATTGTGCATAAAATCAACAAACCCCATCTTGATTAGAGTAAAACTAAAAAAAACCTAAAATATGAATTTTGACTAGGTTTTTTTCAGCAGAAACCTTTCACTTTGAAAATAAAATAAAATATTAACAGATTGTTATTGCCCCATTAGGCATATATTTATATTCTTGCATACTGAAAGAAGTGCTATATCAAGCCTACTGATGAAGATATGGAGGCAGATGAGAAAATTGTCACTGTTTTTAAGAAGCTAAAAAAAAACCCCTCTTCCTTCAATGATGATTTGAGTGATTTGTCAACCTCATTATTAAAAATTCATGCCTTCCTACATGAATTTGTCTGCAGCTTTTAGAAAGTATTTGTTGTGGCTTTCTTCACTATAATAAAGAGCCCTTTGCTACCCGGAGGGGCTTTTTTTTTGTTCCCCTCTTGTTCTCTTTGAGACACTTACGCTGTAATCAAGTCACTTTTTGGTCTTCCTTCATCTTTCTTTTGATTTCCAAACAGATTGATGAGCTCTTTGTGAAAAGTAATTTTCTCTTCTCAAATTTTAAGTAATATTACAAATAGCAAATTCTGAGTTGTGAGCTCACTGAGATCAGTAAGATTTGGGCTCCTAAAAGCTCTAATGAATTTGCACTAAACTCCAGTCCTTATCTTTTTTATTATTTATTTATTCATTTATTTATTTTAACCTTCTAGAGCATCACTTATCTATGTTTAAAGCAGTTGAGGCAATATCAACCCATTCTGATTAGGTGCTACCATGAGGTGGTAAATTGAGTTTGTGTTAACTAAATGCACCAGAGATGCTGCTTTTCATGGTCACAGTTCTCCAGGAATCAGGCCTGGCCCACTTCTGTATAATTTCAGAGATGATCTCAGTGTTTCTTTCAGTAATCTATGAATGCCAGATGGTTCAGTAGATCTGTAAAAATCTGTTTCCTGAGAGAATTCCAAGACAGATTTTCATGCCTCCTGAAGTGTATTTTGTCAAGGAAACTTGAGGTTCTGTATGTGAATTAGAAATGCCCACTGACAAAAAAATTCTATCAACTGTGCTGTGAGAGAAATGTAAGTGTGCCCAGTTCTCCTCTCGATGAGTGACTTTTTACTTGGGCATTTTTATTTTAATTAAGACTAAACACCACAGCAGAAAAGTAAAAATATTTCATGAGTTTTGAAACAAAAAAAACCCCCAGCTATCTCTGTGGTCTCAGACTAACTTTTCCCCAGTGTAATACCTGAACTTTTGCTTTTCCTTTGTTAGAAAGCATAATCAGTAAGTCTGTCTTCCTAGGATATTTTCAATATTTCATTCTTTGCTTCTTTCTATCTGTTCTGGTTCAAGATGATTTAAAATGGTTTCATCATTCTGAAGTTTCCTTTGCCAACTTGAATTGTAGTAAAACTGAATCAAAAGCTTTTAACTTTTAGTTAAGTAAGATTATAAAATGTTTTTTGTACCTGATACCTGCATACACCTGGAATGGAGAAGGAATCCAGAACCTCTTGTTTTTAAGGATGGAGGAAAACTCTATAGTTCACAGTGAGGGGAAAAATGGAAATTAAATCAGCCATGAAAACGTTATAAAATCAGATGTGTACATACTTCTTTAGGTGTTGTGGATATGTGCTGTGTATCTGAAACTGGAAAAAAATCTACTTTTTATTCTTCAGTTTATGAATTACTCCTTTTCCAAGAAAGGAAGAGATTTGCTGTAGGATCAAGTAGAACTATGGTAAGGAAGAACCCTCATCAAGCTGTGCAGTAATCTGTTCCTTCAATACTATAATTTGATGAGAAACTCGAGCAGATTATAAACTATAAAATCAATAAGACAGCTCAGTGTGACAAATAGGTATTTGTTTTAGAAGATTTTTACAAAGTGAAAGATACTATATTTCTGCCATAATCCTTCATGACATTGCCTAGTAATTTGGTAAACTAAAGTATGGGAGTTTTTGTTTGTTTTAAGAGTTTTAGCTGAGCTTGGTCTATTTTTATGTTTTTCGTGGCAAGACTTGTGACATGTTTATATTTAGTTACTAGAAAAATAAAACATCCATCTGGTGGTCCCCCACAGTATTAATTTTCTTGCTATTATGAGCTCTTTCTTAATACTAACCAAACCCAGGAAATCCCAGGAAATTATTTTTGAGACTATTTTTATCCCTGATTCACTTTTACTAGGATCGTACTATTACTATCAGGAATGTGATAAGTCAGATAATCAAGCTGCTTATGGCTTATGTTGTGGCACGCTGAGAGGAAAATATGCAGCATGCAGGCCTTCACTGGTCATACTGAAACAAATAACTTGATGCATATAATCAGCTAACTCAAAATACAACAAGGCACAGAAAGATTGAGGTCAGACATGCTAGAATGAAATTGGGGTCTTTCTGATGTATGTATGCATGCGTGGGCAGAGAGCTGTTATGCTAAGCATGAACCAGATGCTCTGGCATGGGTAAAAATTTTTTTTTTCTTGGCATTTTTTAATGGTTTGGAATAAAAATTAGGAAATTAGAGCTAAAGCACAGAAAAATTTCAGTGCAATCTATGCTTATTTTTCCCATGAACATGGAATTGTTTATGGGAACATATAAATGTTAAATAGTATCGATTGAAGTCTTGTCTGAAGCCACTGTAATACCTACAGGTTAATGCTTTAGCATATTTCTGGAATACATGCTTAAAAAGTTGTTTGAAAGCTGTGAACTGCATTAGATAGTGTTTTCTTCTGTGTATTTCAAGCAGTAGGACTAAAGCAAGCTTAAATTGCTTTTGCCAGAAAAGCCTTTGGGAATATGGGAGCTTCTGCTTCATTTATACTACTTGAAGGCAAACAGAAATTTTGACTACCTCAAGGAAGTATAGATATACAGGATTTCTCTCCAGAGTGTGGTGAAATGCCCTGTGCTTGACTGACTTGAGACAAAAGCTAACGCTATTGTAAGAAATTCAGGTCTTTTTGCAGTAATGGTGGGCTGATGCTTTACAGATCCATCCTTATAGCAGGGATGAGAACATCTACCTTATAGTAAAGGCTAAGGGAAGACTTTCCTTTCTCTGGGAAATTAATACTTTTCACCCTGGTGGAACACCCGCTTTAAATGTATTTTCCCATGAGCAGTAAAATTAGGTGCCACGGTTTCCCAAAAAGTGGTATGTTCTCTGTCATGGAGGGACCTGGTGTCCTGCATCTACCTTGCCTATGCTGGTTCAGTGTTACATCATGCAGGTCAGCCAGCTGGATATTTTTTGTATATGTAAATATGTAATGCTGATTGTACCAAGAAGATCATTCACATTTTGTGGAAACACTGTCAGTCCCTGGATAAGAAATAGGAGGCCATGGAAAAAGAAATCAATAAGACAGACACTAATGTAAGCTAAACTAGTATGATAAATATCTGTTCTAGAAATGGTGTAATAATGCTTCTCACTTCTACAAAAAGACAAGGTTTCAAGAAACTTCTTACCTTTGCATGGGGAGGTGTGGCAAGGTTTGCACTGAGACTTCTCTGGTTATTTTGCATTTGGTTTGTTTTTCTCATTAACAATTTTATTGCCATGTTAGGCAACCTTCAAATATTCTTTTTCCAGTTGTTTGTTTCTTGAAGAAGCTCAGCTAGAAGTGACCTCTACTCTTGTGGAAAGGAAGTGTTAATTTTTTCATGCACAGTGAGACTTGCACCCCTTTTTCCCCTTTTCTCTCAGTGGTGCATGTTTGTGTTTTTAGCAGCTCCTTTGCTGTTTAGCAAGGAAGGTGTCAAAAGAATATTAAAAATAGGAAAATAGAAAACTCCTCTGTAAAGAAAAATAGAATGGGAAAACTTGCTCTGGTACACAATTTCAAGTATTGGTCTCTGCCATAAGGTTCAGACTGTGTCTTCTGAACTCCTGCCATTTCTGCCTTTTGTCAGCAACTACAGAAGGATGAGCCAGAATTTGAGGTTGGGGCAGCAGAGTAAGTTTGGAGATACTGTTGAGGGAAATATCTGCCCTCACATTTGTTGCACATTGGACAAATTTGAGCCAATGGCTGAATCCCATCTGCAAGCCTGAATTTCCTCATGCTTGAACTAAGGGATGTGATTGCCGTTAGCTTTTTCTTTTGAAAGAGCATTTGTAAATCCAATATTTCACTTAACTTAAAAGCATATGTATGAAGAAAACTGTTAATACCATTCTTAAATTTCAACTGAAAATTGTGGTACTGCTTGCTTTTTAATTTCAAGAATTTTATCATAACTGACTAGGCTGATATAATGAGTATGCTGCAAAGTTTGGTTGTGCTTAGCTGGGAAGTGTAATGTGAACACACCATGGGTGATAATGACCATCCAAGATGCTTCGTCCATGTGATGGTGGATGTTGCAGGTTGCAGAGCTTGCACTGATCAGATGAGGCTCTAGTTCATGGTTCTGTGCCATTTCTAGCTCTTGCTGAAGCTGTTCAGTAATGAAAAGGGCTATCTACCTTTCTCCTACCGGTTTAAACTGTGGCCAAATGATTACAGGATTGTGCCATGGGATACTGTAAGTGGAAGTACAGTTGCTTGAGTCACCATTTGGCAGATGAGGGGAACATTGATTGAATACCTTTTGAAATTATAAGTTGATGGAGCCTGTGGTATAGGTAGAATTAATAATGGCTATACTGCTGAAGAAACATAAAAGCAGTGAGAATTAGTAATTGTGGCAAGAATAAATCCTAGTATAGATTTCAGCAACCCTTATGTCCCTTAATGCAGATAAAGTTAACAAGATTTTTCTATATATTGCAGGTGTTCATGTAATATAAATGTTATCATGACAGTGCTAGACTTTCTATTAAAACAGGAGATACTCACTTGTCCCTGTTACAGAAAGCAGTTTCTGAATCTTTCACAATGACTTGAAACTCTTCCTCCTTTTCATCTATACTTTTTTCTTATCAAGATTAATTATTCTTTTCTCATGCTTCCTAGTTCTCTAGCAAAAATACTTTTCTATCTGATTCCTTTGCCTGGTAGTAGTAACATCTTTCATTTGTTTTATTCTGTGAAGCTCATTTTCATTTTGCCTTGAAAACAGGCTTTCTGTTCTTGGTCCGCTATTTTCTCAACCAGTTTTAAACACTGATGATAAGGATTGTGAACAGACCTTCAAATGAGGCCTTGTACAATATTATTATTTAGTATGTTTCCATATGAGATACTCTTTGTCTCATATAATTTTGTTATTTTAACCATTTTTCTAGCCAGTGCAGAGAAGTACGTCCCCAGGCAAGGCTGAAAAAAATTTCAATCAATATTTCACAAAGCATTACTCTAAGAAACTGGCAGAAACTGTATAGAATTGCTGCATTTACTACTCTTTGGTTTTTCTTGAAGGCTGTAGATTGTTTCCCAGACTGGAATAAAAGCTAAGACTTCTATCAAGTGAACCAGCTTATGTGCCAATAATACCCTTGGCAGAAATTTTGAAGCTGACCATACAGAGATTTGAGAATCAAAATGCAGAGACAGTGTATTGAGATTGAGATGCTAACTCAGTATGTGTAGAGGAAACATAGAGAAGCTTGTCAACATAAAAGAGCCCCAGATCATTCCTAAATCATCAGTTTGACCTGAGCTCAGTTCTTGTCACTGTACTTTACTTTTCATAATATGACGGCTATACTTAGCATTGCATCTCAGCTTTTGCAGTATGATTTCAGCACAGACATTATTTGCATTAATGTGGTCTTGAGCATGATAAAGCCCTTGACATTCATATGGTTTATTTGACCTTTTCACTTTGAATGAAAATCTAATTGTTTTTTGAAAAGGCAGAAAAATCCAAAAAGTAATCAGCAAAAGTACTGTTATGGAATTGACTCTTGCAAGCAGGAGGTAGGGTTTTTTTATATCCTAAATATCAAATACATCCACAGATGCTTAACAAAAAAGGCACTTTAATGCAAAAGCTGAGTGTGCTGAAACAAAGATAGAAAGCATTCCATCAGCAGATGAAGATGATGAGCCAGCATGTTCCCTAGTAGGCCAGAAACTCAAAACCAGCGAAATATGTTTCATACTGAATGAGCTAAATTTGCACAGTAACTTAAACTTTAAATATAGTCAAGTCTGTTTCAATCACCAGTTTTGTTTGCTAGACATGACACTGTTCAGTAAAGACACAAGTCAGTAATATGGAATCTGCTTTGAAATGATCCATTTCTAGCTTACATAGAAGAGGTCAAAAATACATAACCCTTTTCCTGGGTTTTGTGAGTCTCTTACAAAAGTGTGTATAATATCTCCATTCCATGCATGCAGGTTTGCAGCTGATGATGAACTTTTTACCTTACTATCTTTATTATTATTGAGGCTTTGTAGCAAAATTGAGGGTCTTTTACCTTGTATGGAACATCTATGGCTAATTTTGCTTTGAATAGTTATTTCCAGCCACCATTTCTTTGTTAATGGAGAAGGTAGTTATAAAGTTATTCTGCAAATCAACTGGAGGGCTTTGTGACACTGGAAACCTGGACGGTGTACCCAGTTAAAGTAATACATAACATCTAGCACTGCAACTAAATCAGAAAATAGGGTTTTGAGACTGTCCTCGTGGAAGTGGAAGAGGGCTTAACATCTGGTTTTGCTTTCCTTTCAAGAACTTGGGTGTACATTTAGTACCGAAACATATTAAAGAGTGTAGTTCCTGGAATGATACAGGCCTTCCTTGATATTATCCATGTACCTTGAACACATTTTCCACGTGACTGGAAAAAGGAAAACATTGTACACCTCTTTTAAAAGGGGAGAAAGGAGGGCCCCAGGAAGTACGCACCTGTCAGCTTCACCTCTGTACCTGGGAAAATCATGGAACAGATCCTCCTACAAGCTACACTAAAGGACAGGGGGACTGGGAGGTGATTTGAGACAGCCAGCACTGCTTCACTAAGGGCAAGTCCTGCCTGACCAACCCATTCAGTGGACAAGAGAAGGGCTACAGATGCCATTTATCTGGATTTCAGGTCCCTTCCAACCCAAGCCATTCTTTGATTCTTTGATTTTGAAATTCCCTTAAATCTATGGCTGCTGTAACAAAACAGCCTTCAGGTGTTCTAGCTATAGAACAATTCTTTGCCCATAAGTGAATGTAGAATAGAGCAATGCAACTTATGCCTTCTCTCCCTCCTCAGAGCAGGTTTAACTGAGCACAAATAGACATTCATGAGGCATTTAAAGTTTTACCCCAGTGACAGTGGAGCTCACTTAATGCAAAAAGTCCACCCTCATTTTCTTAGTCATGAAGAACTAATTCTTTGCAGACTTCAATACTGAATTTAAATACTTGAGTTTCTTAAGAAGCTTTTATTCAGAAAGTAGAGAAAGAGAAGTGATTTTCTTTACTTGCCCAAAACAAGCCATAATTATTGGCAAAGAAACAGCTAAGACAAGAGATTACTTTTTCTGAGTAATTTGCTGAATATCACGTCTCCTGACCTTTGATCAGATGAATATTATTGGAGATTATTTGGATCAATGGTGGCATATGACATACTTCAAGTATCTGTACAGAATATATCTGATTATAGCAGATTAGTACCTGTAGATATAAAATGTCAAATCTACTGTGCATATTTAGGCCTTCCCAAACATCTGTTCAGTGAGATCCGAGGTTGTTGTTTTGTGCATGCCGAGGGTTTTTTGAGGTGAGTCTACATTTAAAAACAAAATTTAAAAGGCCATTAAGGAAATTAATAGTTTAATGTGAATAGGACATTTGAGATTTCTCTTGTAAGGCTGAACAAACACTTGGTTTGTTATTTGCCCGGAAACAACTAAAATTAAATTTGTAAGTAAGTTCTGCTCTAGAAGCTGAGATAAACCCCTTTTTTCTTAAGCTAAAAGATGAGAGGTGAGAGCTAAGAATATGAAAAATGAACATAGTGGGTAGAGAAAAGAGCTCATCTGTATACTGGAGTGATTTAAGAACTGAAATTATTTTCATGACTTTTAGTATTTAGGATACAGGTAGGCTACTGTTTTTCTTTCTAAATGGGAGTTGCCTTAAGGCTTTTTCTAAGTAGCCATTACAATGTGTAATATTTTGTTTCCATATAGGAGTTGAAAAGTTAATTTCTTCAGAGTCACAATGTATAATACACTGCACTGTATTCTTTACTCCATTTTCCCTAGCCCTCACTGGCTGATGTTTTGTCTTCTCATGAGAGAAAAAAGCCATGAAATCTTTTAATTTACTGCCTTCTTATTCTCTGTGTAGTAATTCATATGGCACTTTCTGTCATGTGCTTTCTCTGACTTTCCTTACTGCATATCCTTCATAAGTTTTTGAACAGATCATTTGCCACTTTGCCAAGATGCTGCTGTTTTAGGCCTATGTAGGCCTTTAGATATAGTGAATGATAAAGCCTGAGAATAGACATTGCCCAATAAGGGCCCAGTAAGTGAATCTCAACATTATAATGTGGTTTATTTCTGCTTATCATGACATTGTAACTTAGATAACTCAGTAATTTGACTTAACTTTTATGCATCCTAGCTGTGAACATGAATTCGACATCACCTTTGTGGCTCTGAGCTGCAACTTTGAGCCAAAGCTGACATTACCTACATTTGTTAGAAACTACTTAAAAATGGTAAAGCATTGAAATCCAGATATCATCAGAATATGAACTATTAATTGCATTAAACTTCTGCATCCATAAAATATTAAAAGGTATGCATATCCAGTGAACTATGCTTAATGACATCTTAATCTCCAAGACGTCAATTTTCAAAAAGTCATATGGAATGAGATACTGCATCTGTCATGTTCTTATTATTGCATGTGGTCAGAAAGGGAACATTTTGAGATAGTGTTGTTTCAATATTTCATGATTTTAGAATTTCTCTTTCTTTGTTCACATTCCAGGAAATAAATGAGCCAGTCCTTTTTCATAAAAGAATTACATAATATATACAAGAGGTTTTAAATTTGAGGAGATATTCAAACTGGTAGTCACATCTATTGCAAACTATATATTTTCTATTTCAATAGCAGAATACTGTTTTCAGTTGCAGTTTTCGTCATTTTGATTGCTTTCTAAAGTCATGAGTAGAAAAATTAGTTGTAAAAAAAGATTACTTTTTTTAATATGTGCATGTAGTAATAAATGTACAATTCCGTACTTTTGTAACTTTATTTCTTTACATATGAGAGTATCTTCCTGTGTTTTCAGAGGTGTTCTGTGCAAATTTGACATAAATGAAATTGTTTCCATTACTTTGTTTCTAAGTAGACAAGTTTAGTTGCATGTATGTATGCTTTCAGACGCTGAAGAAACTTTGCTTTTAGATTATCAACAGATTCAGTTTGGTTTTAGAATATCAACAAGTATCTTCAATTGTTTCTTTGTTCTAATTCAGAGTGTAACTCATTAGACGTATGATCAAGACTACTATTAATTTGTATATTTTGAATTTAAAACTAGTATTCTTTCCTGTTTTAAAACTCTTTAAAGCAATTACAAAATATAATAGTGAGATAAGGTGTGAAATCCCTAACTTTAAGGGACTGAATTGCTTTCAGGAAACTGGTATGTTGGAATAATTAGTGTTTTCCTCAAAAACCCAGCACTAAACATTACATCTTTCTGCCACACCTCCTTCTCAGTTCCCTTCCAATGTTTCTTTGACTATCCCTGATGCAATTCACCTAAGAAATCAAATCTCTTTCTTACATAAGAAATAATCTCTTCTACGTAATAGTTCAGACTTAAAATATAATGAAAGCCAAGAGGGTAAGTTTAGTTATAGTAAAAGGCAGATACTCCCCAGTATGACTGATCATACATAACCAAGATGTTGGATTTGTCTCATTCTTGAAAAAAGGTGCTGTATCACTGAGGCTTTAGTAGTTTCAGCTTCATAATTCTTTGGAGAAAAGAGCGACGTGGAATTAGCGTTGTATCAGACAACGTGCCATCCAATTTCTCTCTCTGTATCAGTGGTCTGGTACATAATTAAAGCTTTAACTTCAACATGATTAATGCTGTTCTTAATTATTTTCTAAATTAATATCAACAGCTAAGTTTTAGGCTTGTTTCCTTAGTCTCCTTGAAACAGCTGCACCATTTACTTCATGTGCCAGTATTTTTTATGGTCAGGGAACAGATCAAGGCACTAATCACAAAGACATCTCTATCTTCCCTCTTAACTTTGTATCCCTCTAGTGTTCTGTTTGCTAGCTTCTTTTTTTGGTTTTTTTTTGCTTTTTGTAACTTTAAAATAGGTTCCATTATTGTACACATAGACTTCTCTCCTTTCAAAACCCACTAATATTAAAGCAGTTTATGGAACCAATGATTTTTTGTTGGACTAAAGATTATCAAACTAATATCTGTGTTCAGTACTGTATTATGTTGAATTCTAATTTGACTCTGCGTTCAGAGTTCTGGGATATGGAATACATCCATTTATTTTCAAAATCTCTATATATATTTAAGTTTCTTTAAATTATGTAAACATTTCCTTAATTTCTTGATCTTTGTTATTAGTTTCTGTAACTTATTAAGATTCTTCTAAGTGGATTTGACCCCTTAGCTCTGTGTTGTCTGGCTTTATCACATATTTTGCATTTAGCTCAGCCTTCAGCTACAAAAGCGGCTCTGATACATCACTAATACTTCTCCTGTTCTTGTACTTCACCTTCCTGTGGCTTCCAGTTCCTTCAGTGTTCTCTGCTCTCCTTTCCCTTCCATTTTTCATTTGCTGATTTCTTCATTCATGGTTATCTCCTCATCAAAAAAACCTGTTCTGACAGTCTCATGTGCTGATTCATCACAATTTTTTTAAATTATAATTTTCACATTCATATATAAATCCATGATCTCCACACAAGTTCTCTGTTCCTTCAGTTCCTTTACCCTTCCATTTAAACAACTCTTCGTTTGATGGTAATGTGAAAGGTCAGTTACTACAGGCCTTTTACCTAATGATAATACTGTGTTTACTCATTTGCAAGAAAAAATAGGTTAATCTGAATAGATGTGGACAAGAAAAAGTTCATTGAGTGAATGAGTGGAGCAAGGAGTCACTGAAATGAGGTAGCTAACTTACTTTTAGTGTAACAGTCTGAAGGTTTGAAAAAATGGGTTTTGACTATAAAAGCATAAGTCAAGCATATAAATGTCAAGAAAGAAAGATTTCAACCAAAGGCTAATGTTGGCGAACAAAAAGAAGGAAAAAAATGATGTATGCTAGTACTGAATTACTTGGAGCTAGACATGAAGAAAGTTATCCTAGCAATCAGGGGAATACAGCTGTGAAATAACCTTCCCAGATGACTAATGGGGGTAAAAAGAGGAGTGGCAAAAAAGGCGCTTTATTGTCTGGCAACACACCAGACTCTGACCTAGGTCTCAGAGAATGTGCTTTATTTAGTTATGAGCTGCTGGTCTCACCTGTGTGGAGGCCTTGCATTACTAGACCACGCTTCAGGTCCCAGCCAGTGTCTCTCTCCTCTTACCAGTTCACACTGTTTGTCTTTCAGGAGGATACTGATGCAGATACTATGGTTTTGCTGATTCTCAGTTCATATCTTCTCTAAACTTTAGAGCTTTCACAGATGCAGAAGGTTCTCATTGTTTTATCTCCCCTTTCTCTCTCTGTCCCTGGTATCCATCTGATCTACTTGCTTCTTTTGTAACCCTCAAACTCAAAATGTATCTTCACTGTATTATCATCTCATTGTCCTTTGTCGCTTTGGCCACTGGCCGCCCGGAGGCCTTGGCAGACGACAAGGTCCGGTGTCCCGGTCGACGGGAAGAGAAAGCACCTGCCCTGTCAGCAGCTGTTGGCTCCCTGCAGGAGACCCACAAGCAGGCAGGCTGCAGCACCGCTGTTGCCGAGCAACGGAGAGGCGATAAAGGGCCGAGGGACCTCTTTCTTGTGCTCAAAGTTCCAACTTTATTGTCCCGCGAGGGAGCAACAAGGTAACAGGCGAACAAGTTGAAGGGCGAGCGACAAGGAAAGGCCAGGGGAGGGGCCCGAAGCCCCTTTTTAAGGGGTACCAAAAGGGGGAGGAACAAGGGGTACAGACCAATAGGGAATTTATGGGGAATGACAGATAACAAATCAGGGGAATACAAAGGAGGTACTTACAAACAGAAACCAATCAGCAACCGAAGAGAAAAGACCTTTCCAGACCAGATTGCATATGCAATGAAGGTAATGAATAAACATGACAACAGGTAACCAATAAAGAATGAGGAACAGAAGAAGGGTCTGGAATGAAGGGAGGAGATGTCGCAGGGGCGACACCCAGTGGGTGGCGACTCTACTCCCCCGACCCGCCCTCCGGATCGGAGTCATAGGCGGGGAAATCCACCCACTGAATGCTGTCCAGCCTCGAAGTGGGCTGAGCCACCACAACAGTCCTTCATCGTATAAAGTCCAAGGCTGATCATATTGCTGTTACCTAATCTTCTTTTATCATTTTGGAGTTCTTCAGTACTATGCTTCATCTTCTTTAAAGCAGTTTCTCTTGCTCCCAGTTCAAGCCATTGGCTCTATCTATGCTGATAAATTAGTCTTTGCTAGGGAATGTGATTGGGCACTGGAACTTGGACTCTGATTTGGAGACATTGAGTTAACTAACATGGAAAGAAGCCATTGCTCCATTCACTGATGTAAATGTAACTGTTACTTCTAAGTCTCTGCTGACCTGTTTATAACCACATATTAGAAATTGTATTCCATCCTTCTGTATGTAACTTGATAGATTAATATACATCTTGTTTTCTTTGGTAATACTTGTGATCCCTGAATTCTATTGCTACACTATGTCTGTAATCGCCTTTACATCTGTATTTTGAATATCTCACTGAGAAATCTTCCTTATTCAGCCCTCTTATTTTTCTGCTAAGTTTTCTCAGCTAGCTGTCCTTTGTCACTTTTGATTTACTAGATAACATTTTCTGCAAAGAACTATTTCTACTTCTCCTTTACTCGGGTATTCTTTTGTTAACTTATTAAGAATTCAAGATAAAAATTGTCAGATAGAATCTGAAACTTCCTCTTGCTGACCACTGCAGAGCTCACATGTGTTGCTGTGTGTAGTTTCCTGCGTTCGTATGGCAGGCCACAACCTTCCTGAGAGCGCCACAGAGCATACCTGGGGAGAGTGGGAGAACCACTTTCCCGCAGCCTTTCGGCAGCGTGAGCTATCTCAGTTAATTGTCGGCTCACAACAACGCGGTGGCGGTAAAGGAGGCGAGAAGGCTCTCATGCATGGAGACAGCAGCAGGTCTTTATTCCATGCTAACTCCCCAAGGCCTAGGACCAGCACACGTGCCAGCCCCCATAGGCAGAGGGCTAACACATGGCATGGTGTCCAGGGCAGAGACAGAGAAGCTGGTGGCTCGCTGGTCCCCAAAGCAGAGAGAGTGCGCACAGGTGATTCAGAGCCCCTTATCCAGGGCAGAGGGGGCGTGGAGAGAGCACATGGTAGGGCATAGGGGCGGTACAAGGGCGGAGTTAGGATAACAGAGCCAATAGAGAGAACCTGAGGGAGTGGTTTGGACTAGAGCTGGGGGAAGGGGGAAGCCATGCGGAAAGGGCAGGCAGGGATATGGAATAGGGGTACATCACACATGTGTTCTTCAACTTTAATTTCTTGAGAAGTTCTCACTTTCACTATAGGAGCAATGAGGCCTATGGATGTTCTCTGAATACCATTTTAAAGATGCAGCCTTTTCTTTCTGTCTCCACTTTTGTCCATGCTTTTGTCCTGTTATGATTCAATTGTTGCAACATCCTTCTCTCTGACCTTTGCAAATTCAATATGTCTTTACTTTCATCTAGATTCAGTTCTTGCTTCAAAGTTAATTTCCTGCCCTATCATTTTACCCATCTTTTACATTCCTCCACTGGCTCTCATGTTAAGTATGTCTTTGAGCTCAGACAGAACCTAAAGCACCCCCTGACAGATCCAGCTTTCATCTCAGTCTTGTTGGTATTACAGATTTAAATTAGTGGTTCACCTTCCTACTTCAAAGTTGAACTTCAACCATTTCTCTGTCTGCCTTTAGGCATCGTCATGGCCAGTGCTGCTGCATTCCTCAAGTCAGAATTTTAGATCTTTAGTTCCTCCTGTCATGGGTCCTAACACTACTTCAGAAAGCTATCCATTTCTTTAGTAGTTAACCTGATGCCTTCAGAATTTACTACATGCCATTTCCTTTACCAACCCTTGCCTTTCATATTCTAATGTATAATACTCTGCATCCAGCAGAAAATGTGTCTCTGGTTTCTGTAGTCCCTACTCAAATCCTACCTGAAATATAGCTCAATAAACCTTGAGGCTTGTTGAGCTCAAACAGAACCAAAAGCACTCACTGACAGATCTACCCTTCATTTCAAGGTTTATTGAAGGCATTATAAAGGAGGAAGGGTAAGACCCCTAGTAACAGTGACTGCAGAAGCTGAATAACTGTTACTGTCTGGATTCCATACTATGATTTTAGTTCCATCCTAAAAGCTTGCTTTGACTGTAAAGCAGTAACTCACATGGCTGGGAATAAGCCATAAGACAATTTTTTCTCTTTTCTGTATTTCACTTGTCTTGCAAGGAAGCCAGTGTTACCTTTTAGTTCTTAGATCTAGCTCTGTCAGTTGAGGAACACAGCAAATGCAGACACACCTGTAAGATACTTACTCTTGCTATTAACTGCCTCATCTCATTTCTGGTATTGCTTGTCCAACAATGAATCTTTCTTTTCAGCCTCTTATTTTACAGAACTCAGATCCAAGTCTTAGCAATAACCGCTAGGTCGTCCTAGGCTAAACTGATTTGTGTGCCAGTGCAAGTCTCTGCAACGCATTGATCCATATGTTGACAAGAAGGGCCTGCCAGGAAGCATCCTCGGAGAGATGTGGGTCCCTGCTAGGTTTGCTCCATGCTGGCACTCCCCTAGCTGGATACAGGCTAGTCAGTGTCTGACAGGATGTCTGCTCTGTCTGGCCTGAGCATCAGATGATGCTGACAGTGTGAGTTCCATTGGTATCAAACTGGGTTTTGATTACAGTTTTTCCAGTCCAAACTCCCTACAATTACAAATTTTTGTGCTGCTTTTATACTTTCAGGTAACTTTATTTCATAAATCTCTTTGAAGTTTTTCACCGAATTGCAGAATGGCTGAGGTTGAAAAGGGCCTATAGATATCATCTGGTCCATCCCCCTCGTTCAAGCTGGACCAGATCTAGACAGCTTTTGAATACCTCCAAGGATGAAAACTCCATCACCTCTCTGGGCAACCTGTTCAGTCACTCTTAGAGTAAAAAATTGTTTTCTGATGTTCAGACAGCACCTCCTGTGTTTCAGTATGTGCCCATTGCCTCTGTCACTGGGCATCACTGGCAAGAGCCTGGCTCCATCCTGTTTTCACCATCCCATCAGATATTTATAGATCCTGATAAGTCTTTTCTTCCCTAGGCTCTCTCAGCCTTTCCTCATAGGAGAGATGCTCCAGTCCCTTCAGCTTCCACATGGCCCTTTGCTGGATTGTCTCCTGCAAGTCAATTGTTTCTCTTGTACTGAGAAGCTCAGAACTGGACTCTGCACTCCAGGTGTGACCACACCAGTGCTCAGTAAAGGAGATCACCTCCCTTGACCTGTTGTCAATACTTTGCCTAATGCAGCCTGGGATACTGTTTGCCTTCTTTGCATTGGCTCATTTATAGTTGTTGAATTAAGCTAATGGTTGTCTTCCTCTTTAACATGTTTGGTTGGGGCCTGATAATAGTCTTCCTTTTTAATATGATAATTTGGAGCAAACATCCTTCAGGCATTTTAATGCAACCGATAAATGTATACACACTATTTACACTCACTGTGGTATCCTAGCAGGTGGTATTGTCCAGGCTGTTTTCTAAGGTTGGCATTAAAATTTCCTATCAAGTCTTCATTGTTAAGGGCCCCAACTATCATTTTTTACTCAGATTTGCAATGGGCCCAGTAATTGACCTAGTTCTTCAACCTACTTTGGATTCTTTCCTGAACTCTGTTTATAAACTCAATACTAACCCTTTCCAAGCAAAAGCCCATAATGGGTAAAGAACCAATATCTGTCTGTTCACTGTTAGTTACATCTCTCATACTAAACCTATGAGCAATATCTGATCCTTTCAATGCCTCTGAACAGTGTTCTAGTATACTAAACCTTTCTGATACTTGATATGTTTGTTTTCAAAAGCACAGATTTTTGCATCTGCCTAATCTATTAGTTGTTTTCCATCATTTGGTCTGTTAGTTTTATCTTACTTCTGCACAAACAGAGTCCATGTGCTTGCTTATTTTTCTAGGTCTCCATTTAAACAATGAGACTTGTATTACAGCTTTTCAGTAAGCTGACAGTTTTTGGTGGAGCTTTTATGCCAGCACTATCCAACTTCTGTCATCTCTGATGCTGGAGACTCACTTGACTTGTAACATTTTGTGGCAGTCCATTTACCAAAGGAGATATTTAGCAAAAAGTGCATAATATATGGACAGTCAGCAACAAGAACACCCTGGCAGCAATCAGTCCTCTTGATCAGAAGGCTTGTTGGTGCTGACAATTGAGTCACAGGGCCCTTTTCTGCAAGCTGTTTAATATGATTGTGATGAACCCAAAACCAGCAGTAATAGTTTGTTAGTTCACTTATAGTTTCTATCATATAGTTTGTCCTGGTTTTGTCTGGGGTAGAGTTAATGCTCCTCTTAGCTGGTAGCGTTAATAGCTAGGAGTGTTGTGTTTTGGATTTAGGATGAGAGTAAAGTTGATAACACGTGGATGTTTTAGTTGTCGCTGAGCAGGGGTTACTCTAAGTCAAGGACTCTATGGCTTCTAATGCTGCACTGTCAGTAGGTGGGCTGGGGGTGCAGAAGAGGCTGGGGGGGAACACAGCTTGGACAGCTGACCCCAGCTGGGTTAAGGGATATCCCACAAAGTCATGCTCAGTATATAAACTTGGGGGAAAGCTGCCTGGGGCGGGGGGGGCCACTGCTTGGGAGCAGGCTGAGCATCATTTGATTGGTGCTGACCAATTGCTCTTCATTTGCATCACCTGCTTTTCTTGGGTTTTATTTCTTTCTTTTTTAAATTTTCCTTTTCATTACATTTAAAAAAATATATTACTATTTTATTTAAATTGTTTAACTGTTCTTATCTCAACCCATGAGTCCATGAGTTTTCTTACTTCTAGCCCTCCAGATCTCTTTTGCGTCCCACTGAGGGGGCAGGGAGTAAGGTGTGTGAGGTACTTAGTCGCCATTTGGCATTAAACCGTGACATCAGTGCACACATGACCCACAAAATCATGCTAGTTCTCAAATTACTGACAATTAGTGAAATTTGCTAAAAGTGCATGTTTAGCGATCTCACTTCTAACCTCAAGTACATGAAACTTATTTCAGTTTTATTGCTGTGTCCATGGCCAAAAGCAGCACGTCTTCTGCAAGATGTTCAGCATCAGGCATTTGGTGGCTGGGGGATATATGCATTTATGCCAGTAAAATTAAATTTGGGGCCCACAGCTGAACTGTGTTCCAACTATTCTGTGTTCCAACTCAGATTTGGGTTTTGAAGGTATAATAAGCTCAAGCCAAAATGATTATAAGCCTTTTCTTCTCTAAAAACCAGTCTTAGAAACAGCCTATGGCTTTACTAGTATTTTATAAGCTCACATTAGAATGTGAAAGTAGTGGCCACTTTATTTACTAGTAAATTAACAGTGTGAAGGCACGGGCCCAAGCACTGTAACTCATTTAGTTATGTGATTGTGTTGTTAGAAAATGCCTTGGCATTATTCTGACCTTGCACTTCCCCAAATAATTCCAAGATGTGGTTTAGTTGTTACTCCAGTATAAAAACGAGTAGGCAGTTTGCCTGTGGCTTTTCTCCCTGGTCAGTGTTTACTGGTATGTGTGTGGCCAGTCTATGCCAGCTGGCCTTGTAGTCAAAGACTGGCACTCAGTTAACTGAGTCACAGAAGTGTAGACAGTGCATCTGTTCTACAGAGACTTTACAGAAAATGCTTTTATTCTGAGATAAATGTGCCATAATTAAAAATAGTTTTATTGCTCTTTCATTTCACTCTGGGGCTATATTGTAGCACGCCCAAGAGACCATAAATTCACTTTAGTTTATACCCCGCTAAATCTTTTATCTGTAGCAGTGGTCCTTCACAAAATCTTCAAATCATTATGGTATGTAAAGATGAATAAAATGAAAGGATATTGTGCCATACCTGTGTATGCTGGAGCATTGAATATATATGCTGGGTACTGTAGTAACTTTTCTTCAACCAAAATTTCTATATTTCTATTTTGACCACCGTGTTTGTGGAAGTGTGGTGTGCATATTCAAATAACAATAACAAATAAGGATTTTCTACAATGTAGTTTGTTTTTCTTGCAGTGTGCATACTCAAGAATCTCAATGATTTTATTATCATATGCTGTATGTAGCACTGTAGCACCATCTTGTGTGAGCTGCAAATGTGGTTTCTCTATATGCATTCAGCAGTCTTCACATGGAATATAACAATTTTATTTAAAACTCTTCTATGTAAAACTGAAATTGGGAAAGGAAGATATTAAATAGATCCTCCTTATAATCTATGTGGTAGATTTCATAACAATGCAGACATTTAAGGTACCTCATTATTAGGATGATCCATATAAATATGAAGCATGGGATGCTGAACTCTGGAGGCAAGAAATACGCATTCTGTCTGCTTTGTGCTACAAAACTACAGAATTAAAGCACAGAAATTGGAATCTTTGTGAGAAATAAAATGAAACAAAACTAATATGGGAAAAGGATTCTAGGAAAATTAAGTAGAAATGGCTATGAAAGAGCTGACAGGAATAAAGCTGAAAGTGCTTTTAAATGATTGCAGGTAGCAAATGGGGCAAGGACACAGAATTGAGTGTTCATATTCAGCTGCAGTGCTTTGAGGTTTCTCTATATTTGGAAGGATGCATGTGTACAGGGGCAAAAAATGGGAAGAGAAACACATTAAACATTTTGGTTCATATGACAGAGCAAACAATAATTGGAGGCATGGTTGTGGTGCATTGAAAACACTCTTACCTTTTGATATCTCACATATGGATCTTTTTTTCCACCATTTCACGCTTTAAAATTTGTGTCTCTTTTCCCTTCATTTTTCTTCCTACTTTTACAGATCCGATTTCAGAATACTCAGCAGTTTATGTAAAAGGAATTATAGTCTTAATGCAGGTTCAGCCATGGAGGTGGTAACTATTAGTAACTTACCATTGCTATGAGTCCAGCATATCACAGTGGTCTTGACAGCTCTTCTTTTGAATGTAATGCTATCACATCACTTTTTAGCACTTTCAGTCTTTTCTTTTGCTCTGTCAAATACCTACTTTTTGCATATATATTTTGGGCAGTTTTAAATATATAGTAACTCCAATTCTCTTTGACTGATTAATCATTTAGGTGATGGAAACACATAGGTTTAAGAACTCAATGTGTAGGAATTTGTTGCCTTCACTGTGACGGATAAATGCACTTTTACCCATGTGTCCTGCCTGAATGTGGCATAGGGGTAAAACACACCCCTTCTTCCTTTTTATATGCAACTGAGTCATAACTATTTTCATGCCATACCACCTAAAGAGTCCCGGGCCACAGTATTTTCTGACTATTCTTCAATTAATACTAGGAGTAAAAAGTTGATTTTTTACTTTTGTGGGCTTTTCTATGATTTCCTCAATCAAAGTATCTAGCTTCAAACCACACTGTGCATGGGAGCACATCCTATCATCCCAGCTGCATCAAATGCTTGAATTCTTGGAGGAAGAATCATGTAATTGCTGAATATTCAGTCTGTCAGGGTTTCAGATGTGACAGTAAAAGAGCTATTTAGAAAAGCTGCATTGCTGTCTTTTTTGATAGGAGTAACTGGTGGAGATATGGACCTGATAAACATGGTTTTTCACATCAAAAGAAATAATGTTGTGTGACTTTAGATCATCACTATAGATAGCAGGAGAGAGAGATTGTGTGATCAAGAAAGATGGCATTTGACTTCTCTGCAACCAAATCTCTCCCAGCTCATGGCCAAATAATTTTGTATTAGTCTTTGATGATTGCTAAAAATTCAGATCATGAAGAGAAAGCACTAGCCTGTAGAATGAACATATATATTGACGGATGCTGGAGAAAAAACCCTGTGCTGTTTATGCATACATTTGTGGTCCATTGTTCTTCTGTGTCCTCTTTTGGCTACAGTTTGTGTTTATGAACCTTAGGGAAAAGAATTTTTCTTCTTTCTTTTGAAATGATAAAAGCAACCAGAAGAAAAATCTGTGGCTGTCAGTTGTTGAAGACAGACTGAAAAAAAAAAAAGTTGTATCAATGCTTTGCTCACTACCCTTTCTAGCTCTGGGCTTGCAATGTGTAGACTAATGAGAGCTTGGGTTTCCCCTTTTGCAGCAGTTTTGACAGCAAGAAGGTGCAGCTAATGCTAAAAGCCTTTAACCTTGCATGCTTGAGCATTTATGCAGCCATCATGTCTATATGAGCAATACATCCTGAAATTTCTCTACCTGACTATGTAAACATTATTTCCTCTTAACTAATCTTCCATTGCACCTTCCATTTTTCACTTTTAGATTCACTCGTGTGAGAGATTTAACTGTTTTCTAAATCAACATTAATCTAATGCAACTACCTCCTGTAGCTCAGACAGTTAAAGGAATTGAGAGAAAACACGATTATTATTAAATTGAAGATACACAGATTAAAAGTTCAGTGGTAATTAGCACTGATATATTGGCTAAAATTTTGCTACAGGAATAGAGGATGGATAATAGTATCCAAGATATTCACAGTTTTAAAGGTATTTTAGAAGACTCATGGCATGATTCCAACCCCAGCTGAGGACAGAAAGAGTTATATAAGAGACTGGTGTAAAGACAATAAAAGCCATTTGTATATGTGGTCAAAATACCACTATACAAACCAAGTCATTTCCCGTACGTCAAGCTGTAATCAGTTCTTTCTACTGGCATATTTTGTGTGTTCTGTTTAACATCTGAGATACACCAAAATCCCAGGCACCGCAGAACCTATGGAACAAGAAGGGAAGTTCTGTGGATATTTTGTATTTTGCCATCCTATATCCTTTTTGATTAAAAAATCAAATTTTCTCCTTTGAGTTTTGCAGTTTCTATGAAGAAGCTGTCACAGAGAACATATACCAAAACTCAAACCTGAGCAGTGGCTCTGATAGCAGTCGTTCAGGAAACACTCGTGCTTTCCTCAACGCACCGCTTTTGTTTCCACTGTCTCTGACCGTATGAGGCATACAGAAAAATGGCTGATCTTTATTTTGTGTAGAGTACTATTTTATTAAATAGACTGTACTGATAGGCTGGAATTCAAATTTCACTTACCTAAGAATGTAGTGGAAATGGAGGGGATTTTTCATTAGTGGTTTATATGCTCATATAGATTATTTTAGTATCTTTATCACCCTTTTCTACTGTCATTTAAGAATATTCTATTTAAGAACTTAGTGTATGTGCTGACACTAGCAATTTCCTTTTAGTAATTTCCTTTTTATTTAATTTCTTTAATTTCAGATAACTCTCAGAGTGATCCAGTAGAAGTGACTGCACTTTATTCATTTGAAGGACAACAGCCAGGTGACTTGACCTTCAAAGCTGGAGACAAGATCACAGTGACAACTAAAACAAATTCCCAATTTGATTGGTGGGAAGGAAGAATAGAAGGAAAAACTGGCATCTTTCCAGCCAATTATGTTGCCATAAGTAACAACTAAATTTATACAGAAAAAAATGTTGAGGCAGTAATATATTTACGTTGAAAAATGTGTTTTAATTTTTCAGATTTTATTAAAATTAGATTTTTGATCAATACTATTCTAACAAAAAAAATTAAATGCTTTGTGTGACCATAACTTTCCCCTAAATTTATTTCTTAAGTAAACAGTAGGTGATAGTCACTTTATGAGAGTTTTATTTTTGAGCAAGTTGCCCTATAAAAAGTAATCCAATTTGTGTATAGTATGCTGAAAAAAATATTGATTTCTATTAAATTGGTTTTTATGGTCTCTTTCTGTAATAAATGCTCTTAAATTTGCTTCACACCATGTCTGAGTCAGAGTTCTTTACTTGGTAAATGCAGATGTTTTTTCACAGGTATGGCAGATAAAATCGCATTCATACTTGGTTTTAAAAACCACTCTAGATACTGCAGTTTTTTAGTAACTACTTTAGATCTGGTCTGTAATGTTTCTCATTGTTGGGCACACAAAGACCTTTTTTAAAACAACTGTGTGACAGTTCAGCAGTTCAGCTGCTCTGATAGCTTGTCTTATATTGCCCTCATCTTTGGAGAATTTAAGCACTTCTGAAAGTTTATTTAGTAAAATGCATGAATAGTCCCTCAGAAAACATATAGGCTTATCCTTGATTCCTGTAGGAACTTGTTCCACAGGTCTCTTTATCCACAAGATAAAGAAATTTCTGCTTCACAAGTGAGCTTGAATTCTTCCTGCTTCTTCCCATTTAAAACTTTTTGAATGTTTAATCTTTAAAGAAAGAGCAACATAAACTACAGAGTAAGTAGAGTATATTTGTAACACTAAGATAGAGAAGATATTTCTGTAGAATAGATGTGATAATGTATAGCACTATCATTCTCAGGTTTCAACTTCATTTTGAGTATATTTGTAAATCAACTTTATTTTACAGATACTGCCTTTAAAGTTGATGTGACAAATCAGAGCAGAGGTGAGAATGAGACTTGGAGTTTTTTAGTACCAGTTTAGTTTCCTTCTCAATGATGAATATGCTGAATTTGCCTCTTATATGGAGTTAATGCCAAGATGATAATTATGCTCTATCAGTCTCAGGTTTTCCCCACTTGAAAATGTATTAAGTCCTTGTTTCTTCTGTCAGTGCCATGAGGACCATATAATCAGTACGTGTGATCTTTCCAGCAACCAAGTTGTAGTAGATCTATTATGATCCACTAATCTGTCAGATAATCTTCAGCTTTAAGTTATCCCATCAGAATGGTAAAGCTAAGCCTAGTGTAGATGAAGACTTAGCATTAGGAAGTTATTCAGTTCTAATTATTGGCAAAAGTTTCTGGATTTCTTTCAGAATGGGCCAAAATACATTTTGATAAACAAACTCAAAATGAGACAGAAGAGACTGAAACCATAGTCAAATGTGTTTACAACCTTTCAGTGAAAATCCTTCATATGCTTTGCCTCATAAATCAGACAGATACCTGTCTTCAAATAGATACCACCACCAAAAAGATCCACACTGTTTGCACATGCTTTTTTAATAAATATTTTCCAGCTAGTGGGAAAGAGTTATACAGCCTCAGGTAGCTGCAGTGGAAATGCTAATATATGCCTTTAGAAGGACTGCTGTAGCATCTGCCAATTTGAAATGAGAAAGCAGGTTCTGTGCTTACCTATCTTTGACAGACTGCATCTGTTGCTTAAGCCAGAAAACACCAAATAAGCCACTATCAGGACTCAGTGAACAGGATTTATAATAGTGTGATAGTCCCAGAAGCTAGATATTGACATATTCACAAAGAATAACTCCTGCATTTATGATATCCTGTTGCTGCACTTTAGTTACCCAGTATAAGTGGAAGCATCCACTAGCAGAATTCTGCTGTAATACTTCATTAGTCATTTCCAGAATGCTTGCTGCTTTTTCAGCCAGTGTACTTGCTTTTATGTAGAGTTGTTAAAGCTTCTTAACTCATCTCAAGTGTCTTCTTCCATGAAACTGTCAGAATTTATGAACTTGCATCATAAAATCTTTTCATTGTTTATGTAAATTCGGTTTCTTGGATTGTCTTAGCTGAGTTTGGGAAAAAATGAGGATTGTCTAATCTCAGTGTTCATGATATCTGTAGACTCTGCAGATTAATCACTGATTGATTGCTAAATCCAAGCTGCATTTTGAGGGGGAAATATTAAATGGAAAGGATATCCTATAACTGGAACGTATCTTACTGCATTTAAATGTAATAGAGGAAAGAGAAGATTCAGCAAATTAGCCTAATGCAAGAAAAGTTATTGGTTGTCAAAAACAAACCTTGAAGCACTACAGAACTCTACTGCCTGATTCCAAATGTCATTGACACAGGCTGGATCAGCTCAGACCAGCAGGCTTAGGCTAATTCCAAAAGTGTTTTTACAGTAAAAACACTTTACAGTAAAAGGCAGTCTGCACATTTCAGTAAACTAAGAGATCTGTAAGGAACAGTGGTTGTATCTCAGATTCTCTGCAGTAGGTGTAGGAACAAAAACCGAGAGATACACAGTCACCCATGAGACACATGTTCTGGTAAGAGAGGTTTTCCATCAATGAAAATCCACGTATGTGTTCCTTTGCTACTGGATGCCTGACCAGATCCAGAAGAAAGATACTGAAGAAGATGGTGTCTCTAGCACAAAGTGTTTAATGAGTTATGAGGTGCCTCGTATCCAGCTGTTAGTGGGAGTTGGGATGATAGATGTCTGCAGTGCCAAATCAGTGGGAATCTGTACTAGAAGAATAAAAATGAGTTATGGAGCCATGGGATTCCCTCAATGGGATACTTAGTAAAAGGTACAGAGATTACAGGTGAAGTACTTCTGCTGTGTGTTGAGCAGGTTCAGTTCATCATCCTGCTTTTATAAGCAGTTACCTTCAGCATATAAAACAACTATTTTTATTGTTGAAGCACAGTTAATCAGACACCCGTAATTTCTATACATACAGTACATGTACTTTCCATATTTATTTTGTGATTCTATTTATATATGGTGACTCAGCTTCCTGTCTTCGTGGGCTTTATTTTGAGCAAGGTGATTCCTGAAGGGTCATAGTTAGAACTGTGTGCTCTGTGTTCAACACAGAAACAGTGTGCAACTATTGTCAAAAGGTCTTTCTTTCACATCCATTTTAATTAATGCATCCACTTTAATTAACTATTTACAATGGTGTCTGTGGTTTCAGAGATTTAAAAAATTGTTTTAAAAATCTTTTTCATTTTATTGAGAACTGGCTAAACACCAGATCCCAAAGGGTTGTAGTTAGTGGCATGGGGTATAGTTGGAGGCCTGTCACTAGTGGTGTCCCCCAAGGTTCAATATCGGGCTCAGTATTTTTCAGTTTACCAACACTTACTTGTTACTGGTTTGGATGAAGGCGCAGATGCCTCCTCAGCAAGTTTGCTGACAACACAAATCCGTGAGGAGTGGCTGGTACCCCAGAGGGCTGTGCAGCCCTTCAGAAGGCTCTCAGTGGGTTGGAGAGATGAGCAGAGAACTGTGGAATTCAGCAAAGGCAAGTGCAGGGTCCTGCCCCCGGGGAGGAATAACCCCATGGACCTGTACAGGCTGGGGCTGACCTGCTGGGAAGCAGCTCCGTGGAAAAGGACCTGGGGGTCCTGGTGGACAACAAGGTGTCCATGAGCCAGCAGTGTGTCCTTGTGGCCAAGATGGCCAGTGGAATCCTGGGGTGCATTGGGAAGAGCTTTGCCAGCAGGTCGCAGGAGGTGATCCTGTCCTTCTACTCAGCCCTGGTGAGGCACATCTGGAGTGCTGTGTCCAGTTTTGGACTCCTCAGGACAAGAGAGATGTGGAGAACCTGGAGCAGGTCCGATGAGAGGCTACAAAGATGATTAAGGGACTGGAACATCTCTTTTATGAGGAAAGGCTGAGGGACCTGGGCCTTTCAGCCTCCAGAAAAGGTGACTGAGAGGGAACCTCATCAGTGTCTGTCATTATCTGAAGGGAGGGTGTCAAGAAGATGTTTCCAGGCTCTGCTCAGTGGTGCCAAGCAATAGGACGGAAGGAAACAGACAGAAACTGATGCACAGGAAGTTCCACCTGAACATGAGGAAGAACTTCTTTATTGTGTAGGTGACTGAGCACTGGAGCAGATTGCCCAGAGAGGCTGTAGAATCCTGTGCAGTATGCTCTAGGATGACCCTGCTTGAACAGGGAGCTTGGACCAAATCACAGAATCACAGAATCAGCTGAGTTGGAAGGGACCCACAAAGATCATCGAGTCCAACTCCTGTCCCTGCACAGAACTGTCCCCAGGCGTCACACCATGTGCCTGAGAGCACTGTTCAAATGCTTCTTGAGCTCTGTCAGGCTTGGTGCTGTGACCACTTTCCTGGGGAGCCTGTTCCAGTGCCCAGCTACCCTCTGAGTGAAGAATCTTTTTCTAATATCCAACCTAAACCTCCCCTGACACAACTTCAGGCCATTCGCTCAGGTCCTGTCACTGGTCACCACACAGAAGAGATCAGTGTCTGCCCTCCTCTTCCCCTCCTGAGGAAGTTGTACACTTCAGCGAGGTCTCCCCTCAGTCTCCTCTTCTCTAGGCTGAACAGAGGACCCACTATGGTTCTTTCCAACCTGACCGAGTCTGTGATTCTGGGATTCCTTACGTATCTTTGGCAGCTTACATAATTTTGTCCCTTTATGTTTGTGATACTTTAAATATATGGCCAATACCATAACTAGAAAGTGTTCAGAATCTATTCTCTACGATACATTAAAAAAAAATCTGTTAATTTGCTAGTAATTTAGCTTTAACTCTTGATTTTAAAAGTGGCTTTGGTAAAAGATATAACCGCAAAACTTTTCACTTCCATTTGTTTCTTTTTCTTGCAGGCCATTGCAGACCAAAAAATATTTGTTATGTGCAGGTGTAAGGTTCCATCATGGCTAATATCTCCAGGTCTTCAACAACAAGTAAACATGTAATCCCACTCTCCCTTCTCATATCAGGCCAAACACTACTGTTTATTGAACCTTTCACAAAAATGTCTCAGGCTGGTCTTTCTGGATTAAATGTTCTGTTTCACTCCTTCTGTATGCACACAGACACACACACAGACACACTTGGATCCGTGTTTGGATAAAGACTAGCCCAGTCTAACTGCGTGTCTTCCTCAGTGAGGTTTGCCTTAATAATTGGGAGTAGGATGGCAGGCAGAATTCCTGATTGCATACTGGCATGTCCCTGAAAAATGACTACATTTCTTCTTTAAAAACTCAAGAAATTTCTACAGTACCTGTAAGTATATTTGTATAAATTTTGAAGCCAGATTTTTACAGATCAAATCAAATTTTAGAGACTGAAATCCATGCTACATACATTTCTGTCAATTCTATACATAGCCTATGCTTATAGGATCAAAGGAAAGACATAAAAAGTTGTTCATGTTTGCAATTTATCTTTAAAAGAATTGTCTGATCTAAAGGGAGCTTAACTTCAGCTGTTCATGTTGATTTATTGATGGTACTTAGATGAACAGAACTTTTGAAATTCAGACTTTCCTCTGTATTACCTAAAAATATAGACACAGCATCCTACCTATAAGCATCTATTTCTAAAAAACTTGGCCAGAACATTTTGAAATCAAATTATTTTTTATTGGGAATCTAAATTTATCCAGCACTTCAGTATAAAAGTTCATGGGAAACCATTTGACTTTTTAATTGGTTCTTGCTCTTAATTGAATTAGAAATACTACAAAGAAAACCTCTTGGGCTTTTCCCATGCCATAACTAATGTAAGAAAAATAAATAAAAAGAAATGGTTAGCTTCATTCTTTGGAAAAGATTTTTGGTTAATTTCATCTAATACTAAGTGCAAATAGTTCCTTAAATGTCAGGAGTGTGTAAACTAATGCATGCTAATCCTTGTGCTAGATCAATATCCACATATTCTGTATCTGCTTTCCATTTTGTAATTCTTTACCTACATCTGATTTTTGACAGTAAAACTAAAAATTCTGGTAATTGTAGACTGCAGAGAAATTCTGCCATCTGCATTGCTAAGATGAACCTTTGCTTCTGCCTTTATAAAGCTTATAGGTAACACCACTTTGGAGTTCTCTTCAACTGTTCTCTTGAGCCTTTTACCCAGAAAAGTTCACATTCCATTTGACATTCTGGACGAGGCAAATACTCCTAACATGCTTGTATGCCTATTTCTAGCCTTTGGCTTGAGAATTTGTTTTATACAGGAGTGTCTGCTCCAGGCAGAGAAAGCAGCCTGGGCAGGGCCTGGAGGAGCTGAGTGTGACTGTCTGCCACATGGAAGATCTGCCTCGCTGAAGAATGAGGAGCTGCTTTGCTTGTCCAACCTGAGGACATTGTCTGTAGTGATAATATAAGCCTGAAGGGCATTCTAGCTATATGAAGTGTTTTCATGGACTACTTGAATACAATTAATTCCATTCACAAAAGCAATAATCATAGTTAAAGTAATTTTATGGTTTAAGACATTTTGAAGCAAAGAGTTTCTTCTCCTTCCTTCTTCTTTTCCACCTGTGTATCCTTCTCCAGTCTTGTGCTATTCCTGTGCTATGTGTGGCCAATTAGTATCTGACTTGCTGAATGCCTGAGGACTATGTTTGACAATGTCCAAGGCAATTAAACCTAACCTTCCTGTGGCCTCCCTCTAAACATCTGAGTAATGCTAACTGCTGTACCACATAGTTAGTTTGGGGGGGAAAAAATAGTTACCTGTCTTTAGCAGCATAATTCTCACGTCATTCCTGTAAATGAAAGTTGTGGTTCTGTCAAACCAGATATATGGTCTCACAACAAACATGATTAGACTTCTGAGTTTCTGAACATTCTGTTTTCACAATATTGCAGTGCCTTTTATGCTTTCAGAAATTTTAATTTTATTTTCCAAATGCAAATGCTAGTCAAATCCTTTTCTCCAAGAGGTTAAAATATTTTTAGATTCTAATTTCATGCCAACTAAATTTGAGTTTATTGCCTCACAATAAATTTAGATGCTCTTGAGGGAAATAAATAAAGCACCTGGATGCAAAAGTATTGTCACAGATTGACAGTTCCAGCTGCTTGGGAGACATTTTTGGTTACTGAAGTATCAAGTCACTTAAATAGGTGCCATTCTGTGATATTTTCTCAACTGCAGAAATTTGGTTCAAAATGAACTATTTTGAAGCAGAGCTGATGTCTGCTAAAATACTGGGTCTAATTTGTCTCAAACATTCTGTGGTGCTCATTTTTTGTAGGAATTAGATCTGCCCATTACCTTTTAAAACCTGTCTCAGGCTATTACTTGCTCTCAGCCTTGTATTCCCTTTAGTGTGTCTTGTATTTTAATTTTCCCAATTTCCTTCTGTCATATCTGATGTCAAAATTAAGGCCACAGTTAAGCCAGAAATTCAAAACATCAGTCTCTTATTCTAATTGGTTTCATGTCAGCCATCAGATTCTTACAAATGTGTACCAGGACAAGCTGTTTTAAGATTTTGCAGCTGAAGATTGTATTTGATGTGTTTTGGATCACTCCTTCTGCATATCTGATTTCACGCTTTTCAGACTAACCCCTTATTTCCTTCTGGGAATGCTGAAAATACTTGGGCCTGTTCCAGCTGATTTTACATCAGTGGGATTCTTTTGGTAGCTTGAGGTATACTAAATGTTAAACGGTGCTAGATTTACTTAAAATCTACATTACGCTCCTGACTTTACTAGGAGCCATACTGCTGATCAAATTAAAGTGTAAAACAGAGATTATTGATGTATTTGTAACACTCTGAAAACAATACAGTCAGTATTTTCTCTGTGGCCATCACACTCTCAAGCAAAAAGTTCTCTTAGTGTAGGTTTCCAGTAGCTCACATTCTTAACAGAAAGGATACTTGCTTTGCGTCAGTCTGTGCTAAGAATTTTTTTGCTGTGTACCATCTATGTGTTCTTCTGGTCAGTTACTTCTGCCCTTTAAAAAGCCATCTCACATATTTAAAACCTGTTACAACTTAAGCTCTGAAGCAGCCCTGAGCTTGGCAGATTCCTGTGCAGAGTGGCAGCATCTTTTCCTATAGATCCCTTAGAGTCTGGTCATGAACACGGCAGCCAAAGGAAACAGTTTCTTTTTGAAGATTCCTAGTCACAATTGCTCTTTTGATTGCATAAAAAAGAATGTACTATATAAAAAGTAAAATCCTGCAGCTACCTCCTCGTTTTGCCTTCTCAAGGTTTGGAACATTACCTTTGCTTAAATTGGAGTATTTCATGATGTGAAGAATTTACTCCTGTAGCCTGCTTTATCTTCTGATACAGAGAGGTACCCTTCTATAGAGTAGAATTCATTGCTGCATGGCTGATAAATGCTAAAAAACAAAAGTGGAATTATAGAATCATAGAATGGCTTGGGTTGGAAGGGACATTAAATATCATATAGTTCCAAACCGCTGCCATAGGCAGGAATACCTTCCACTAGACCAGGTTGCTCAAAGCTTCATCCAGTCTGTCGGAACACTTTCAGGGATGAGACACCCAAACTCCTCTGGGCAACCTGTTCCAGTGCCTCACCACCCTCACCGTAAAGAATTTATTTCTAATACCTAATCTAAACCTACCCTCCTTCAGCTTAAGGCCATTACTCTTTGTTCTATCACTGCATGCCCTTGTAAAAAAGCTCCTCTTCAGTTCTCTTGCAGACTCCCATTAGGTACTGGAAGGTGCTGTAAGATCTCCCTGGAGCCTTCTCCAGGCTGAACAACTCCAACTCTCTCAAAGCCTGTCTTTCTAGGAGAGATTCTCCAGCCCTGATCGTATTAGTGGCCCTCCTTTGGACTTTCTCCAGCAAGTCCATGTCTTTCATATGTTGAGGCCCCAGAGCTGGGCACTGTCTTCCTGGTGGGGTCTCACAAGAGCAGAGTAAAGGGATAGAACCAGAAAATTTCTGGCCACGCTGCTTGTGATGCAACTCGGGATGCCTTTGTCCCCCTGGGCTGCAAGTGACATTGCTTGGTTACATTGAGGTTTTTTATCCACCAACTCCCCCAAATCCTCTTCCCCACAGCTGCTCTCGAGCCATTCTTTGCCCAGCCTGTACTTGTGCTTCGGATTTCCCTGACCCAGGTGCAGGATCTTGCACTTGGCCTTGAAGTGGAGGGGAAGCATATTCAGCACCAACCAACACATCATTCAAAGAGCACTTTTATTTTTGAAAATACTCCTAGATTTGTGCCATTGACTTCCAGGTACCTATTCATAAATATTTAGGGTCCTCCCAGTTTGGATGTCTGTTTTTCCAAAGCAGTCAGTTAAAAGAGGTAGGTTGCATGAAGTGCCTTCTAAAGTGTTTTCTGGAGTCTGCGGTACAGAAGATTAACTTGTTCCATGAAACTACCACCCTAATGTCATTTTGTAGTGAATCCCTCAGGATGAACTCTGTTTATAAATCCTTTATACTTGCATTTCAGAAATAAGTATGATTTTTTCTCCATGACCTGCTAAATTAAGGAAGGAGACACAATTTCAAATCCTATTAACCAATGTTTGCAAACTGGAATGTGAACTGAAGCTATGGATCACTGCCACTGGGAATGAAGAATGAAAAATCTAAGAAAGGGAAAGACATAATTAACAGCAATATACTTTCATATCTACTTTGGTAATAGGAATTAATATGGGATATTAATCTTGCTAATTTTGACACACTCAAGGTATCTGCTTATCTCATCATTGCCTTTTTTGGTACTAAGACAAATGCTGGTTAAAAATATGTATCTATCTAACTTTGTATTCAGAGAATTGGGTTGGATTAATGTAACACCCTTCAAGTTATTCTTCTTTGATCAGTTTTGAAATATTCTTGGCAAAACAAAGAGCTGGAAAGAGAACTTCCTGAACTAAAGAAAATACAGATCTCATGAAAAGTTATTTATTAAAACTTTTTAAATTATACATTGCTAAATGGGTTATCTTAATTTAACAATATTACTTATTCATGATATCTAACAACAGTGTACATTCCAAGCCTAAGAAACTCAGGTAATCTGGAATATCTTTCTTTTTACATGTTATAATATAAAAAAATTATATTTATATTCTTCTAGTAGGGACAATGTTAAAATAAACGAACAGACTAATTCATTTACATTTTAAAAATGCCAGTTTTCTTAAACTTGAAGAGTTTGGTGTTAACAACTGGGGTCCAAAATCCAAATGAACAAATTGTTTAACATGAAACTCAGCAGTTCCACAGTAAGAGATCCTGGATGACAGTATGAAACTGGGACATTATTGATTACAGTTCCAATGAGATGTGCTAGCTTTACTAAAGCCTACAAGCAACATGTGCAGGCAAGCCACATTTAAAACTGAAACATTATCTAAACAGAGTTGATTTCAAATGTTTCAAATGTAAATAACCCACCGGGTGGTCTTTGAGACTGTCAGCAGTCATTATTTTCTGTAGCGTAAACAGGGCTGTCAGCTGGGATTTCTGTCACAGAGATAAAAAAGTCATTCTTCCCTTGCAAATCCCAGGCTGTTTTTAAAGCAAGTTATGTACCTCCAAGATAGATGGAGAGTTTCTTTCTGGATTTTAGTGAAAGTATCTTATAAGCTGCCGTGAAAACCAGAAAAGGTTTCTGAACAGTGTAGTCTATGAGGTAAGTAAAGGTTAATGGAGTCAGCAGAGTAATAAGCCTTAAAATTCTGACATGTCTAAATAAATGCATAATTTCCATAGATTCTGCATGTTTGTTTTTCAAAGTTTTCTGCAAGTAGCAAAAGCTAACCCAAAAATCATAGATGTTAATAGATGACAAACATGTAACCTTGGATAAAAAAATCATTGTACATTAGAGGCTACTGCTTCAATTAAGCATAGAAACACGATCAGTTTAAGGTATCTAAAGTATTAGTTGATCACAAGGATTTATATAATGGCTTTAAGATTTAAGTCAACTAATCTGATTCAGATATTTCAGAAGAGTGTTACAGCACTGTCTGCCTCTACTTAGTTCAATGGCAGCTGAGCAATTAAAACATAACAAATCTGGTCTGACATCTCTTAGCACAGAATTAATTATGTAGTACTATCTTCTGTATCAACAGTGACACCTTTATCTGATAGCCACTGAAATCCACAAGAGCATTGCCATTGGCTTCAGTGGAAAGATGATTTTTGGACAGTGCAACACATCAGAATTCATTTCCAAAATTGTTGAAGGTTTTTCCAACTGATTTCCTGGAAGAAAGTAAAATTTCTGGGTCCTTCTCAAGATCATTTTCACACTTCCTCCTGGAAGTGGGTCATCAGAGCCTGCTTTCTGTAATGGTGCTGTGCACTGCTCAAAAACTAGAGAACTTCACTCTTTACTGAACCACAAAGATCTCTTCTTGTTATGCAACTACTTTCTTGTGCCTGGGGAACTGAATATGGATTCTACCTTCCTTGATAGAATCGTTCTTTGCAACCCATATTTATACTTGCTTACATGGTGTGGTAAGTAGAGTCAACAGAAAATGTGAACAATGTGGTTAATCCCTCCAGGTGCCTTGGCTTCTCGATATGTATTACATACTTTAGTAATTTTTGGAAGAAGGAAAGAAAAGGGAATTCTTCCTCTGGAATGTTACTTGAAACCTAAATATCTAAGGAAACAATGTATGATAAGTGGAAGCTTTTGAAAGCAACCAGGGTTCCATGGTGAATCTGAACTCTCATCCTTTTCTAGCAAGAAATATAATCACATTTTAATCTGAATTAATGAACTGAATCCCATGGTTGCACTTTGTTGCTTCCAGATGACATGAAAAGATAAACTCAACTGTATTTTACACAGAAAAAAATATCCCTTCATCTAAGAACCTATGACCAGTCATGCGAAATTGACTTTCTTCAAATAGTCCCTTATCATTCACAGATACATGCAGAGAAGGGTTAAAATATCAAGAAATATTTAGTCCTCTCTCCTACCTAAATCTTTATTCTTTGCTTGTGTGTCCTGCAAAGTCCTTGTGTAGTGTTTCCTGTGTGCTTGTCAGATTGCCTGGCTTCAGTTTTTCCTTTCTCCCTTCTTTCAGTGCACTCCCCATGTCCTCTCAAGCAGCCACCAAGTATTCACTTCACCCTTCCCCAGGGGATTTTGTACAGTCCTCTTGACCCTTGTGTTCTTATCTTGGAAAAACACCTGTATAACACGGCTGGCATCCTGAAGAAACATCTTCCCTTTCAAACCTAGTACTTGTATTTAACTCTCTAAAGTTGTCTATAGTTGTCTTTATCTTCTCGCTACAAAACCTTTCAATTTGCATAACTGTGTAAAATACTGTGAGCATCCCACTATTTTCTACTGCTAAAGGGAATTTGGTGACTAACTCCTTCTGAGATCAATGAATTGTATAAACATAAAGTATTACGGAAATATTACATATTTTTCTTTTCTGTCAGAATTAACTTTTATTTGAAATGATGGTATATTTTAAACAGATTTTTAGTTCAGCAGGTGAGGCCAGCAGGTACTCTGAGCACCTGAGCTAGATGTGTCTTCATCCCACACACACTTCAGGAGGTGCAAAACTTTCCCCATATTACATTTTACTAAGCAGCACCCCAGACAAACAGCTATACATACCATGTGAAAACCTACATAAATGAAATGATGACAGCAAGGGACTGTCCTTGCATGAGTATTGAGAAGTGTATGGAGGCCAGTGTCCCAGTTTCTGGGTGCTGAAAGGGGAACGTGCTCTTCTTGATATGTGGTATCCTCTGCTCCTTTAAATCACAGCTGTGGATTTTGGTTTTGCCGAAGTAATTTTTTCAACAGAATGGAATTTTCCACAAAACACTCCTTTCCACAAGAACTGCCCATTTTTAAAACTCTTTGAAATAGGAAGTATTTAATTTGCAAAAATAATTTTTTCTTCAAGTGTTTTTCAGGTGTTCCAGCCCTCTGAGACTTTCCTTCTACTGTTCCCCACAGTTTTTTCACCCTACAGTGTTTCAGTAATTTTCATACATATTGCCCTTAGGTTTGTGTTTGTGCATTTCATGGCCTTTCAAAGAAAAAAAACTTAACTACTGAAATAAAAAAGGGATTGAAATCCCTGCAGTAGGATTGTGCATCAGAGATATCATAAATTGTAAATGGGTGCTTTATAATCATAGTACTTCCCTTTTTCCTTCATCTGGCATTATTTTTCTTACACTAACAATATATCAATCTAGTAATAGTCTGTAGTAAAGAAAATGCACTGACATGTCAGATTTGAATGTTAAAGGAAAACACACGGAAGCCACCTGAAACTGTGATTGCAGAGAAAGAAGATTCTTTCAAATCCTGTTCTTCAGTATCTCTTTATAAATACTCATGACATTTTTTTAGATTAATACCAAAAGGCTTTACTGTATCAGTCAGTAATAAAGTGGAGGGACTGGGTAAGCTAGGGATAGCTTCTGTGTATAGGTTCAGTGAGTGCCTCTGCACATGTGTGTATCCATATGTGGTCTTTGGCGAAGAAGTAATGCTGGAGTGAACCTCTTTGATTAGATTATACTGTATCTTGCCCTTTCCACCATTATTGTATTATTAGCTGAAGCTTATTTTCATAACTGTGCTTTTACTACAGCTGTAAAAAAATAAAGCGCCTTCTTTGAAGTTCAGGATTATATTGTGCTGGGAATATTACTTAAAAATTGGCTAAAATACAGCAATGGAGGGAGGGGGCTGAGCATGGGAATTTTAAGGCTGAGTGGAGCAAAAGCCATAGAAGTTCTGAGGCCCTGGTCTCGTGACCTTTAATAACATAGCTTTGCTACTCTTCCACTCCACAAACAGCACTGCTGATTTACTTGCATGAATAAGATTTAAAGGATCAAAACTATAACTTGACACTGGTGGACTTATTGGCATCGTTTGGCTTAGTCTACTGTAAGATCTAATTTTGTTCTGATTCAGAAGAGAAAAATTAGAAGAGCAAACTCCCTACATAGTCACTGGAGAGAGGTAAGTGCTTGCAGGGGGGCCACTTAGGCAGTGTCAGTAAAATGGCTAAAGCAGACAGCATAGATAACATGCTTCTGAAATATAACCGTACCATGTGGTTCTTGGAAAGCGAGACAGACACTTGGGTGCATGTTAAGATTAGTCAAAGAAAGATAAACTTATGGTGGAGTTCTTGCTACTTTCATTTGGAATGTTAATAGCTCAAATTAAACAGTGTAGAGTACTCCAAATACCAGAGCAATGAAAAAGTTTACAGCAATGATATCAACATTTGGAGGGTCCATATTTTTTCAAGGTCTGTTCACTTCCCATGACTTTCAACATATTTGTACATTGCCAAATATAACTCAGGGTACAGATATGATGTAGGCCTGATTTAACTTGAGTGCCTGGGTATCATTCCTTCACCCATAAAACCAAAACAGAACCAAACCAATAATGTTGCTTTCTATTGCAAAAGTGTGTTGTGTCCCTGAATATGAAACAAACTCCCAGATTTGTGTACTCAGAGGGAGGCCAAGGAGTGAGCCAGCAGAGAAAAATTCACCCTATGAATAAGAATAAAGTGATTTTCTAAGGTCAATGTAAAAGTGTAAGTAACCCCTGCTAAAATTATGCCTTCTCTAGGCAAACATAGGTAAGTTTGTTCTCAAAGTGTGATAACCTTGTCTTTTATACTCCCAAATTCAGATGTTATATGCAGCTTTCACTTTAGAAATGTGGCATGGAATTAAGCATCATCTCATTAAAAAGGAAGATGAAGTTTTGGTTTCACCTTTTTGCAAACAGAAGTTTTCAAGGACCAGGCTGCCAGGCTGGGAAGATGGCAAAGCAGCAGGCAGAGAGGAAAGAAGCTGGGCATTTGTGTCCATCCAGCTCCCCAGTCTGCCACTTGCTGGATGCAATTTCTTCGTTGAGCCAGCCTTGCCACTTACTTTTCCACGTGCAAGGTGAGGAACACCCTGAATTTAAAACACTGCAAGGACTAATAAATGGAAGGAACTGAACATGACCAGGTTTGAGAGAAGGAAGTCTATTTCTAAACCACTCCTGCTAGATTCTCTGTGTTGGTACCTTGGCAGCCTGCTCACTTTACTGCTTATGAACAATGGTTTTGGACTAGTCCCTTACTTAATGGGACAGCACGGTAACAGGCTGAGCTCCCTGTGGTCTCCATGGTGTTAAAGTAAAAGCAAATTATTTGTAATATTGGTATGTGCCCACACAATAATTGAAGCTTTATCCTAAAGACTTGCTGTCTTGGATCAACCCCAGCTGTCCTGGGCATCTACCAGTCCAAAAGCAAACCTTTGACCCCTTTATATTTTCATAATTATACGTATGTTATCAGAAAGAAGTAAGAACGTGGGAAAGGGGAAAAAAAAGGGTTAAAAATAAGCATCCTTACTGTGGGAACATGGTGGGGGAAGAGTGGTAAATGCAGCAGCTCTCCCTCACATCAGAGTGGAATTCTGTGCAAGGTTCTGTTGCTTACGTGCCAATTTTTTTCAGAAAGGCACTGTTGCCTAAGCACCTGCCTGACTTACAGTAAAGCAAACAGACAGCAACTAGGTCTCTCTTAGAGACATTAAAAATGGCCACAGTTTGTGCTTGCTAGGTCCAAAGCCAACAGAAGACCAGGCCAAGAAAATGCACCTTCTTATTTGGCAAGTTTGGGTGCTGACTGTTTGCTGGTGAGAGTACACAGATGCTACATATCCTATCTGATTTGAAACATATGGGGAAAGAAATATCACATGAATGATAAATACAGAATTGAAGGTTCTTGTTGCCAGTAAAAGAAAATGCAAGAAAAAAAGGCTCATTTTTGCTACTTTTCCATTGTGGTCCTTTAGTAAATGCTAAGATGAAAACAAACTGAAAAGGAACCCACATTAAAATACCTTACATGCTAAAAAGGTTTGATCCAATTGCTCTTGAAATCGATAGGAATTAACTTTAGAGAGCTTTATATTGAATGCCCAAGGACATTCTTCTTTTAAGAAATTAGCTGCCTCATTGAACATATTTGAAGAGTTTCGAATAAAGTAAAGGGCATTTAAATTACAGAGCTACTGGCTAATGTGTCAACAGCCATAGGGATACAGCAGCCACAGCCCCAAGGAAATCACAGATTAAAAGAAACCATCGATATCAGCAAGAAGAGCAATGGGCTCTGTATTAGCTCAAGAGTATCTGTGTTTGCCATCCTTTTATTTTTTGTGGGTTTTTTTCCTAAAACTTTGTACCTTCTAAGTGAAAGTAATGTCCTTGGGACAGTATGAGAAGCTGACCAAGGCTTCTTCGTGTTTGTGAGACGTGCAAGTCATTACTGCCCAGACAGTTTCTCATGCATATAGAGCAGGAAGAGTCAAAGTTGGACACAGAGAAAGGAGCAAGGGATAGGTCATTCCTGGAAGAAGATCTTGTGATTCCACATGAATACAGAAGGTTAATAAATATCTAACAAGTTAACATGGTCTCATCAGTTTGCTTCAGTGAAGAGGAACTGCAGTGGCACTGCCAGACAACACTGGAATGTGTGAGAAACTGAGAGGTTAGACAAGTTAAGGAAGGGAAGCCATGAACTTGGGAAGAAGCTGTAGAAGAGAGTGTGAAAAAAGTTTTATATGAGAAGACTGGTAACAGCAATTAATTAATCCAAATGTTTTGTAGTTCATGCGTCAGCCTCATTTTATTTTGGGAGTCAGCTTTAGCAACTTTGGAGGAAGATGGCAGAAGAACTGAACAATCCATTTGTTCCCATAAACTAAGGATTAATGGAAGAGACATCTGTTGTTCTTTTGAGTTCCAAATTATATTAAACATCCTTTTATTTCTCCTTATCCTCTTCCTATAAACCCAAAAGCCTAAAACTGGCACAGCACAAACATTAGTGAGCACCCCCCCCCGCAAAAGGGTTGCATAGAAACCTGTGAAGTGTTGTTCTGTGAAGCTAGAAATACAGTTAAAACATGAAAGCCCTCTCAAGAAAAATGCTGTCACAGGTAAAGCTATTTGTAACTTTTGGTAGCAGAACTTTCCCTCCCGTGGATTGTTAAGAGCCCCCCCGAGTGCTGGGCCGGAGGAGCCCGCAGCAGGAATAGCAGCAGCAGCAGTCAGAAGCATTCAGCGGTGAGCAGCAATGGACCCTGCAAAACTCCATGAAGCAGTTCTCCTTTTGGCCTCTTCACACCTATCCCAAATGCACGTGATTTCCAAAATCCACCAGAAACAAGTAAAAAACACCTATTTCCTTGCATTCGCTGTCCTGGAATTTTTGTTTTCCCCCTTGCTTTTGGGCATCAACTCAGCAGAATCAAAGAAAAATACACTTAGCTCAATACAAAATTCAGTATACAGGCAAGAAAGGGACAAAGATGGTCTTTGGTCAAAGATACTTTTCTTCTTAGATATTTGTGTGGCACATCACTACTGTGATACAGGGGCCACACTGAGCTACCCAGATTTTTCTGCAAACAAGCGCAAAGAATATCTTGACATCTCAAGTGATTCTATAAATACAGAAAATCAACATAATTAATTTATTTGCGTGACCTGGTGGTCCTTTCTGCAAATTTATGTGAGGTTCAAATGCTAACTTTAGAATGAGTTCCATAGATTTTAATATGCTTTTAATTTTTATGTTTACCTGATCATTAAGTGAGCATCTCTGCTTCATATTATGGAATAAAATTTACTGAGGAAATAATATACAGTAGGGAGAGTATTCAGGAAAGAAGTACATTTTGAGTATAGTTTGGCTGACATCAAAAATGCAGAACTCTGGTGGCTCAGCCCATTTCAGTGGGAGTCTTCCTCTCAGACAGGCTAAACTTTCTCAGTGGCAGCAACCGAGCAATAGCTAACTTGGCTTTTGACAGATAGAGGTTCTTCTTACCCAGCTGGGTTAATAAACTGTTTTGAAAGCAATTTTTATCCACTTTTACATTGAAAAAAAACTTATAATCATTGAAACTGAAAGTCTGAATTAGAAAAGAATCCAACACAGACAGAAGTAACTAAAGCAATGTATTTTGCTGCCAATAAAGTCAAAAGATCTGATAACAGAAAACCTTGAGTAAATGTTACTTGATAAGGGCAGTGACAATCTAAAATTCACAGCATGATGCTCTATAGGTGAAAGATCTATAGATATATTCAATTTTTATTGAGAAATACATATAAGATGTTAACATCACACTGGACTTCAATAGAAGTTTACACTTAATGGGGAATTAGTTTTCTTTGCTGAACTAGGGGCCAAAGTAAATAGTTTAACCCCCCCCACCCCTCCAGTTTTTAGTCTTGTAGTTTTTCAATCGCTAATTAATATATTTTAAGACTCATAAAATTAAAAAAATAAAAATTATAAAATATGTTAATTAAAAGTATAAATAAGTGCAACAGATGAAATGTCAGTATTAAAAACAAGAAATTGTTACTTATTTCCCCATTTCTCCTTTTAGTTTTTTAAATAGCAATCCCCACAGACTTTAAAATGGAAGGACAAGGACAATATAGGAGAGTGCATAAAGAGTAAAAGTAAGGATTTTACTAGAAAAAACTGACCTTGAGCCAGATTTTCAGAATGACAGGCTGATAAAATTAAGGGACCAGATAGCCAAGAATACTGAAGATAGAACAGAAAGTCCTCAGCCTTTGTTTTAAGCACTTGTAGACATTTCCCTTGTCATTATGTTATTGACCTAAAGAAAATATTGACTTCCCTTGATTCCTAATTTCTGTAACGGGAGGTTTTACAGAAGAACAATGTGAGTTTGATCATACACAGTTGGTATTCATTGCAAGAAGAGAAGGTAACTTACCAGATTATTTTTCATAGCGTTTTTTCTGCAGATCTAGGCACTACTAGGTTCACGGCTGAAAGATTTGATGTGAAACTGTGACCAATGGGAATTTTGCCATCGACTTCAAAAGATTTAAATTTCATCCTAGATCTTATTTGTTTAGCAAGAAAGCGCTTGTTTTTCTATTCTTTTTTTGTGCACAAACTGTCAGCATTGCATGAAACAAACCATCCCGATTTCCAGAGTGCCTTTCAAAAGCCAGGGGATTGCCAAAATTGCAAATCCAATTTGTTCACAGACTGACCAGTGTGTGATCATTCCAATTATATTTGGCACATGTCAAGTGGAAGAATCAAACCTCCCTCTTTTTGGATCACTTATAAACACTTCAAAAAATAAACTCCCAATATAATTAGCTGCTGAAATGCTTGGCGAGTTGCCCTTAAAAAATCCCTGTCAGAAAACACATCCCCTTGATTCTTCCCAAGCATGTTCTTCAATAAGAGACTCAGATCCTGTCCCCTGCACCAGCGCTGATTAGTGTAATCCTCCTGACTGCCTGTGGGTACCCCCAAAAACTAGTTTTCCCACAACTGAGGTCCAGGAACTGTGTTACATGAGAGCTGGATGATGTGGCAAGATCCCCCCCTCCAAGCTCCCCTTAAGCACAAGCTGCTACTAAGCCCCTGTGCAAGCTGAATGTGTGCAGCAGAGCTCACTGGTGCTCTTGCCCTTCAAACACTCTGCTACTGATACATGTTGAGGGTTTTTTGCAATGCATCAGTGAGAACACATTATCCCGTCAAGCTGTCTGAAACCCTGTGTAGGAGCTACCTTTTCCAGCAAGGATCTGCCTTAACTCTTAAAAACAATTTGCATGATCCTGCCAAAAAGCAAAGGAGAATTCAGCGAGCATTTGTTTTTGCTGCCATCTTGAATCACTAGAGCTTTTCCTCTTATTTCTTTATGGGTTTTTTTTGTCTTCCTTTCCAATGATTGTCATGAGAATCACTTCAAAACACTCAGAAGCTGAGAAAAAGAAAAATTCAGTGCTGAAGAAGGAAAGCAGAACAGCAGGTAAATGTATAATGGAACTCAAGCTTATTCAGCAAAACTACATTTTTGAGAACAGTCTGACAAGAAAGAAAACATGCATTTGGACTTTTCAAAGTCATAAACTTCGCCATGAGAACACTGGGGACCTCCCAATGCCTAATCTTTAAAACATGTTACTTCTGAAGTAACATGTAATTCTATCTCTAGTAATTATCTCTAGTAATAAGATAATGTCTCCCTGCTGTTTTTAGCAAAGTTTGTGAGCACCCACTTTGGTGTGGGAAGACCATCAACTAAAATATTAAATCAGCCCCATCTCACACCCAATCTCTGTAAGATAAAAAGCACTTTTCAGCTCCATAGATACCCACTCAAAGCAACACCTCATATTTTCCTGATGAAGTATTGCCTGATGATTGCTTTCCATTTTCCCCATCTTCTCCATCTCAGTTCAGTTCTCATGTAGGACACGACAAAAGGCATGTTTTAGAGAAGTCCGGATGGTTTGGCTCTGGTTCATCCCCCTTACCCAGGAATAGCTTAGCACAAAAGTTGCCAGATAAGCCCTGCAGAATCCATATTTGGTAAGTATTGTTGCACTGCTTCCACATCTCTACTTATGTTTTTCTTCAAAATCATTCAGAAATCATGAATACTGACAAATGGCTCAGTAGATGCCTGCCTTATATTTTTATTTCATTAAATATAGCTCGGAAGTTTATTATTCTCTAGTCAAAAGCTACCACAGTCAGTGTGATGGGTGTATTTATAATGTTTTCTACCAGACTTCTACCTCTGCGTGCCAGTTCCCTCAGTGGTCTGGGATCATCTGATCCCTCTGGCTGAACTGTGGTGGGCTATTTAAGACTGTCTGCCATCTTGTAGTTAGTAATATTCATATCCATAGGTCAGTTCTTACTGTTTTCTACCATAACTTCCCATTGAAAGATGAGCCACTTCATTTTAAGAGAAGAATTTATGTTCACATACACCATCTCATGAAATTCTGTGAGACTGCTGCCAAAAGACTGCGCTTTTGGGAGAAAAATAGTTGTACTTGGAAGGATATGTAAACCCTAACACAAATATTATGAAAATAGTGTTCAGACAGGTAAACTTGATACCTAGTAAGATACTGGGTCTTCCTTACCCTTTTTTATTTAAGGAAAACAATTACTTCTAAGAGAACAGATTAAAAACTTACGATTAACGTTTTCTAGATTATTCTGTTTTGTGTTTCTGCTTTTTAAGGCACTGCAGCAATCCCCACTTTTATGATTGGTGTTGGGACCTTCTGCCTCTTCTTTATAAATATGTATTTCTGGATGTCTATAAATCGACCACTCAAGACTGTTCCAGACAGATACTTGGCTTCCAGATTCTCAGTGCAGAGAAAAATGGTTTTCTTTTCTTCCTGTACTGACAAAAGTAGATGTGATAATGTGTAAGCCACACCACTGGAATGCAGTAAGTAAACAAATATTTTAAGGGCATTTTAGAAGCCTCAGCCAGTTTATTTACCTAGCTCTAACTCAAATGACCTCTGTTTAAACCATAGTTCAGGCAGTCAACTGCACCCCAAGTACTTGCATCCTGCCCCCTCAACAAGAACAAGGAATGTGAACAAAGAGCATCCTAACATTTCAGAGTATGCAGGGACAGTGGTCACAAAGAAGCACAAAAGCATCAGGACTGCATTTGCAATGTTGTATCACATGCTTGAATCCCGCATATTTCTGGTGAGGCTTTGCTAACAGCTCCTGAGGGGCAGGGGCACTGCCCCCAGAACATGAGATTATGAGCAAGGAGACCCAAACCTTCCCATACCAGAAGGAAAGCTATGGTAATACTCTATCGCTATTCCATTCTTGGGTAATTTTTATAACTGGGAGGAAATGTAGGCAACAAAGAAAGAAGATAATGGACCCAATATTACAGAAATTCCCCACAGTTTCCTCCTTTCAGAGGCCTGAGGCTCCAACACTACATTTCATGCCATGAAATTCTCTTATTGCTATTCCTCAGCTGCTGGGGAGTATCTTTCCTCTGAGCCCCTCCTGGGGTTAGTGCTATGAATATCGCCTCCAGCACAGCAAGCTGAGGCAGGCAGCCGCCATGGATGGCATTTGTCTTGGAAAATGTTTAGTTATGTGAACATCAGCTTTTGCAATCTGATTCATAGCCTGAATAAAGGTTACAAGTTTTCAGGCTGGTATGCACCACATTCAACACGAGATTGTAGCCTAACCAGCTCTTTTATTTAATCTGAAGAGAGTCAAGTTACAAGGAACATAACAAGTCTTTAGAATACTGCATCCAATTGAACTTCTCCCCCTTTCTCCCCATTCCATGTTCCTTTCCAGCAGATATGAGAAATCCAGTTTTTAGAGAGGCAACAAAGGAAAACAAATATTTATGTATTGGTTGTTCCTCCAGGGCCACATGACACTGATTGCTTTAATCAGTGACAGAAGAAAAACACTGTCTGCTATCAATGACTGAGTGAATCAGGAATCTCAAAGGAAAAGTTTATTGTGGAAGAGTAAAAGTGTTCAACCCCCATTCCTTCCTCCTTGTGCCTTCAATACTGAACCAGAGTCCTCCAGATTTGCTTGGGCTTGTGTCTGAGGCATCCAAGACACCTCCATGGCCTCACAAGGAAATTAACATATCTAGAGGACAGTTTTAGTGGTCTCATAGCATCTCAAGCCATTAGGTTCTTAATTCAGTTGATACCCTAAAATTAAGGAGAATTAATCGAGACCACAGGTTAATGTAAGTAAATGAGTGAAAAAGACTGAAAAATCTCTTAAGTGCAGGCATGGGTGAATAAAAAGCATCAACTTCTTAAAAATTATGGTGTTTGCACCACAAGGAAGATTTTCTGATGTGATGAACAAGCAAGTGGGCAGTGTTTGTGTCAGAAGTTCATAGCTCACCCTGAAAAAATGCTACTTAAGTTTGGTTGGGATTTTTATCCTCTGAGAAACTCTTCTTTTTAAAATATAAGAAAAGTCTGTAATTTTCTTATATATCTTGGTTTCCATGTCTCTCAAATTTTGCATAGATCCCTAGTGCTGTTTAGTGGAAAAAAAAAAGAGAAAGATTTGGTTATTTAAACAGGTGCCCAGTCTCCATGGGATATACACATTATGTTGTGTTTAGCAAACGGCCAAGAAGTCATTGTAGCTAAAACTGTTGATCAAAAGGGTTACAAATAGGCTTTTCCTCTTTAAGAAAAAAAAAAAAAAAGATAATGTATGGGGTTGTCTTAGTGTCTTGGTTTGAAAGACAGGTGTCTGCTTGAGGAAGGCAGGAGCCCCCTTTGGAATGGAAAATACAAACCCCTTCCCTCCGAATTATTATAAATTTGAAATTAAGGAGCTTTCAGGCAAGATATGAGGAAATGGGAATAACAGTTTTTACTAAGATAGATAGATATATAGATAGAGAGATAGATAGATATATAACAAAACAATAATACAGAGAAACTGGTTTAAAGCCTGACAGAGTCAGGGGTACAGCCTGGCACCCTGCCGGGCAGGGTGTTGGTAGCAGTCCGATTAGGTGTTAGCTGCAGTTCTCTTTGAAATGGTTCTGTTGAAGCAGTGATCTTGTAGAAAAAGAAGTCTGGTCCTCCTCCAAAAGTCCAGTGGTGGTGTAGTGCTTGTCCTCTGGGATCCCAGCAGGTAAGGCTGCCTCTGCTGTTCCAGGCCCCAGATTTTATCCAGGTGGGAATGCTTGGTTCCTTCCCCCTGGGCGGAGCATCTCACAATGGGATGGTGAGTCATGGGGCAAGGCACTGATGGGCCCATTAACAGGAGATAGTCCAGGTTCGGGTTATCTCTGAGTCATACAGCAAGGCATTGTTGGGCCCATTAACAGGAGATAGTCCAGAGGGAGGAGGCAAGGAACATCGCTACACCTGGTCTCAACAGCTCATGGTAATAGAATACATTGTAACCCAGGACACTTAGATCAAGGTTTGTTTTTAATTACTTTAATTATTTTATTCTCTAACAACAAGCCAAATATGTAAGGATAGATCCAAGTTCCTTCTGTGTCCTCTTTGCGATGCCTCAGTGCCGTAGTGAGATGCTGATGATCCTGACAACACCTGCCAAAGGCTGCCAGCCATTTCTTTTTCTCCAAGGTGCCTAAGGCTACGGTGACCTGTGTGAAGGAAAGGAGAGGTTGAATGGCTGGAGACGGCACTCACCTGCAGCAAACCTCCTCCAGGACTGGGAGGTTTAGAGCTGCAGAGACAACGCAGTGTAACATCAGTGGCTGCCAGCTGGTGCAACTTTCTCATGTCTGCCTGAGCTCTTTGTGCACTGAGGGGCAGAGGTAAAGGGAGCACATAAAGCTGGAGCTACATTGTGTGGGGTGAAATATTTAATTGCCTCCATTTAAGATATGGGGGCTGACTATGAGAGGTATTTAACACAGGTACTCTTCAGACATTGATATCTATTTTTGGCTTTGGTAGAGATGGTGCACAATGGATTCCACTAGACAAGACTATCAGATGGATCTAAACAGCAAAAAAATTTTTTAGAAGGTCAGCACAAGGCAAGAAGCAGTTTTTTACTCCCCTGTACCACACCTGAAACATCTTTCAGAGCTTTAGTGACCACCAGCATAGTGTGGCAGCCTCTGAGAGCAAGTTTCTCTGCTGGGCTTCTGCTGCTGCTAAGAATGTAAGTTATTTATGAGGAGAAGGTCATGTACCCACATTTCAAGCTGTAAAGCAAGCCAGAAAACTCTCACAGTTTCATGTAACTGTGCCAAAAGCTAAAGAAATTCAATACATAGGCGAAATCACATTTCACTGTGCCTGTGTGAGAGAGAAGGACTGTAAGTTGGTGGCTGTATCTGAAAATATTTGCATTTGCTCTCTTTAGGATAAAACACTAAATATCTTATTCTCATTTGGTTTTTTTGGTTGGTTGATTAGAAGTTTTTTTGTTTGTTTTTTCAGGGTTTTTGTGTATTGTTACATCCCTAGCAAACTGGAGACGTGGGAAAGACAAAGCCTGTAGGAAAATATACTGTATTTGAGATGCAAAAATGATGCCTGTTAAGTGCTAAAATCAGTCAACACCACTCTGCAGCCATCACAGTAAGTGTCCCTTGCCAACAGAGCTAAAGAAAAGTATAGACTGTTCTCTTCTAGGTCCTCTTCTAAATGTACGTTGCCTCATCCTGGCATCAAGTAGAGAATAGTGCTACCAGGACAAAACTAACCAAGCTGGAGACAACAAGGTGAACACACCCTCACTAACATACATTAGGATCAGGTTAGCACTGGGAGAATCTTTTTCATAAAGTTTGAGCTCTGAGCCCTGTTCCCCTTTAAAAGCTGAACTTTAAAATTCATAATTCCACTTGTTTTATAGAAAATAGAAAAACTTCATTTTAAGCTTTCTCTTCCACAAATGTCTTTCTTTTTATTCCACTAGGACTAATAATCTCTGTCCCTTTCTAAATCCTTTACCACTCTACTCCTTTTTTTCAAATTGTCTCATTCATTAAAACAATTAAATTGAACTCAGAGCAGTTGTTCTGTTCTCAGCCTTTCTTAGTCTGTTCTTGACCTTCCTTAACTTCACATTTGCTTCCTCTACCTCAGACACAAAGAAGGGTTATTCATCCCAAATGCTATGTTTGTTTCACCTGTGCAGACACACAGGATCTTTACATCTTTTTGGAAGAATTTCATTATTTGAATAGTACATATAAACAGAACCTCTTAAAAGATAAGAAAAAAAAAAAAGAAACATTTTCACAGAATAATAGAATCACAGAAGGCTCCAGGCTGGAAAAGACCTTGAAAGTTCATCTGATCCCATCTTTCATGAAAAAGGAAGCCTAGATCTTAGTTCTTAAAACACCTGAAGATCATAAAACAGTGAAAATAATGGGAATAATCTTGTAAATAGAACTGCCATTGAGTAGCCAAAGTGATATTTGGTGTTTAAATCTGTTTTTTAGAAGTCTTCCCTTGGTGATGATCAAAGATCTGGTTGCATAGTGCACTAAATGAACCATCAGTTGCCATCACTTTTTAAAGGAACATTTTTCTTGTGTTTCTAAACTACTTGCTTCATGCAGCACAAAAACCTTTGGGCAAGTTGTTATCGTGGGATTTGATGTCCTGTACTTGGTATTGCCTGTGCTTCCATGTGAGTTCAGCCAGAAATCCCTAATGCTACTTTTTCTGTTGCTGATCATCAGTATTCCTGAAGAGGACAGAAAATAGAAGTGTATATGTTTAAAACTTTATGAGAACTTCTTTCTTTGGGACTATGTTTTTCTGTGATAATCACCTCTTTAAGACATTTCTTTCTACTGATTTTGTTTTTCTAGTAATTTCCTAGTCAATCTCTCTTCATTTTGCTTTTTACGTTGAACTCTAACTGTTTTGCCACTATTTTAAAAATTAGGAATTTTGTCTACGTGCATAATTAATAACTTGATTTAGTGCTGACCTCTAAAATATAGGTTAATGAAAGTTTATGGCTGTCCTAATAAAACTACCAATTTTGAGGTGGAAATACTTACATTTTTTTAAAGAGCACTTTTGATCAAACCAGGCATTAATCCAACTCAAAACAATTTAATTTGTTTCAAACTAGGTTTTATCACAATGGCATTTTTCCAGTGGAATAAAATTTTAATTCATCAAAATGCATCAGCCTGGTATTCTAGGTGACATCTTACTGGAGCAACAATGTAAAAATAAGATGTATCTTCCTGAGGGTGCAGATTTGTGCAGCCATCAGAGATGGTTTTCCTGAGACCAACATCTGGAGCTGTGAGAGCAGACAGGGCAGGACTGACAGCCAACTTCTCCTTTTTCTATTGGGACAACAGAAGTAGAACCTTCTGCCACAAGGCTTTTTCCATCCGTTTTGAAACTGGAAGATTTGCCTAGGACCCAGGTGGGTTGAATAAAGTCGATAACAAGTTAGGTCGCTCACTTCCATGCTCTGAGAATCACCTGAATGGTTAGAAGCATATTGCAGAACCTGGGAGGAAATAAAGAATCTGTACAAGAGAGACTAGAAATCAAGCATTTTTCATGGAAAATGTCAGTGGTGTTACAGCTGCAGGTTCTCTGGGTCGAACAGAGATCCATGGTTGTAATAGGGCTTCCCTGTATTTTATCTGTTCCTGCTGTTATGGTGGCAAACATTTTTCCTCTAAAATCAAATAGAAAAGACATTCTCGTGACTGTTAACTTGTTATAAACAGTACAAATTATTGGCAGGATTTTCAAAAGCATTCTCTGTCAGTCTACCCATGACTTTGGAAATAAAAAATGCTTCTGCATTGACTTCAGTGAAGCTGCTTAAAAATCCTTTACTATTTTCAGGTCACAGTCATTATTCCGTGGATCTGAAGGCAAACTTATCTCCCATTGTCTTACTAGACTGAGACCATTCTATCTGCGTCTTGAATCAATAATTTTCCTATCCTTTCCACCTACAAAATAGTTCTGTTTTCTCTTTAGTTTCTCCATAAATCTTAAGATACTGTCAAAATGCAATGTGATTTATATTCATTGTGCTTCATGTATGTCTCCCAAAGGTTCCAAAACAATAAACCCTGGATAATAGATAAGTTATTGCTGATAACTCAACCAAGAAATACATGACAACTGTGATAGCATGGTTTGTTCTTAGCAATTATTTGTATTCTCTGAGAGATGGAAGCTATTGCAGTGCCTGAGAGCACAAAGCCTCTAATCCAGCGGTTAGGAAGGGAAGATGGATTCACTAAACTGCTGGGCCACAGAGATTGCTTATCTTTTTGTCATTACGCTGGGGCAAATGCAATTATTTCTATTGAGCCTGGGCACAAGTTTCTCTCTGAAGGAACTGTAGATTGAGAGCATTTGATTTCTCCAGGGAAAAACATAATTTATCCTATTCATAAGCAAATAAGTAGGTTAGTAATTAACATGAGAAAAGCCTATATGAAACAGATGGCAGAAAGGTGAAGAGCTGGAACCTCAAGTGACCACCAAACAGCAGGACAAGGGCACATGGACTGGTGTCTGCAGCCTCATGCCCTTTCCACCCCCATTCAAGGTCAACCAGGAAAAAGCTGCTTCACTCAGGACGGTGCAGGAGCCACGTCTGTGTGGAGTATGGGCTGGTGTGACAGCCACTCTCTGGGTGAGACTGTCAGTGGAGCAGCAGGACAACAAAGGGATGGACCTGCGGTGTAAGCACCGCTCAGCTCCAGAAGTGGGCAGCATTGGCAGGTCTGCCTGGCGTGCACTGAAACCGGGGGCATCCCTGTGAAGACGTGCAACACGAAATTCAAAACAGAACAGGGTTATTTAATTAGCAATATGTTTGTAACAGCACAAATGGCTTCCTTGTTATAAGTACGCGCAGTAAATGCTTTCCAGCAATCAGCAGAGTAACGACAGATCCAAAAACCTCAAGGAATGAAAGGCACAGGGATCCCTCCCAGCAGCGTAGTGTTACAGGCAATATTCAAAAAACATATCTGAGTTTAAAAATAAAGCCAATAAACAAGTAAGCATGTCACACTCCACCACTCCTCAGTACATAATCTCTCACTGAGAAATGAGCTCTCAGCAGAGCTGGTTGAGGTTGCCACGCCAAAAATGTAGGTCAAAGTTCACCACCATATTTTTTGGAGATCAAGGTACCAGCTTACACATCATCTCAGCTGAGCTCCTATGACAACCAGAGGAAAGGCTGTCCACAACATAATCCAAGTCATGTTCTGGAGGAGACTCTTCCACACCTGAGGTAGCTGAGAACCACTGAAATGCTCTGACATTCCTCAATAAATTGAGAAGGGGAATATATAGAAGAGGTCTAATGCTCTTACATAGAGCCTGCTCTGAGACCTTAGACTACAAGGTCCTTTTGTGCCCTTCTCTCTATTTAACTAGTAGACTTCCTAGCTGGAACAGCCTTGGGTACAGTTACCACGGTTTGCAGGTGCTGGCAACACAATTAACAGTGACAGTGCAAAGTCCCATAACTCCACTACAGCTCATGCTGCTGTTCAGTCCACCAAGCATGGGCTTGTTTGCCTTTACAGCCCTGCTGGCTTCTTAGCAAAGTAATCCTGAGTTTGAATGAATCCTGTCATGAGAACTAAATCTCCAGAGTATGTTTTGTGCAGAACAGTATGACCTCTTTGGTACCTGTTTTTTTCCCATTGGTTTCTGTAATCCCAAGCAGGTTTGATGGAAGAAAGGGAGGATTTTTCAGTAGAGTTGCTTTAGTTTGAACACACTTTGCCCTGTTCCTGCTGTCTCCCTCAGCAGCCTGTTTCAGGAAGGCACTGACAGCCCCCAGCACCTGTGGTGCCCATGCCCTGCTGCTCCTGCACTCCCATGCCAAGCACAGCTGGCACCCTGTTCCTCCAAGTCAGCAGTTGCTTCATCACATGGCTGATGCCTAGAAATACCAACAGCAGGGACTTGAAAAGTAAATTGAATTAAAAGTAGCTTTCCTGACTCTCGAAAGTGGGACTGAAAGGAGAAATGCTGCTTAAGAAGTAACTGATGTTTATTAATTTACAGCTGTTGAATAGGGGGAAAAAAAGGTAAATTAATCAACAAGAATCTTGTTTCTTAACTAATAGTACTGTAACTTAGTTCATAAAGTAGATACTCTAAAATGTGACCAAAAGCACACTGCTTGCACCCCGCTATATCTACTATGTACTGAGTAAACAAATCTCCCCCTGGCCGTGCGGGCTTGTGGAGGGGTGAGCACAAACTTTACATTCAGATGAAAACCTGCAATATTTAAGTAGCTCAGAATGTTTCATTGAAAATATAAAGTCGTGCCTCAGCATTTATCTGTTTGCACAGGTCATGACATTGCATTTCTCAGTCACTGTGAGGATGAAAATGTCTGTCCGCAGACTTCAGCAATGCCCGCTGCAGCTGGAAGCAAAGGTTTGGGGTTCAAACTCCCAGTTGCTGTTTGAAGGAGGCACATGGAGACGATGTCGTTTCAAAGCAATGCAATTCTCGAAGGCAGTCCCTAGATGTCACTGAACACCACGGCTGGTTTAAATATAAACCAAGACATTTTACACCGGGCAAGTCCTTCTCATGCTAGAGATGCGGTGTATTTCTGCTAGCTAGAAAATTATGGCTTCCAAGAAAAAATCTTTATACATTCAGTCCTTCAATTTCAGTGGTGAAATAATTCCATATTGAAAATTAGGAAACTTGGAGCATAATGAGCTGCTCAGGCATCAGTGCTAGGTTTGCTCCTGAGCTCCATCAGATGTGCCAGGTGGTTTGTGTCCCCCTTGGAGGTGACTTAGGGCCCATCCAGCAGGGATGGGCCCTAAGAGGGAAAAGTCCTGTTCCTTTAGTCCTGCTGAAAATCCATCAGTTTCTCTTTCTTGTAGGAAACTACCTTTCCACAGAAACTTGCCTTTACCTCACGCCCATCTTTACTCTATCAAAGGCACTTGGTCCTGTAAGAGTCCTTAGGGCTGAGCACAGTGTGGAGCAGCAGCCAGGACCACCAGCCATAGCCCTGCCCAGCAGCTGTGTTCAGTTGTGAATCTAGTCTGAGTTTTGTCTTAGTTTCTTGGGGTGGTGACTGTGGGAGCTGGTCTGTTCTTACCTTCTGAAACCAGTTCAGGTGAGACCACACAGCCTCTTCAGTGCCGTGGCTGCCTGATAATTATAATACAGCTTTCCCTATGAAGACTGGCTGGGAGAGCTGGGGTTGTTCAGCCTGGAGAAGGGAAGGCTCCAGGCAGACCTTAGAGCAGCCTTCCCATACCTAAAGAGGGCTTACAAGACAGCAGAGTACTGCCCCTCAGCTAACTTCAGCTAAGAACTTCAGCTGAGATGCTGCCTTTGCCAAACAGAAGGCCTATGGGGAAGATTTTCAAAGGTAGATGTGACAGGTGATATTTTTGATCATCTGCCTTTATATTGCAATACTATAAACTGTGTTATATAACAACTGGTATCATCTACACATTGATGTCTAGTATTTCCTTGGACTCCCAAAGCAGCCCTAAAAGCAATGATTTTTTTTTGGCTGGACTGTGTTAGTCAAGTGGCTTTTTCCTTATAAAAATGAAAAATACTTGCAAACATTTAAAACACTCCCAAGTGGAAAAGAGGTTCAATTTAAAAGGGAAAGTGAGAACAGACTACATTTAAAGTAGGAAAGAAAAGCAACAACAACAAAAAAAATCTCATAGGGTTTGTGCTTACAGAAGAGAGGCTGTAAACCAGAAACATGCTCCACCAGTAAATCCAGGTAGGTCTTGCTGTTGCTGCTACAGGCTTCCTCTTAGTCAAACAGCACTTCCTTCTCTGCCAGAAAAACACCTGAGTCTCAAGATTTATTTTCAAGGTTAGGAAATCTGGGAACTTTCTGCAGAGTACATTAAATCATACCTGAACTGATATTGTCACGACTACTTCAGTGGTCTGTTCAGTCTACTGGAATGGCACAAGTTTGGCTCCCTTTTAACTTGTCTTTCTTATCCCTCACTGGTAATTCTGCTACCTCTGTTTGTGCTGATTTAGCACTCCTGGCGCAAAGCTTTTCGTTTTTCTCTGACAAGTTTGAGTCTAGGTAGACAAAATTAAAGCAATTGAATATATTTTTTTGTATTATTTATGTAACAAATGGAAATAAAACAATACAGTAGATATCTGGGAAGAAGCAGGCATGGGGTGAACCATAGGAAATCAAAGTTACTCCCTTCCATAGGTGTGGATTTACTGTAAACATCAGCAGTGCAAGAGTATACACAAAGCATGACTTTGCTCTACAGCTCTTGTGCCATCATTACCTTTGGACACTGTAATTATTAAAAGTAGTGATTTTTGACCTGTAATAGAACTAAGAACTCAACCACAAAAGTGGACCTAGCTGCTTGAAGTGCTCTACAAACAGAGGACAAATGCCAGTTTCACCCAATAATCTTTGAAGCCTTCAAGGTCTCAGCACCACAGCTGCATATTCTGCTGCTGGTTACACTGGCAGGTCACCCACTTGTCCCTGGGGCAACACTCAGGAGGTGTCTAATGAGCAACAGGGAAAGTTTGAGGGTATTTCCAGGGAGTCCTGGTATGGTGGGATCTCCTGGCATCACAGGAGAAAGAAAGTGTTTAAAATACAAAGACCAGATAATTGAGACTATAATTTTTGGCTGAGTGAGGAAGGCTATGGAAACATGTCATTAATGCATTAGGGATGACAATGTTGCAGTTACTGAGAGATAGTGGGAACCTGAATGAAAATTTGTCTGGCTGCATGGACAGAAAATGCCTACTTTAACAGATGCAGACAGTCACAAGATTTCAGAGACAAGCTCGGTGTGAATATATGGATCCAAAGTAGTAGAAGAAAGTAAGTGTTATGGGCCTGAATGATAGGGAAGATGAGTTCCCAGTCACGAAGGGGGAAGATGGAGGAATGCATGTGCAGGGCAGTGTGTGGGTTGGGCTGCACTGATTTCAACATCTATGTATTCCCAGGAGATATGAAAAGACCTGAGTTTTGAGTTTGGGCAGGCATGAAAGGCTCTAGAGCAGAGAAGTGAAATTCTCAAGTCTCCACACACATTTATGTTAATGAGGGAGATTACTGGAAATTATTTGTGTGTACACAGTTCAAAAATGGGATTATGTGAGAAGCCTGAGATGCACTCCCCAACTGGTGATTGCTGGCAGCTCCTGGAGAGTGGTTTGAAAAGATCACCAGGTATTTGCAGTTGTCTGGCATAGTTACATCCAGTTCTCTGACAACAGCTAGTCACAGACATTTGAACACAAGTGGAGGCTTCCTGCTCCTCCCTAGAACTTCTCAATCTTCTACTTACTAAAAAACTTGTATTTATTTTGAAACGCTGAACAAGTTCAGACCTTGTTCTTTTATTCTGCCTTATATGGTTGATCTCCGGCACATAATTCAGGATGCAATGATTCAAGATTTTGTCCCAAAAGTTTTCCTGGTCATACATTAAAAAACTGTATTCCATATTTTAAATAGGCAGTACAATGAAAAAATAGAGAGCAATGCAGCAGAGTTGTGGCATATAAAACACACATAATATACTGATAAAAAATGTATGTATATATCAATTATTGTATAGTTATTTAATGAAAGGAAGCATAAAAGCAAAAAAAAAATCCACAAAATTAAGGGTTATTTTAATAGGGTGTTATTAGAACAGAAAACCTTGTCTCAGGCAATTTTATGGTTTTTTAGTATCTACAGATAAGATTAGTCACATGAGTAGAGCTACCAGGTCAGCACTGGACATACTTTCATTATCTTGAACACCAATATAAAATTACCTTAGTTTACATAATGTAAGTGAAAATGATCAGGTAAATGAGTACAAAATGGGGGAAATCATACCTCTTGACTATACAGGAAATAGACTGGTTTTCTGGCTGTTTGCTCACAGAAAGGCCTGTGTCATTTCTGCCTCTGACTTACGGAGTTTCTGTGGCACCTCCTTTCCCATTATCCTAACAAAAGCTGTGAGGGCAGAGTGTGCTTGCAGCGGTTGCCCATACAAGCCAAAGTACTGCTCATGTTTTTAGCACATTGTTTCCTGTGTTACCTTATACTAAACACTTCACTTAAGCATGCTCAGAGGGAGGTGAAATACCACATACCTTGTGCTGTGGTATGTGTGAAGACCCACTCAGGACAAGGAGCTACTGTTAGACCTGCATAGTATTTCAGGGAGGAATTTTGACATTTCAACTGAATAAAGGAAGAAGCACAAGTCTGTGTTACACATTTTGGCATTGCCTCCCTTCTGTCCTTCACCAACAGTTCTGATGAGCATTTTTCAAAAAGCAGTTTCCAAATTTTTGTGGCTTTGGGAATCATGCTACCTGTGAACTAAGCATCCAACCTTGGGGACCTGTACCATCTGAGAAGTGTTTGTGTAAATCCTGAAGACAAATTTCAGGTCCTCAACTGAGGCAGAAATAACTAGCTCTACAAATGAGGCAATGTGTAGCAGTCCAGAAAAAGCAGAACAGGGGCTTCAGCAGCTCACAGGCTGAGACAGTGATATCTTGCCATTGCAGGAGAAGCAAACTCCTGTCTCAACAAGAGATTCACCTCCAAAGAATCCAATGTACATTAAGGCCCCATGTAGAATTTTGACTGTTGCACTTGGAGATATGCCTTCCATGGAGATGGTTGAGAGAAAAGCAGTGAGAATGATGAAAAGTCTGTAAACTTCTGCCCTGTGGGAAAAAAAAAGTGGAACACTTGAGATAAGAAGATGCAAAAAATTTTTGTAAAGAAGAAGTGTCATCATTAGGTCAAAGCAGGGGATTCTGCTCCTCTGCTCTGCTCTTCTGAGACCCCACCTGGAGCATTGCATCCAGCTCTGGGGTCCCCAACATAGAAGATGTAAGAACAATGTGGACCTGTTGGAGAAAGACCAGAGGAGGTTCTCAAAGATGATCACAGGGCTAGAGCACGTCTCCAATGTGGATAGGCTGAGACAGTTGTGATTGTTCAGCCTGGAGAAGAGAAGACTCTGGGAAGACCTTAGAGCACCTTCCAGTACCAGAAGGGTACTGGAGAGGGTACAAGAGAGCTGGAGAGGGACTTTTTACAAGAACATGTAATGAATGGCTTCAAACTGAAAGAGAACAGGTTTAGACTAGATATTGGAGAGAATTTTTTTACTGTGAGGGTGGTGAGGCACTGGAACAGCTTGCCCAGAGTAGTTATGGATGCTCCATCTCTGGACATGTTCAAGGCTAGGTTGGGTGGGGCTTTGAGCAACCTGGTCTAGTGGAAGGTGTCCCAGCCCATGGCAGAGGGGTTGAGAGCTAGATGGTCTTTAAGGTCCCTTCTGTCACTGTTGTACCAGGGACAGAGGGAAAATCTCGACACAAAGTTCAAGTCTGGGGAGAAAAAGCCATTAATTTACTAATTAAAGACTGGTTTATATAACTTGGTTTGCAAAGATGGCAGGAGGCCATTGGTCCTTTGACCAACCACCCCTCAGAATGATTGGCTAAGACTCTACAACATCCATTCCAAAATATTTTTCCAATGTACCATAACAAAACTTGGAAAACAAGCTGGCAGGTGTTAGACAGAGAATTCATTTACAAAACCGTCTCACTGTTTTTCATAGCTTGCGTGAAAGAGGCAGAGCTCTCACAGGATGCTGCAGAAAGCTGGAAAATTTCTCTGCTGAAAGCTTTTCAGCATCCACACGCTTCCAACCCAAACCGTTCTATGAGTTTATGATTCTATAATGTGCTGAAGAGGCAACAAGAAAAAATTACATTTGCTAGTAGGAATTTCTTTTTCTAATCATCACAGTAGTGAAGCACTGATTATGTGAAGGTTCGTGAAGCCTGCATGTTTAGAGGTGGCTTGATGGAAATATTCATGAGGAGAAGTGGATAGACTAGATGACCTCCTGCAGTCCCTTTCAAGTCTAGTAATTATGATTCTGTGATTTAATGGTGTCAAATAATTATAAATTTAAATTGTTTTCACATTTCACTGCAAACCTCATAACAACTTGACACCACCTCTATATTTAAAGAGAAATATTTAAATCCAAAGGAAATTGATCTTAACTACAGTTTGCTTCTATCTATAGTGGCTGCTTTTCTTTTCAATTTGACATCCATATTACGAAAGCCTTACTAAATCATCACTTTAAAACACTGTGCAAAAACGAGAGTGTTATATATATTCCATTGTTTTAAAAAAATAATCAAAATCCAACCAAGCCCCCACACCTTATCCCTTACAACTGTTAACCTTTCCTATTTTTCACCACCTGGCCCTGCCAGTGCTGCAGCTTCACTGCACAAGGCACTGCATTTAATGCTGGACTGCAAATCCTCAGATCTAAACTGTCTTTTTATAGGCAAAATCAGCCATGCCACTTTGAGACTGCAGATGATCTGGGATCAAAGACACAACAATGTAGTGCCTTACACCTGATTGCTACAGTGACAGATTAGATTTGTCTTTCAGTCCCAAATTCACCAAGCAAAGGGCAACATCATAATAAAAATTTCATTAAGCAGCTTTACTTTTTCCTTATAACAAACTTCAAAGGAAAAGAGAATTTGGGGGAAAAATGTATGATATAAGAAAAAAAAATATAACTCCAAATGAAAGGATACTATGGAGAACTGGGACATTCCTTTGCAGAAGTATTAAATGCCCGCAGCTGAAAATCACTCCACAGCCCTGAAAATCAGGCCAGTGTTATTTATCCAAAATGAGCCATTTTCCACATATCATTTATCAGCACGAATCTGTAATAAACTTACCAAAGAGTAACTAAGTGCAGAGTTCGGCCTTAAGTATTTCTGTTGCAGTAATATCTTCTGCTTTTTGTGGAGAGGCTACTTCTCCCTTTGTGATATTAGTGTTGAAAAGAATCTGTGAATCCCTAATTCCTAATGAGATTGAAGATGCCACAGATTAATTTGAAAGGAGACCACCTTGGAGCATTGTCAAGAATGATTGAATTTTTCTATTTGGCTTTGGGGAGCTGCTAACACCTTTAGGTTCCCATTAGCACATTTCATGGGGTGAGGCATCCTAAGAATTGCTCAGTTCCTATCAAAATCTCCAGAGGAAAACAGCTCAAGTCTTCATGACCTAATAGGTAGAACATTCACACAGACTATGTGCAATGCCCCGAATTCATGTAACGGAAGACTGATTGCAGCAGGTAATTAGATGACAAAAAATTTCAAACTTGCTCAGGACCTGCAACCCTTTTTATTCCATACTGTGCTTCAGCTAGAATGGCTACATGACATTGTGCCCTAGAAATTTTATTTTGTTTTTTACTTTTTTTTTTTAGCATGTGCCAGGCAGACAGTTCCCACTGACTTACTCTTGATCAGTGACATGTAAAGTAGATGCCAGCTTAAAACCTTTGCCTTTCTTTCTTTTTAAGGGGTGTTTTTTTTTGCTTTGCAAGCAAATGGAATGGTTTGTTCTTCCCCATAATTGCTGGTGTCTTTGTTCCATACAACTTCATGCCTGTCGAACAACAAAGACTCTGCCTTGCAGACAATAAAAGGAAAGAAGAAAACCAAACTAAGACAAAAAACAAGATTAGAAGAAAATAAAATACAGGCAGTATTTTTCCAGAGCATCCTCTTAAAATGAGTACTAGGTAGTGAATATGGCACCATGTAGTAACCTAAATCCTGTCTTTCTCATCAGAACTGGCTTCTGGGAACAAATTATCTTCCATTTAGCTGTTTCATATTTCTACAGTTTCAAATAAGAGAGATATATAAATTTGGAAACAAAGGTGTTTTTTACATTCACACATTAGAATTTTATTTCCTGCATATATATCAAATTCAGAGAGTACCCGTCCAAGGTTCATAACTATTGAAATTACACCAAAAGTGGCATTTAGACTTCTAATCTCCAAGGTTCATAACTACTGAAATTACACCAAAAGTGACATTTAGACTTCTAATCTCCATCTGCTAAAATATATGTGTGATACAAAATACCAACTAAATTTGAAGTGTAACAAAGGTGGAAAACCCTGTGGCCTTGGGGCCCAATTTCAGCCCATTATTTCATTTTGCAAGGCATGTGAGTACATGCTTTTCTTTTTTCATGTTATTATTGGATAAACACTTGTGGTTAGCATTTGGTCTAAAAACATTTTTGTTAAGCCTAGTCAGCAAGGACTAGTTTCCCCACCCTGTATATACACTATTCAAGTAATGTCTGGTTTTAGTATTCAGAAGTCCCACCAAAGATTGTAAAAGGGAACTTTCCTATCACCCAGAAAGTATCTGTAATAATCTGGTCAGTAGGTACAAGAGAAGAGGTAAAAACTTAGAGCCAAGAGAGGAGTTAGAGACACATATTGGAGAAATTCTTGAGATATTTTTCATCCTGCACTGGCCAGTGCAAGAGCTTTCCAAATGTCTTGTTTCCATTTAAAGCTGGGACTTTGGAGGCAAATTTTCTTTAACACATATCAGATAGGAAGCATATGCTGCATACAATATACCCTAAGCACAGTAATTACATTTTATGTCATTTAATGTTCCTGGTGAGCCAAATCACCTCTGCTGTAATTATATAGTACTCTGAGAATTTCGACCAAGGATGAATTGTGTTCATTCACCTGATTTTATACACTGCAGGCAGTAGGTTATGCGTTCTAGTACTGTGGAGGGATCTCTGTTAATCCAGACATTATCTGGTGATCCTTAGATTACTTTTGGCCTAACTGCAATTAGGAAATCTGATGTTCAGTCAGTAGCTTTATCTTAACCAATGTTCTGACATGTGCAATGCATTTTCTGCCATGCAATGCATGCATCCAGTACAAGATAAGAAATTAGTTTTATATAGGTTAGTTCTGGTCTGGTGGAACTTTCTACTACTCAGTCAGTCAGGTAAGCTTGGTTTCTGTCCAAAGGTTTTCTTTTTGGTCTTTTGCCAGCCCCAAAGTTTCAAAAGTCAAGCCAACCATCAAAAATAACATGTTCACTTTAACTAGTAGACTTTTATTAATCAGGAGGTTGTGGCAGTTTGTTTGTTTACTTTCTGCTATTTTTAGAGTGTGTTTCGGTCATACTTTCTGTTTTTTTCTCCTAAGGCATGAGTCTTAAAAATTTCTGGGCTTTAATAAGTGTTGAGTTGATTTGGGTTTTTTTTCTATAATCCTATTACTTCCATAGCTGAGGTGTAAGAAAGCTATTATATATCAAAAAACCTAAGATAAAATTACAAGAGTTGTTACCTCTTTAACTGTATGTACAAATAGGGAGATAGGCTTGCCAAATCACCTCTGATTTGACTGATACTGACTTCACAGTCCTTTTAAAACCCTGTTCCAACTTGTCACCATACCTTATTTCCAAATGAATTGTTTAATATGGTCAATCACCTGTAAAAGCCATATTTATTATGGGGGTAATTTGTAGCTCATCCTTGTTTTCCTGAAAGTGAACAGCAGAAAGAGTAATTCAGAATTTTTTCTCTACTCTTATGTTATTTCACCCACAGAACACAGTCTTGCATTTTCCTATGGGCTTCTGGGTTTGAGTTAGCCAGCTATGAACATGTCAGTCTAAATTTTTCATTTTAGACTGTCCGGTTCTGCCTGCACAGTTCATGCTGACATTAAAATTCTGAACTTGAAATATACTTCACACTTTCTGGTTTTACTTTTTAAAGTTCCTAAAAATATTTTGTGGGTTTTATTGATACTTTTCCACATAGGCAGGAATTTACTTGAATAGGAATCACATTTGATAGGTGACTACTAAAACTAAAATTATGGCTGAAAGATATAAATATATACCGTCCCTTTCATGTGGATTGCTTCCATTGCAGATGTTCTTATGTCAATAATTTTTTTAAGACAACTCCTGAATCCATCAGAAACTGTCCTGCTCCTTGGTTTTGATGAGTTTTATGGGGAGGTGCTGCCTATCTTTCATTCAGAGAAGGGAGGAATGAGCTGGGTCTGGGGTGTTGTGAAGAGATCCTTCTTCTGTGATAGCGCTGTGGCTATCAAGACCCAGAGCTGCATAGCCCTGTAATGACTTAAAATGAATTCAGATGCTGTTACTATGGTGGCCAGCTTCAAGTCGTCTGCCAGCCTCAGAAAAAGAGATGCATGCTCGCATGATAATTAAACTATCTCACTGCTAAACCTATGATGACCCCAAAGGTAGAAAAGGGAGTGTAACATGTACCACCTTTAACCAGAGCAAAAAACAGGTTGTGGAAGAACTAACCTCAAGGTCATTGCAGCTTTACCTAACCAGCACATCTAAAATAACCATACTGTTCACCTCTAGCTTTACCTGCTTCAGACTATGAGTTTGCCTTAAAATGAACATGCCTAAGCCTTGCAGCTAAGAGGCAAAGTGGGGTGGCTTCCTCTTCTCCAACAGAGACGGTGATGGAGGAGATAATTTCCTTCTGCACAAGGGAAGCAACAGCCTCCCAAATATTCGAACATTTACTATGTTCAGAACAAATGAATGGTGAAGGTCATCTAGGAGGTAGATGAGCCTAGTTCTGCAATATTCTTCCTGAGAAGGCATGACAAGAAATGCATAAAGAATTCCAAGCTGAGGAGTGACATGATTAAATTCTCTGTTTCATTCTTTTCTAATAGTGCCAAATAAACACTGTGCCTTTGCAACCAAAGCTAAGGACTGGGCTGATGTCTCAGGAGAACAAGCCACAACAGCTCCAAAACTTCACTTTCTGAGCAGCAGCAGCTCATTTAGAATCCATCACTATGCATGTACAGTCATGAATACTTTTTCCCATGTGAACTCCTTTGCATTTAATGACATTGAATTTCATCTGTGATTTTGTCATTTAATATTGTGAACTCCTTCAGCAGCATTCTGCATTCAGTTTTAATTTTGAACACACTGAATAATTTCTTATCCACTGCAAAGCTTCACCCTACTAACAATGCTGTTATTCCAGGCTGATTCTGAACATGTTGAACAGTACAAAATCCGCTGATTTTCAGAGACTACTCCTAACAGTTGCAAAAAGCATTTCTTCTTCTTCTTAGTCCAGAACCTGATCTTTCTTCTAGGCCAGTAAGAACCTTGTATGTCCAAGAGTCAATTGAGAGGAATATCATCAAAATATTTTGAAAGCTGAGGATCAATTCATCCCTTATGCAAAGTATGTTTAAGCCTTCAAAAATGTGACTTCTATATGCCAGACACCAAAAAAATAGAGGGTGGGGGCTAGAGGCAAGGGAGAGAAATGCTTTGGTGGTTTATACCTTTGCTTACTTTAGTATTCCTTGTTAGGAGTACCTTGTCTCATAGTGACCCCTTAAAACCTTTTATCCTTGCTCCCTCCACTACTGTTCTAGAAACCTCTAACTTCATGCCAAATCCCAAGTCTTAGCCCAACAACCAACACCTGAATTCCCTTAAACCATGGCCTCCCAGGCCCTGCTCACATCTCTCCTTCCCAGGCCCCTCCTCCCACCTGCCCTAGTTGTCCTGCCTGGCAGAGTTTCTCCACCTTTTGCTCCCCAAAGACTCTCCCACTGCAGAACTTCCCCTTCCCACTTAAAGTGAGACAGGTAACTGCTTGGAAGATAGTTAAGATCACTTTGTGCTGAAAATTAAAGCCCCACAGCCCTTGGCCACCAGCAGCTCCTCTAGGTGCAGTCATCACCGGTGAGCTGCAGCCCTCACCACTGGCACCCTCCGCTTCAGTGCAGCTGACCTTCAGCCAGTGAATTCTTTTCAGTGCCTCCCCTGGCAGCTAAACATTGCTCTGAAGAACATTTACTCTTCACTGCTGTGGTAGTTGCAGCACTTACAGTGCACACGCCTTGAGATGTTTAGTACTTTATTTTTACTAACATATAACAAGTAAACTATTCTGCTTCATAAATATGCAGGTTTAGTGGTTATAATCACACAACTCTATAATTATTCCTTATAACACCATGATTTTTCTTCTGAGATCCACTTTCAGATGAAGAGTTATTAACAGTAATTGGCATAATTCACCAGCTTGCAATTTTGAAAAATTAAAGGTTTAATCTTCCCCTTCTTTCTCACTGCAGATCAATACAAAGTTTTACTACATATGTTTCCTTAAACACTCTTTGACTATACTTTTCTTTAGATTTTAAGGCCAAAAGGGAACCATTATGATGCCCCTGCATACCATGGACCATTTTTTCGGTGCTAATAGTTTTGGTCAGCCTATGGCAACATTTCTCACTTGGTAAGATCTGATTCAAAATGGCCCACAGAAGATAAAGGAGGGGTTGAACAAAGGATTTCAAATTGTGTTATCAACCTAGTATTACTAATACCAAAGAGATGACATGAACAAAAATCTCACCCAGGCTACATGTTGATTTTATAGTCTTGTGATTAGCATCAATGATCAAATTTTTAATTTCTATAATGAACATAAGAAGATTAGGTCTGTTTTAAGTTTGAATAGACAAAACAACAAAACCCCCGCAAATACTCTAGAGCTTGATCTGAAAAGATCAAGAAATGTTTATGCAAACCCATGTGTTTTAGCAAGGCTTTCAAAGCTTAGATACTCCCTGTGCAAGGTATGTCCATTAATATTAAGCTTTTAGGATGTACGGATTTCACCTTCATTACAGAGTTTGAAAATAGAAAAGGACTAAAATGTGATTTTAAGGATGTCCTAAGTGCAAAGTTGCATTTAGATGCTCTGAATTGGCCCAACAGCATTCTGCACTGACTAGGCATGAAGATGCTCTGACCCATTTCTACTGGTTCTCATTTTAGGTATTTATAGATGCCTCTGCTCAGTTTTTATCTTACTGTAGAAGAGCCTCTTTTGCAGCAATACTTTCGTAATTCCTCAGAGTTTCATTTTGTCCTTTCTCAAACACCTTCATAAAAATAGTGTTAAGAAAAAACAATTGCCCTCTGATGGCTAAGTTCAGTACAAAGTCTGAACTGATGCCATATTTTTAAACCTACATTTTAAAAAATGAGACTCATCTCTGCATAATGGTACTGCTGATAGAACTTTCACTATTACAGTGGTAGAAAAGGCTGTTATGGGATAATATGTATAAAATATTCTTCAGATAAATAAAAGATTAACTTCTCTATGTGGGATTCTGTAGAGTACAGATAAATGAAGTAATAAGAATGAACTGAACCTGAAGCACATTTTTGTTCCTCCAACTTGCCTGATATAGGGAAAATACTACAGATCAAAAGAAAGGGGAATCAATAGGATTAGTTTCAAGAACACTGCAGTGTGTTTCTGGTAATCCTCTCAAATAAATTGTTAATTTTTCAGCCCTTTTCAACCAGACTTTGCCTCCCATTTTGTGCCATTAGCCATGCTGATCCAGTGCTGCTTGCCTTACTTGCCAGAGTACTCTACATATCCCTCTTAAATGATGCCCCAATGGATTAGCTGAACAATTTCCTATTGAAGGCAGTGAGTAACCACTGAGTGCTGAGGTAATATAATTTCAATGAATCAGTTCCATCTGAAATGTCAGATAATGGTCAAGCTAGATAATGGAAATGGAATCCAGCCATATCCCTTTGTGAAATAGCAGTTTAATGTGAAATAAAAGCCATTCATCCTTTCCACTCCCTAAATCACATCAGCTGAAACAAAGCAGAAATTGTCAATGCTGAAATTGGGGTGAAGGCATAGATTTGGGGTAGTAGGTAGGTGACAGCAAGTTGGGTGGTATGGTATCTTATCCCTGAAGGGAATATGGATTGATTCTCTCACTGATGTAGAGTTTGTCAGCAGTCTGGAAAGTATCGGTCCCCATATTTATTTAGTAGTTTAATGGTTTTAACCATGACCAATGAATAAAAGTTTCAATCTCTGCCCTCCCTTTTTTGCTAGAAGTGGAGGGCAAATAAGCAGGGTCAAACCCACATCTCTGACCTCCAAAGGGAGTTCCCTAACTGTCTGGCTATGGTGTAAAAAACAGGGTTGAAGATGCTTTCTTCTCTTTCCAGTGAGGAGCAAAAATTCCACAGGAGAGAGGAGACAGCTAGCAGAAGTCTCCCTAACTTAGGGCTATGGTTAGGACACAGCTTGGGAAGTGGTGGGTGCTAATGTGAGCCATTTCAGGTGTTGGAAAACATTAATGGTCCCCTCTTTGAGGGAAGCAGCCAGGTCTTAAGCTGCCACTGAAAGTAAGGTTATGACAGAAAAATTTGTGAGCCACCAAATGATATGAATAAGAGCACACATCACCTCTCCCCTTCATCCAAGTATTTGCCTGGGTGCCTAAATCTCTCGGTGTGGGGCCTGCCAAAGGAATTATATAGGAGAATATCTGCACTGGGAGATGGTCCAAAGACAGACGTGCAGCTGCAGAGATGGGACGGTTCAGGGCACTTGCAGTACTGTAGAAGAGTAATGAGTCCTCTGCAGGCTGCAGGGTCATCTTGGGTGTCGTCAGGAACAGGGGCTTTTGAGTAGAGGGGAAGGATGGGAGAGGAAAGGAGATTTGTGATTCACATCTTGCAATTTAGGTATCTGAAAGCTGCCTAAGTGCTAATTTGGCTCCCAATCCAAGCTCTGCTCTGAATAGCAATCATGTCTGAAAGCTTAACACTGTAGAGCAAGACCTGAGATGACAAGAAATGAGGTCTGTGGAGTCCGGAAGCCAGACCAACATTTCAGGGCAGAAGGTAGTGTTAGAGGTGCAATGAATGAAGGCTTTGATGGTACTCAGATGAGCAGGCATGAAGAATGTGGAAGAGGCTGCACTGTTGAGGTTGCGGTGTTCAAGCTGAGAATTCATTTTGGCAGCAAAGATAACTAGGAAGAAACACATTTTTCAAGCTGAGATTGGAAAAACAGGAACAATATTTTGTAAAGTCTTTGCTCTGGTAGGGAAGAGGACATAGAGGCAATTTGTAACAGTAGTAACATTATGGTTACCTCGTACAATCTGTCCACGGTTAACACAGACATTTGGAGAGAACATAGGCAACAAACCCAGACATCATTTTTTAAGAGCCATTAAAACCTCGTCAGGTAAAACAATGAAAAATGAATTTGATTAGATTAAAAAAGTAAGGTGATAACTAATGTTAAAATGAATATGCATGCAGACATCTTCCTGGGCGGGAGAGGTTCAGGCTTGCAAGCTGATCTTGCCTTGAAAACAACAGGATGACTTGGATAATTCCCTGGCTAATGAGACAAAGTGATCAAGGGAGCAGTGAGGGGCCCTGTGATTGGGATAAACTCAGACCTATTAGGGTAACCTTCTGCCCTCAACATATTTTTAAGCACAGAAGCCCTATTTTGACAACTCATTGCATGATTACCAACCTTGCAATGAGTTCACTTGCATCTTACAGCCCATTGCTTGGGCTGGGATCCACATGCCCACCAGTGCAACATCAGCTTCTGGAGTCCAAAGGGTCCATTCAGTGCCATCAACGGTGACTTGAAGTGCCTCTGGTACATCACTTTATGGGTCAAATGTAAACAAGTGCAGGAAAGATTAAACTGATCCGTCAATAATCAGGAGTAGGCCTTTGATGATTGCTTTAGGTTCCTTCCAACTCAGTTCATAGGATTCTGTGATTCCTTTAAATAGAGTTGTGCTGAAAATTCATATATGGGTTAGCTTAGAAAAGTAAACTAGGCACTTCAGTGTGCACCAAATGAAATTTCTCCCCCTGAAATATTTCCTTGGGGAAGATTTCAGTGGTATGGAGGGGGTTTCTACTGCAGGAGTTACTGGTGGCTGAAAAGTTTCTACAGAGTGTGCAAACTCCCACTCAGTCACTTTTTGTTTAAAAACAGTGTTTCAGAGGTTAATGCTGTGTCAGATCCTCCAGCTTGAGTCAAACAGGTGCATGACTGGAATCAGTCTTGAAATCAGGATAAATAAAACGGCTGTAGAGTGAATGAATGGAAGCAGAACTTGACTCTACATCAGAGCTTTATGAACTTCACTCTCTAACACTTGGGTATTCTTAGCAAACTAATTGTCGTTTGCTCAGAAAGCAGGAAGTTCAGAAAATGAGAAGCACTAATCACAATAAATTTATTTTAATGCATCTAAAAATAAAAGGCACAGTACTTCTTTCAGATACAGCTGCAGAGAAACTGATTCATTGCACTTAATATAAAATTGAAATTCTGAATTAATTCTTGAGGGAAAATGTAGCTAAGGAGCTAAGTCAGGATCGCCACTTCTCTACTTCAGTACTCCAAGGTGATGGTATTTCTGTAGCACTGAGATTCTGCAACAAGCTGTGTTTTGTTGATGGATTTTGTGTACATATGTGTTCCTCTAACTGAGAGGAACTCAGCTATTCAAGCTGTCCTCAGTTTATTACACTTTCCCTTTCTGTCAAAGGAGAGGTGTTAAGTCCATTGCATCCCTGTCAAGTGTCATGACATTCAATTACATACTAATTTTGAGCAAAAGATTCTTAGAAACCTTTTTAGCTCCACCAGCTGATGAAACAATGAAAGGTCTTATTGATGTCAGCATTGCGTGATTTTCTTCGCCGTCTGAAATCTTCCATACCAGTATTAATTAATTCTCATTACGCACTCAGAACAGTCAAGAAACAATTCGTACAAAAAATACATGAAAATTCTCAAGATGCCAGGTTAATCACTCAAAAATTAATGGATTACAGATTGAAGATTGTCCGAGTAACTTCTTGCAATATGACACAGCTATAAGATTATTTCCTTTATCCCCCCTCTCAGGGGCATATTTATTTACCCACATTTGGGATATAAAATAGAAAATAGATTTATAGGAAAATCTAGGTTAGAGTGGACCTCTGGAGGTCATCTGGACCCATCCTCTGCTCAGGCAAGTCTAACTTCAAAGTTAAATCAGGTTGCTCAGGATCTTGTCCAACTGAGTTTTGGAAGCTTATGGAAATCAGTCAACCCCTTTTCTTCTCCCAGCATCTTCAGGGGAATCTCTGAAGCCCTGAAGCCCGATTTGAGAAAATTTGAAAAACTGGAAGTATTCAGAAAGAATGGAGTATTGCCACTGCAGGTCAAATAATGAAATTTGTCACTTTGGATTCTATCAACAAACAATTAAAACTGAAAATATAACTCAGGACAACCAACATGGATTCACAGAAGGCAAATCCAGTGAAAGGACCTTATCTTTTTTTTGGTACAGCAGGTTGTTAAAGAGAAAACAACTAATTTTTGCAATATAATTTTCTTCTACAGGATAGTATTTTTACACTTTTTTTTGCTGCATCATAGTACTTTAACCAAAAAAGGTTTGCATTACAGAACACACATCATGAAACAAAAAGCATTTCATCTGCAGTGGCAGATCTCAGAAAATTAATTGTTGATGAAGAGGTGTCCAATAGCCAGACAGTTGCTAACAGGTCATCAGTTCTTTATTTAAAGCTGTTCATATGACTGAGATGACATAAAACCACTGCTGGTGTATTTGAAAATTAAAAAAAAAAAAAAGGCAAGGTAGTAAATAGTATGAATAAATTTCCAGTGTATAGGAGCTGAAATTATAGAGTCAAGTATTTCAAGTTGCACAAAACGCATTTCAATTCAGTTAGGTGCAAGGTAATATCAAGAATAGCCACAGTTTGGAAGACTGTTGCAGAAAGTATTGTTTCAGAGAATGTTTGGATTGCCATCTCAGACATGAGATGATCAAGGCAAGACACAATCTTGCCTCACTCACAATAAACCCTCTCAACCTCTGAGCATTGTGATCAGCTCCTTGACAGTGCGGGAACTGCAGATATGTGTGGGGGCTACCTTTCCTTTTCTTATTTGTTTCTTATTTCATTTCCTGTTCCTCAGAGGCTATGAGAATGGAAATATACTTTTTTATTCATAGAGCTCTCTCCCTCTCTCTCTCTCTCTTTCTCTCTCTCTATATATTTGCATGCAATTCAGTGAGTCATAATAAATAAATGCTCACATTGAATAGTCTGTTCTGGGTTTAAGCTGCTTGAAAACAAAGGCTAAAAGGTTGTGTCACCTTACACACATTACTTCCCTGTCCCTGCAGGAAGATGGGACGTTTCCTCAATAGTACAATTCTGGATTCAGCACAATTTTTTGGCCCTCCACAGAGCATTCCCCTTGTGTGCATCAGTGCAAAGACTGTTCTGACTATAGTAGAATTTGACAGCCTCTACTGTCACAGAGCAGTGGCTCATTCCTCACATCCCCCTGCCAAATGGGATACACGTTTGACATTGTAGAAAAAGCTTTAAAAAAAAAAAAGAAAAACAACAACTAACAATGTATCCAGCCATCAAAGACAGCCTGTGCTTGCTAGAGACCAAAGTGTCTCCCTCTGTCCTTTCTGCCTCCAGCTTTTCCGTAAGAGACAACCAGAATGCTGTAATCATGGTACTCCTCATAATCCCTTCTTCTCCCCCCTTCCTCTCAAATCACTTCTTGTGCTTTGGAAGACCCTGACACTAAGGCAGGGCCCTCTTGCACCCACTGGCCTCCCTGCAGAGAGGCAAAGCCCTGGTGCTGTAGCAAAGCAAAGAGAGGTAAAATCTGATAAAGAGATTTGATAATAATTGAGCTGAAACAATCCCCATTTGTTTTCCTGACAAGGTTCCATCCTTTTTGTCCCTATAGGGTAGAAAGTTTTAATTTTTCTTTTACTTCAAGAGTCAGATCCCAAATATTTACTAACCCAAAGCCAAGTACAAATCAAACATTTTAGTCCAGGAGTCAAAGCAAAACTGAGAGTTTGCCAATACTACAATGATAGAAAAAGCAATCCCAAAGTCTTCAAAACAGCTCTGAGCCCCTCTGAGGCTCTGTTCATTCCAGAGTCCTGATATATGCTGGAGTTATATTTGCCCCTTGTGTACTGCCTGAGATAGCCCCATAAAACTAACCAGGGATTTATGCTGGATTAAAACCAAGATCCCTTCTCTGCTTTACTGAACATTGAAATTGGGCAGAGGACAATCCCTGTAAATCTATGCGTGCTAAACAAATGCAGAAGTTATGTGAGAGGTAGTAATTCAGCAGGATTGCATTTACTGAGAGAGATTAGAAGCCTTAGTATTTCTTTTCTGAATTGACTGTAGTGTAATTTTCATGTCCCCAAAGAGGATAAAATTAAAAGAAAAATCTCTCCTTTTTCCTAGAAAATACTTTTTGCTTGAACATTATCCATTACCAAGGTGAAAGAAACTCTGAAAAAAGCAGAATGGAAACTTTCAGAGTACAGTCTTGGTGAACTAAAGCCAATGCTGACATTTAATTTTGCATCATTGTCAAACCAGTCCAATTAAAGACCAAATCCTGTGCCTTCAAGTGTGTGCTAATTGTGGATGTCCAAACAGAAACACTGGGTCTGGCTATTTTAAGTCTTACTGTGTCCTAAAAAAAAAAAAAATAAATATAAAAGTAAAATAAATGAAACCTTGAATGCTGTTGGGTGGGCAAAATGGCAAAGATTAGTGAAATCCACAAAATTTGTGACCTAATGATCTGATTTGAGGAAGTGCTTGAATTTTTATAAACGTAAAAGCCTGTGGCTTTTCACACATATCTCTGGTAACAAATAACTTCAGGGTCTGCTCCAAGTTCTTACTATGCTAAACCCCAAACCATATGACAGCAATACATGAAGGTAAGAGTTACTGCAGGCAAAGTTCTGAAATCAGTAAAGTCCTGCTCACTTTAGAAACCTTGAGAAAAGCAGATCAAATTTCAATACAAAAATTCTTTTTTTTTACTATTTTGATTGTTACAAATTGGTATTTGTGATATGCATGAAGCGCCTTCAGCTATTTCCCTTGGTTTTGGTAAGATATTTCTTCAGCATCTAAGAAAAGTATATCATAGTAAATTATAGTCTGAGCTGAGTTCTTGTAACCACAGTTTCATGATTTTTCTGTTAAATTCTGCTCTCTTTCCCCTTGGCTTCACCCTGCTCACTCTTGCTACAAAAGGAATATCAGATCTTCTGAAAATGTGTTTAAATGGGATTTGGATAATTCACTGCCAAAAGTTTGGCTGTGCTATGCTGATGATTATTTCATACTTTGACCCCTTCATCCAGAGCCATTATTCATATTTAGGGAAACATTTCAAGCCAAGCAGCTGTTCACGTTTGCTATGTAGGAAAAGGAAGACCTTCACTTTCTTTAACCAGTCTACTGGTTATTTTTTTACTAGGGAGAGTAGTCTGAGAAAACACAGGTATATTTTTTTAACTTCAATTTTATACAAAACAAGTTTAATGTCCTATCTACAAATCAGTTTTGATTTATTCTAAGCATCCATAGAATGAGATGAATGTCTTCCACCTCAGTATCACAAGTTTAAATAAGCCATAAATCACTTTTTGTTGTGGTTTGGATACACAATAGGTCAAACTTTCTTAATGTTTGTGTCAGTCTGTCATAAAAGCACTAAAAAAATCTTGAACTTTATACCCACTCCCTCCATCCAAAAATCTATATTTACTCAATAACCTTTTGTTCTTCTATTAGTTGCTTACCCTTGTGAGATGAAACATACGCAACATTTATTTTTAGCTTTGCCTTTGATAGTGCATAGTTTAAATTTAAAATGTTTAAATCGAGTCATGATGTCCACAGAAAATCTTAAACAGTGCAATAGTCAATCTACTGGATTTTTGGAACTGAGCAATGAAAGTATAATTTGAATTTTTATAGTATTTTGCAGTGTAAAGTCTATTGATGCTTTTGTCCATTGAAATACAAATATATTTTTCCAAAGTTTTGTTGCCTTATAATTTTTAGGAGATTTACTGAGTTAGGGAGCTGTGAAATAAAAATAAATGCTTAAGGTTACTACTGTTTACTTTGTCGAGAAACTGCTTTAGCTGTATACAACACCTCCAAAATCGTCCTGATTAACTGCTAGAGTTTGTGAGCTTATTTTCTTTTTACAAAAAATATTTTATTTTACACACTATCAATGTAATTAATACAAACATTTACTGCTTTGCTCCAGGACTCTACCCATCATGTACCCCTAAACCTCAAAACCCCTTTTTGATCTCAACTGCGTTTCTGTTAGATGAGGAATTGTGAACTTGGCCCTTAAAGCAGGTTTTTAGGATCAGGTGGTCTTCAGACAGCACAATAATTCTGGCAATGTCTCTCTTTTGATAAAAAAAGTCATAATTGTTTTGCTAAAACCCAAAAATCTCGATTTATTTCATAAACAGCATATCACAGACCAGCTCTCCCAACACACTTTAGGAATTTGAGGTTGGGAAGTCTCTGCCAGCCTAACATGTGGGAGATAGAAGGAGGAAACAAGGTTGTTGATAGGTAATAAATTTCCTCTTATTTCTGCTTCTGGAAGAAAGCTGTGGTTAATTATCTCAAAACTATGGATAGCCCAAGTAACTAGGAAACAAGTCCTGAGCTCTATACCTATGGAGATGGTGATTTCTTTTTTTTTCTGATTGAATAAAGTTCCACTGGAAGAATTTAAATACAGAGATTTTTGTCTGGAAAAGGCTGCAGACTTTTAAAAAATCAAAATGTCATTTCTTTATCTTGTTGGTAAGTTGTCTTTTTGAGGTCATACCCCTCTCTTCCCCCCATTCTGGGACTTCTTACACCATGATGCTTTCAGATCTTGCCTTCTGTCAAGGTCAACATCACAATGCAGTCTTACAGTTTACCAGGAAACTGAAATAAGCAGAATTTGATATTAATACAGTTCTAGTTTAAGAAAACCAGATAACTCTTTATTGTGAATAATAATTTTATATTTAAAAATAAGTAGTAGCATACACTTTTTTCACCCTTTGTCAAAATAGAATATTTTATAAGATATTTTTCTGTATTAAAACTTATTCCACAGTCTATTTTAAAGATGTGCTTGCTTCTCTCTGAAGTGATGACAGGCCATCATGCATACACAGAAAGCTTACCCAGGATACAATCTATCTTTAATACGAAGATTTCTCTAACCCTAGAATATATCCCTAGAATTAAAGAACAAATAAATAAATTACACAGATAGTACATGTATACAAAAGAGATTAGGCTTTTCTTGTAATAAATGCAATCGATTTGTTAGTATCTGTCACTTATTCATATGCAGGATTAAAAAAAGTAGCAAAATAATTTACTCTATTATGTCATTTCATTACATAAAACACTACATTATAAAACACCCTGTGCAAGTTTTGGAATACCAACTAACATTGCATAATACCTTAATTACGTTTCAGAGAACATGGTACATTTCGATTCAATAAAAAAAAATCATTTTGGTCCCATGCAAGGCCACAAAAGACCTAAAAAATTGATTTCAGGATAACTCAGATGGATTTTATTGAATCTGGCCCTCAGTAATATATCTGTCATTGTTAAGGCAATAGCAGGGTCATGGTGTTGCTTGCGTAAGATCCATGGGTAGAACAATCTCTTCTCGGAGGTACAGCTAATATTCATCATGCTTCTGGTGGCACTTCAACTGTGCCAGGTACTTTCCAAAACCAGAAAGACAGCTTCCAGCTGTTGCTGGACAGCTTCCTGCTGAAGTTCACTAAAATAAGGCAGAGCTAAGGGGAGGAGAGGGGAGAAGAGGCAGCCTAGCTGAGAAACAGAGTGGAGCAAACCTGTATCTTGTGAGTCCAGCTGGCTTCCAGGAAGGAAAAGAATGCTCCCGTGCCTACTGCAAGAAATTACCAAAGAGCTCCGAGTTGCTTATGTGAGACCCAAGGGCACAAATTAACTTGTGGATGATTTCTCATCAGACATAAAATCCATAAAACCTCTCAAAATCTCTAGTAGGGTCTCCATCCTTGGAAATACTGAAAACTTGACTACATGTGGCCCTGAGTGACATGATCCAATATCAAAGGTGGATCTGACTTTGAGTGCTGCAACGATTAGACCAGATGATCTGAAGCGATACCTTTGCATCTTAATATGTTGTGTGATTCTGTAAAAAAGGTAAGATGGCTTTATTTATTCAGCTGAAATAAACACAAGGTCACCAGGCACCTGTTCAGTGCCCTGGACACCTCCATGGCCTGGTGCAGGCCTGGTGCCTCCAGCAGCAAAGGTGGGTGCACTCTGCTCACCCCCTTGAGCAGCCACGATGGCACAGGGATGCAAAGATGCCAGGAGCATTCCAGCTTGTGGGGCTTGTTGGTGAGGAAGAGGTGAGGCATAAGAGCAGGGGAGAGTCACTCAGCTGAGGACTCCTTGCAGGCTTCACCCCAGGGACCTCTTTCCTCTTCTCTGTGCTGACAAACCACAGATTGAACAGCTCCGCTGGTCTCAGCCCAGTCAACGGCTACATCAGGAACTGTTTAAGACTCCACAGCTTTAAGCTAATGCCCTGGATTTCACCAAAAAGCTTATCAGAGGGCCCAGCCAGTGTCAGCACAGCGGTGTCTCTGTGCTGTCAGTGCAGCTCCACACGCAGCCGCAGCCCTTGGTGACAGCACAAGCATGCGGATGTTCCGAGGCGCAGGCACCACACTGAGCACGGAGCAGCAGCCTGGGCTTCAAGGGGATGAGAGAGACAGCTGTGAAGGACCACAGTGCAGGGAAAGGGGAATGATCTCACCACGGGCAGAGAGCAAAGGCTTCTATCTGCTGGATCTTGACCTGACTGTGCCGAGGGACAGCCTGGCTCTGAGACTCAAGGGGAGAAGCTGTCCTACTCTGGACCTGGCTGCCAATACAAATTCCTCCTGCTGCCTCTGCCCATCCCTCCACAGCTACTGTCTAGACAGGGACAGGGATACCACTCACATAAGCACGGTTTGTAGCTGGCTTTAAATGAGCAAATTGTCACACCAGCAGTGGTGTGGAGGTTGACTCTACAGAAATGGAAACTGAGGCAGGTTACTGATAATACTGATTTAAAAAGGGGAAATTAATGGCTGACCCTGGTCTGTTTCCAGGCAAGCCCTAGAGTTACTTGGAAACACAGATATGCAAAATAAAAATTATTAAGAGAGGGATTATAGGAAAAATACAAATCTTTCTTTTATTTCCACTCCAATCAACAAACATATCAATTTTGAACAATTTGTTGGACTTCAGGCTAAGTGATACATCTAGAAAATCTGCACATTACTGATCCTGTGAGATACAGACAGTCTGAGTTCATCTTTGAATGAGTGCCCATGCATGCATGACTTTGAGGTATAACGGAACAAAGATTAGGCAATTTTTTTCAAACCAGTTTCCTCACAGGGAAAATATTCCTTTGGGTCACAAAGTACTTATTTACTCAGTCAATACTATGACAGTGAGATTTACAACTATGTCATTAATAACACTGATTGACAAAGAACTTCCTCAAAACTCTTTCAACTCCAGACAAACATGATATATGAAAAAAAGCATAGTTATAGATTTACAGCCAAACATATGTTTGGAGCAGGGGGTAGGGAAAGGGGGAGGAGCGTGAAAAACAACACCTGATATTTTTTCCCCCCTATGATCAGTATTTGAGGCTGACTCATGTTTGTTTTGAATAGTTGCTTACTTGTATCATTGGCTGCTGAGGGTTCTTTTGATCTCTTAGAGGATGAACTGCTAAGGGACTCCCTTCTGGAGAACTTGCACAATTCTTTACACTCATATGGGCTTATGATAAACACATTATTTTGTTCATAGTGAATGAGCTAGATGATAGTTCTCCTTGGATTTGGTCAAGGACCATCTTAATAATTTTTCCTGTTGTCTGAATGTGTCCTCTCCACATCTATCTTGTAGGAATTGTGAGGGGAAAAAGGAGACTTTGGTGGAGATTAGTGCAGTTGCTTTAGTGTTCCTTTTATTGAAGCTATTTTGTATTTAATGAATCTCTTCTGTTTGTGCTTTATAATAGCTGTAGGATTTTTTATTTATTGGTAGCAATAACGCTTAGTCTTCTTTTTTAATAAAACAATTTTCTGTTGTAAAATGACCTTGTGTCCAAGGAGAAAGTTTTGTGGGTCCCAGTTAACTTAGAGAATTTATTCTCAGGTAAAGAAGGCCTAAGAAACACATTTCTTCTCTCATTTCAAAGACAAGATTTTTACATTTTTAAACTTTATTATTCAGATTTAGTTTTTAATTTTACATCATATTTAGGTGTCTTGTACACTATGCTTCCCATCACATAATTTTGACACTTAAATTATAAATAAACATAGAATGCAGTTTACATTTTCTGGCTATCTTTAATATTAGATTCTTTAGCAATTATCTGCAGCTGCTGAATCTACTAGTTCCTTTTACTTTGCACATTTATGCTGAATCTTCAAGTATTTCCTCACTAGCCTAATTCCAGCAGATCAACATTAAAAAAACACTATTTCCTCTAAAGGCAGCACCTGGATTTTCCATATAGTCAGCGCAGAGAAGGAGGTACTTTAGACCCCTACTGGGAGTTCTTGTGTGTCTTGCTTTTGTGCCTCACACGAAGAAAAGCAAGATTTTGGAGATGGGTAATATTTTTTATGGGACCAACTGCAGCAGCATTCAGAAGCCCCAGCCCCTTTCTTGATCACCTATACAGGGAGCTTGGCTTTTAACTTTGGAGGAGAATTACCTCATTAAGCAAGTACAGTTTAAATGCAATCTGAATTAAACAGCCAAGTCTTGGCTGGTGGCTGCAGTAAAAACCTTGAAAACCTCTTCTGAACATGCACAGGAACTAAAAAGAAAGGCACTAAGGGCTTTTAAAAAAAATCCCAGGGTTGTGCAGCCTCATGATTTTGAGGGTCTGTCTCCTGCTGTTTGAACGTGCGGATTTGACAATGATACAAAAATTGCTCAGCCAGGCGATTGTGTCTTGCTGTCCGCCTGGGATCTCTTCCTTCAGCTTCGCTTCTAGCAAAGCCTTCCCTGACTGCTGAAGGACCCTCAAGAAAGAGGGTCTTCTTCACACCCTGCAGAGCCTGTGCCACCATCCAAACAGACAAAGACATTTACTGCAGCTCTGGCAAGCAGCTGGGCCATGCTGATGAACATCTTGGACAGGGCAGATAGAGTGCTGCAGGACCTGCAGCTCATCCCTGGCTCTGGAATGGCAGTGCTGGTGCTGGTGTTTGGGAGATAGGCTGCTCCAGGGCTGCAGCACCATACCTACCCAGCAGTGCTGGGGGGCAAGGATGAGGGTCCTCTCCTGAACCGTGGAGAGAGATGGAGCGAAGCCAGTCGCATGCATCTGGTTGATGTGGAAAGCAGGAGGGTCAAGCAGAGAGCACAGACAGCAAGGAGGGGGATGCAGGAGAAGAAAGTCATTGCACTGCAGTGATGGAGCCAGCCTTTTCTGGCACAAGGGGTGTGTGCCCCCTCCCAGAGGTCTGTGGTACAGTCAGAGCGGCACCTGCTCCATGTAGTGGCTGTGTAGTGCATTCACCTCGAGGAACAATATCCAAACAACAATTTACCTTAGGGAACAATTACCTGTCCATGTTTGAAGTCCTCCAGCTATACATTGTGATGCACCAGCCCCAAAGAGCCACAGAATAAGTAGTTAAACTACACTGGGGTAGGGTGGAAAACAGAGGTGAGAAGGGGAACAAGAAATGTCCAGAGTGATGTATTTAAAGGCCTGGTAGAGATGAGGAGTGGGACATAGACCTTCTAATGGTGTTTAATGTAATGTTCTCTGAAAAATAAAATAGAAGAATTAAGCTGAGCTGCACTCCCTCTATCTCCTGCTGTCTTCTCCTCTTTTCTGCTGTGCACATATAAAGGCACTGAGAATATTAATTGCACCACAGAGGTGATACTGAGCTAATAACTGTACCAATACTGATAATATGTAAGAAAACCAGAAGTAAGTCACCAGCATAACTGCGTAGACTCAGGTGAACTCCTGTGGTGCTATTCTGCACAGAGATGCCCACACCTATTTATTTGAGTTAGAGTTTTTACACGTGAATAGCTGCAGATTTATCAGACTTGGTTGCTGACTGATGGGCTGGAAAAAGGCTGGTGTGGCCGGGCATTCCCAGGCAGGCACAGCCAGGGCACCTCACTCTCCTGGGCAAAGCTGCACACTCTCAGCACCCATGCTGAAGCCAGTGGCAATGTTGTGGGACATCCACTAGATGTAGATACAGCGTTAGACTGTCACTGACTGGAATTGGAAATGTGTCTTCAAAGGAAAATTACCTTTCAGTGCCATGAGGGGGCAGGTGCTTCTAAACAGAAATTAAAAACCTTTTAAGGATTACACTGATCTTAGGTTTCATAATAACAAGAGTGTCGGCTGAGGATTTTTTTAATAATGTCTTATTTATTCAGTCTGTTTTTTTTAAAAAAGCCTCCTTTGCTCTGTTGCATTATGGCTAAGTGCCACCAAATGCCACATTATCCTCTAAGACGGCCCTCATTTACCCTCCAAAGCCCCTGTCCCCTTTGAAGCAGGGTTGCTGAGATTTGTCAGCTCACCAGGGCAGCGCTGGTGGCAGCTCATGCTGTGGGAAGCATTAGTGTGCTCTTGGGGGAGAGCAAAATATTGAGAAATAAATGGTAGGTAAATAATGCTTCTGTCCTAAGCTAATGAGGCTCTTTTTTGGAATGCAGATGAGGAATTCATCAAAAGAAGGCTAATGTAAACTTCTAAATGTTTAAATCATCTAAATGGTGCATGAGAAACACTGTCTGGTTATCCTCTGTCCTGGGCAATGTGGCAGAGCATCAGCTAATGTAAATCTATCACAGCTACAGCAAGGTATAGCAGCACTAGACCATGCATGGGGCTGGTGTGGTCAAGGAAAATGCCCCATAGAAAGAGCACCCTGCTTCCAGTGGGACAGGTAAAAGGAATGAAAGGCTGTTGCCAAGGGTTTGTAAGAGACAGATTCACTTTCTCTATCAGAAAGGTAGGTTGTGTTCATAGGCTCCATTTCCAATGTGGTACAAAGTTAGGGTAGCAAGTTTACCCTGTAGCACTTTCCTAGTGTCAAAGAGTAGCAGAAAAAAATGTGTAGAGAGGAATAAAAAAATAAAATCATTAGCCAACTGATAATCTTCTGAAAGATAAGAGAGTAGCAAAGAGGAAAGGCCCCCTGCGGGCTAACAGTGCTTGCAAAGAATTGAGCACTGGGGAAGGCTCAGAATGAAGGAAATTGGTAATTTTCAAAGACAAACATCAGATTCAATGGATAACAACAGATCAACAAAATAAAATGACATTTAAAAAGAATTAGATGAATAAGAATTGAAAGACATTTTGAGATTCCTTACCCATGCCAACACCTGACGCCAAGGGCAGTCCCATCCTGTTCCTCAACACAAGCATAGCAGGATCCACACCAACGGCTCACAAGGCCAGGAGGCAGGTTTGAGCAGTGGCCCTCCAATTATCCAGTGTTTGGATGTGAATGGTGAATGGTTAACATGCTTCCAGGTGGGGTTTTGGTATATGCCAGATAAAATTTTCCCAAATCCTGCTTGAGCAAGGTTTGGGAGAGGCCACATGTGAGGCCCAGTTCCCAGCAGACAGGATGGGTGTGATTGCATCAGGCTGGCTCCCTCTGCTCTGTCCTCCAACTTAAGCTGGGACTTGCACCCATGAATGCCTCCACATGCCAGCACGCTACTCTGCAGGCGTTGCAAACTAACCACCACCCTCCTACCACAGGAAAAAAACGTAGCTGATAAAATCGCCATAATTTTTTCAGGCACTTTAAGCTGAAAATACCTCAGCTTTCCAGAGTATAATGATGGCACAGGGACCCAAGATGAGGTGCTGAGGAGATGCAGGTCAAGCACTGTGTAAAGTGCCTGAGCTGCTCCCCAACCTCCAGGCCAACAACCAGTTTCCAAACCTGTTTTAATTTGCTGGGAAGAGCCTTAAATCCCAATGAGGAAGTATATGGTTGCTTTGCAAATTCCCTGCTGGAAATAAAGTGATGCACATGAGTAAACTGTGCTCTATGTCACAGGCTACACAGTAGGGAAAAAAAAGCCAGAATTTGGGTATAATAGGAAAGGTCTCTCTGCCTCGGATTGGGGTGGACTTGCCTCACCAACACCAAGCAATGGTACAAGCAGCTGCCTTGCAGCAACTCAAGTCATAGTGTGGAAACCAGCCCTCATACCCCAGGGTCAGGCTCTGCATTGCAGAGGCTGAAGGCTCTCTGGGACACATAAGCCACAAAAGACAGTTGGCTTTTTCTCAATAAATGACTTTGTCAAGAGGTATTTTTCACAAAACAAAAATTCCTTGCAACACTATAATAATAATATTTTTCTTATTTTGTGGAAGTGGGAAGCTGTTTAATTGTTTTTCATCCAATATTTTGACATAGTGTTACCAAAATAGCTACTAAAATGCTTACCTGCTAAAATCTGTCTCTGATAAATCAATGGAAAAGAGATCAAGACACTATGACAACATCTTTACAAGAAAGCACAAAGAATAATAAACACAATAAATGCTAATTTAAGAGAAATCAGAGAATTTAATTTATTTTTAAATGTTTGGAATTTTAAGACTTTGCTCCTAACAACAATGTTGTTTTTCAGCCAGCTTTTCTCAGACGTGCTTTCAGGAGTTATCCACATGCTCGGTGTTTGCTGTTGCCTTCAAAGATTATAATCTCATTCAAGCAGAGACTCATCTTCCCCCGTGTTTGCAAAGCACTTGCACAACTCTGAGTGTCACTGGAGTTAGAAGCAACAGACCCATCAACACAAAGATCAAGCAGAAGATAAAAAGAAGAAAAAGTCTTTACATGACATTTGAGTGAAAACATGCTTCCAGAGAGGAAAGAGAAAGATGGATAGTATAATTCAAGATTCACAGAGTGATCCAGTTTAGTGTCTTGGGGACACTAAATTGTATGGGGAGAAGCACACGAGCACTGTGCCCATGTCTGTGCCTATGTGACAGCACTATGAGGGCACAGCCCTGAGCCAGCCTTCCCCTGCTTAGTGTGGGCACACAGCCCCAGGCAGGTGGCTGGGCAGGCTCACCATGGACTCCTCAAATGACTAACATTACCTAGACCTCCCCACTGCTGTATTTCTTTTTCCTCTCTCTGCCTGTGCTAAGGTGTTTAGAGCCTCAGTATCATGTATGGTTTGCTCATTGAAAAAACAAAAGCAAAAAAGAAAGAGATTGCCTGTTATAATGTACTTACTGCAGGAGGGTTTGACCTGTGTGTGAACTGAAGGAGGTGGTGGCTGAAGAAGGGACATTCATTTACACAAAACCTACATCTGGGACATTTGTGAAGCTGTCTGTACCTTTTCTGAAATGTTTCAGGGGCTCCAAACTGAAAAAGGTTAAAACACTGGTAACAAGGAACATTTATATGGCTCAGTGTTGTGCCATATATCAAAGACCTTGCCAAGAAGTCCTAAGCCATATAAATGCCATACTTCACTTGGATTAATACAACCTCTGTCTCACAGGGGTTAGAAGGCAGTTTAGGTATCTTGGTACACTGCTGCAATATGCTGGGCAGCCATAAACTACTGTTTAAAAGGGGAAGGTCTGGATGAAGAAAGCTATGCAACTTACTTGAGGTCAGAAAAATACCTGTGGGGGAGACAGTCTCCCAGTATCACGCCGATGAGCCGTGCACTCACACACCCCATCTCCCCTGTGTGTCTATGTAACATGCAGAGGGAGGAGAGAGGTCAGCAAAGCACCGAGCAAAGGGGAGGAATACACTGATACCTGCTCTGCAAATTAAACTGTGGGTACTGGAAAACAATGCTTACAATTTGGTGACAATTTTCTCAAGTCTCTGAACCCCTTCACAGTCATCATCCCTAGCCTGACCTTTTAAACCTGATGGTAAACCGGCAGGAGAGCTCAGTTCTTTACTTCATGTTGTTAACAAGATCCAGCACATACAGATCCCTCCTACCCCTCCTGATCATCTGTCAGACATATCGATGTCTTATCTGCTACTCAGAGCAGAAAGCATCCAAATGTCATTAAAGCCTGCCCTTGCTGTCCAGGGACAGCTGTTTAATGGAGCAGGTCACAAGGGCAAAGGGAGCTTTTAGACATTGCCAGGTGAACAACTGAAACAGCACCAACTGGCAGGAGACAAATTCCAACTTGTGGCATAAGATGCACAGAATGGGATTTAGTTACTGGGCTACTGAGACAGAGAGGACAGATACAAGAGATGAAACAAATGGTTTCAGCAGAAATTAGGGAGCAAAAGGCCAGAGGTCCCTTGGTTGGGGCCACCGGCGCAGGGGTTTTGCAGCTGGTGGGTGCAGTGTTCCCCAACCCCTGACTCATGGCAAGGACCAGGGTTAAAAAAAGCTTATTGAGGTGAGACTACAAACAATTTCCATCCTGCTTTCTCCTCCACCGTGCCACGGCCTTCTCACTCAAGGAGCTGCATTGCTTCATGCAGTGCTGTTTGAACATGTATTCACATTCCCAAGTTCAGTAAGCTGACAGAAACAACCTGTCTTGGGCTGAGGGTTTTTTTCTTTTTTGGAAATTTCACAGTGCTGAGTGCGGCTGTCTTTCAAAAGCACGAATTCTGGAGTGCAAAGGACTGGATTATATCCACTGCAACCTGTCATTGCTAAGTGCAGTTGACCTCTTTCACTCAGTCTAATTCCAAAACATGCATCCTGTTGTGCAGTACTAAATATTTTTTTGGCACACAGTGTGTAACAGATATGGTATATAGATTAAAAAAAACCTCAGACAAACACTCATTCAGCTCTTCCTGGAGAGGTTTGGCATGTGATGAGTCTGTCACATGTCAGTTATTCAAAACAACCCCAACGAACAAGGGCCAAGATGGAACAAAAATTACTTGATGCAGGGGCCTCACCAATTCATGACTGAAATCTGTAGCAGTCACGGTGTGGAGGAGATGCCCTTTCAGCCTCCTTTTCAGCATGTCCATGTACAGACAGATGGAACTTCACAGGCTTCCCGCAAGCACTGGGACTTTCCCTTCCCACCTTCCTACAGTCTCTGCTTCTTCTTCCCTGACTTGTAACCCTTCTCATTATTCTTCACTCTGCCGTTATTTTTTTCCCTTCCCTGCCTGACCTCTGCCTCCATGCTGTGCTCTCCTGCTGGGCCCCTGCTTCCATGATCCCTGCTGTGTGTAGCAGATGGAAGAACAATGAAGGGGAAAACCCTACAAGCAGAGGGGAATGACTGTGGACTGACTGCTAAGGAAAATGGAAGAGGTCATCAGGTCTTGCAAGCTACCTCTTTCACTTTAAGGAGAACTTCGGATTGAATAAAGACAGGACCTCCTAGGATCCTATTTCCAGGTGAGACTCCTCATGCATTTGAAGATACTGTTTTGTCAAGCTGTACGCTATCCTGAATCCTGAATGATGCCAACAGACTTCAGTTGTTGGGAGTAGGGACCAGGGTTCTGAAGGCTGACGCTGCTGTCCATTTGTCACCGAGGTGCTGGGAATCACTAGGAATTGCCACCACTGAAAAAACATCACAAGAACAAAGCCCACACCTAAATTGTGGCTCACCTTGCTCAGAAGTGTAGACAACACACTAGTGGATATAAAGAGAAAAGAAATAAGATTTTAAATTGGAGTCATCATTCTTCTACCAAAACCTTTGTCTGATGTATACTGCTTAACGTGTGTGCATTTTCCTTTGGATGAATGTAGCCATACCCTTCTTAAAATTTTCCTGCATAAAATGAGGGCAGAACATGCAATATAGCAGGTTGAAGAGATATTGAAGATATTTACTGCATTCTGCTTATGTAGATGGTGGTTTTTTAACCATCTTTACACACAATAATTAATTGTTGCATTACAATTGTCTTTAGCACCAAGCAAAAGTTGTTCTGTACTTCTTTACCCATGTATTTTTAAGCCACTCAGCGCTTAATACAAGTTTGTAACCTGCAGGCTTAAGTCTTGTGGAGACTCATGCACATGAATTATTCATAAACTAAGGAACTGTGGCTATTAACATAAGTAAAAGTACTTGAAAAAGAAAAGTAGCTCACGCTTCAATTTTGTTCAGGAATTGACCTTAATTTGCTCTTCAGATCTAGACTGCCGTATTAGGAAGCTTTCTTGTCTGTTTTTTGTTCATTTTATATAGGTAGGAAACAGATAAAAAAGGTCTCCAAACTCTATAAATCTTGTAAGTTAAACTGAGCTTTCATGACAGCTGTAACACTGTGGACAGGATCTTAAACCAAAGGGTTCCCCTGCCTCCCCCACTGCCCCAACATTCAGCACTTTCTGTAAGACTGTGAAGAGGCAGACAAGATGACTCAAATGCCATTAATGTTTACAAGACGGGTCTGTGAAGCCTTAAATCAGTGAGGCTCAGCTGTCATCCTATGCATTTGCATTTGTAGTGAATAAGCAAATCCCTGATAATTCCTTGATTTTTCTTAAACAGAGAGAAAGCAGAGAATATTTTAAAGAGCAGTGAAACAGAACTCAGCTGTCACATCCACAAAGTGCCATACATTCATCTTGCTGTTAAGAACCGCAAGGAAAAAATCTTGTAAGAGCAAAGCTTTCCCTGCTTACAAAGTAAACAGTGAAATATAAACTGGATTACCTGTCATATCAGGAATATGTCATTGTTTTTTCAGGGTGTTCAGATATTTTATTCCAGAAAACCTTCACCAATTTCACTGGATTCAAGTTGTAGCAGAAGTAATGGTAAAGTGATGTAGCCTAAGGTCCCTTTTACTTACTATAAGTTAGAAAAAATTAGAAAAAGGACAGCTCTTATAAAGTTAAAAATTTGACAGTTGCAGTTGTGACTTTCACATTTTAAAGTAAAAAAAAAAAACAACATAATTTTGAAGCTTTTTTGCTTTGTTTTGGGTCATCTACCATCCTCTTACCATGTGAGGTGGCTGCAGCACCACAGAGCAAGGCTAACTGCAATCACAGTTTGCAGCATGAAGACTCACTCCCTTCTCTCAGAACGGGCAGTTCATTAGCAGCCAGTTTATCAACCTTACCACAGGCTGTGTGCCCTTTGAATTTTTCATTATCTCCTCCCCTTAAGAGCACAAAACCCATAATTTTTTCCACACAAGCAACAGACGACAGGATTCAAGGGAAGAAAAGTAAATTTTGGACTTTGATGCAGTTTAAGAAATTTCACAGATTGAGATGCATTCCTGCACTTCCAATCCAAAACTCCCTTAGTTTCAGACAGGGAAGAGTATTCCTTACTATCCTCTCTGGCCTGCCCTGCAGCTGAGGACACACTTTCAATGCAGAAGGTGCAGAGATGCCCAACTCTCCATAGCTCTGGGCATGTGTGACCTTGCATCTTCACCTGAGTTGTGTGGGTGAAGCAGTGTCTGTATCATCTCCTTCAGATTAAGAAACCCAAACTATTTTTTCTCTCTGTTGTCTCAGGAAGCACTTGTAAACATTGCCAGACACAAGAATGCAGCCTGGCTTTCTTCCGTACCTTATCGAGATGTCCTGGCCACTAAGCTCTGACAACAGCTCCGCTGCCACTGGCTGTCCCACATCATCTGGCTCAGCAGGATAGGTGGAGGGGGCAGGTCTCCCCCTGCACACACTGTTTCATGTCAACATCTTCATTTTCTGGAAGCAGCATTTCCTCCAGGTTTAGCAGGCCTTACCAACCACTAACACCCAGTAAGCTCTGCTAAATGTATCTTTCCTTACTTTATTATAAAGTTTTGATTAAGGCTTTAGGAAAACAAGTTTGGAAAGACACGTAAAAGAAAACCGAAACAATTTACACAGAGACAAGTCTCTCTTAGCACATTCCAAGGTAGCTAAGCCAAACCACTGCTCCTTAGATGCTGATGGATCTGGATAAACAAGGAAGCAGCTTTCCATTGTCTTATTGCCTTTTCAGTTCTTCAGAACATTTTTTCCTCCATAGTATACACATGGCTTGATTCAAAGTGAAGGCACCTCTGAGATGTCCACCTTATTACTTAATAATGTTTCAGAATCAGAGTTTTTTCCTTTAATTCACATGGCCTGGAAATAATTATGCATCCAAGGCTAATAGCAATTTTGTGCTTGTGTTCTGCACAGCCTGTAGTACTCTCTCAGTACAGATTCACAGTATTTTTTCAGTACTATTAGGAGGATATAAAAATAAACTTAGCCTTGGTCATTTCTCACTCAAGTAAACCAGTATCATTTTAAGCTTCTCTGGGATCAAACCAAAACCCAGCCTTTGGAACCTGGATCCCAAAGGAAAGATGGTGTCCATGAGGAAACGCTGATTCAGGCACCAAATCACTTATGATAACTATGTACTTTCTACATCAGCTCAAAGGCATTTTATCGTGTGCTATAAATGCATCCTCAACTCCCAGTTTAGCTCATTGGAAACATATTGCTGGAGCCAGATATGTCTGATGGTTAAGGAAGGGCAGAGCTTGCAGCCAGGACTTAGGGGTCCCTCGTACCTTGCAATCAGCTTGCTCTCTGCTTTTCTTGTGCAAAGCTGACCTCTTGAAGCTTCCCTCTCCCTTTGTGCTACGCTCCCTTGTACTTCAATCAGCGCAGCTGCATGACAAGGAACAAGTGGGGCAGCCCTGCAAAGCACGAACCTTGAATAAATAAACTGCAAGAAGAGAAACGAATCCTGACTGACTTACTGCAGCTATTGACGAAAGCAGTATATCCTGGCAGCCCGTGTCTCACAGCTCCAGAGGGATTAGTGTGGTGTTTACCTGCTCTTTCCCAGGCTGAGCAAACGTTTGATCTTGCTAATGTGTACACGAGTTTTTGACAGTTGCCATAGCACAACAGGAACCCTCCCTTTTCTCCTGTTGTTTGTAACCTTTAAGGACTAACCAGCCAAGCTTTCTGACAGCATCAAAAATGCAGCTCATTTTGAGTTAACTTCCAGGGCAAAAAGGGCTTCTTTCAAAGGTTCAGTCACTGACTGAGTTGGATATTCCTCCATCAGCAAGCATTAGATGCCGTTTTAGAGGGGAAAGGGCTTTTCTTCTCCCAGAGAACAGGGAACTGGCTGGCTTTTGGGGATTTTTATGGAGGAAGAATCTGAAAGGTGGTACTGCTGTGCCTACACCTGCACTGGAGAAACAGGAAAACGCTTCTCTTTCCCATGGGAATCCATTTGGGTACTGTCGACTACCATTTCGTGCATGGTATTTAATACTTGTCTCCTGGTAGAGAATAATGTTCCATTGTGTCCCTGGGCACTTTGTACAATGTGATATTTAACCACAATAAAAGCAAGGTGCTGCCAAGAACATGCAATGAGGGGTTGCAGAACAAAGTTGGGAAAGTTTCCTGGTGTTCCTACAGCACCAAACTATGCACTGTGTATGTCACAGCAAGGGCCCATTATCATTGATGCCTGCATAATACTTCCTTTTCTTCATATTATCTTCACTATGCCCATTTTCTTTCATATACTTGAATAGGCACTTATCTCGATCTTATTTTGGCTTGGCACTGCTGGTGTAACATCAAACACTAGCACGAGCATATAAATTTATCAGGTTCTGAGAACTATCTGTTGAAATAAACAGCCTATCCAAAGTGGCAACATTAAAAGTATTGATGGAGCTTCAAACAGAATTGGTGGGTCCTTTGGAGTGCTAAATTAAATAACAACAGAAAATTCATGCCGTAGATGTCACTCCCCATGCAAGCAAATTGAATTCCCACAGCCCCATTTCAGCTCCTAAAAGTCTGGTGAACAGAAAACAGCAAGAAAGTCCCTTTTCTGTCACATCTAAAAGTCATCTGCTGGTTTAACCCCTTGATTCTCATTAAAAATCCTGGTATTCGTTTTCTTAATTTGGGAGTGGGAAAAAAGGAGGAGGGACAGAGACCAGAAGTGTTCTGTCTTTAATTTACTTACTTAACATTATTGCTGCTTTTCCCCTGGTCTTGCACAATGAGGTCAAAAGCCTAAACAAGGAGGAAGCCAGATACTTACTCTGTTTTTCTGTGACTTCTCCAGGGGTGAGAGTGAGAGGTGAGGTGAGAGGTGAGATGAAGAGGCTTTGCAGAGTATTGATCAATGTCCTTGGTGAGTTGGAGGGTAAATTCTTTGGTGCACTTTTATTTTTGAGGTTGTACTTTTAAACAGCAGCTTTTATATCTGTTTTGTCAGTCACACTGGAAGTGCATGCATAGAAATTTCATGTTACAAATCAAGAAGAAGTCATGCCTTATATTCACACAGGTATAAGGAGAAGTAAGATTCCCCCTTTTCTCTTGGACTCTTAGAGCTCTACCTTTCTTCAAGGAATTGCCAGTCCTGGCCTACTTTAGACACAATGTGCATGGCAATGTGCTGTCCATCTCACCTGGAATAACCATAGGTATCTTAATAAATACTTTACCAAACAACAAGCACCTGAACTGCCCAAGCTGCCTTTTCACAAGCTGTCTTATCAATTCTTGGAGCCCTGATACCTAAAGGACTTAATTAATTATCTAAAAATGGCACAATGATTTTGCAAAAGACAGCTAGCAAGTTGTCACTATGTAAATCTGTATTCATATTCTTACAGCTGGTTCAGTAAGACTGCTCTGGCTTAAAACTGAAACTGATGATACTATCTGTTTTCTAGAGTTCTTGATTAAACTAGTTTCTTTTCTTGTTTGTGAGACATTCACAAAGGACTCCTGTTTCCCCTCAGTCTGACTTTTGTCTAGGTGCCAGATAACTTACACAAACTAACCTGTTTGTGAATGGTTGATTTCGACAGGCAAACTAAGCTGCCTGGCCTGCCTCCAAAGTGCTGCTTGGAACCCTCTCACACAGGGCTCCTGTGACAAGGAGCAAACAGCACACCGAGGCTCTTGTGCGTTCTCGCAGACAAGGGCCAGTATCTCATTTCACCATTGCGGAGAGAACTCGCCACTTGGCCCTTCCAGTGCTACATAGGCTGTGCCAGTTCGGCCATTATGAACGTACAGCTTGTACTTGCCAAAAGGTTCTTCAGCTCATTCTAAAATTAACTACAAATGCACAATTTGTCTGCCTTTTCCAACCTTGCCTTTTGCCAGCCTAAGTTTTTTTTAAACTGAAGGATCATATCCTCTCAGAGAAAACATTTCTCTGAAAGCAAAGAAACATTTCTGATATAGACAGGGTTAGAAAACTCATTTACTAACAGACATTTGTAGCTTGGCTGGATTTAATGAAGTGACATGTCAAAACAATAAATATTAAAAGAGCAAAAAGACTGACAGTAGAAGAAAGTTTTTTCATTAGAAAGCATCAGAAAGCTCTTGTAGAGAAAGGACTCCTCTCGAACTCTATCAAAGTCTGTGTGTGAGTTCTGTGCATGACTATGAATTTTAATTTATGGACTAAAGGGAGAAGATTGGTAGAGGATCTTGGAGACCCCAGATACTGATCAGAAAGAAGAAAAAGAAGTAAGGGAGAGAAAAGAAGAAGCAGAACTGGGAAAAAGAATGATTCTTGTAAAAGTCATCAGATAGAAGGTATGGTTAATGAGTTTCTGTGTAGGAGACTAAGAGATACCAGTGAGAAACAACTGAGAAATTGATGCACAAGAAGTTCAAGAAGTCCAGAAAAGAAAATCTGGGAACTGGAACTACTGTGCAGAATGTAAAAAAAAATACTGTAGAGAAAACCAAAACACAATCAAATAGCAATCAAGATTTGATCTCTGAGATTGAAATGATAATGATAAAAGAGAAATAAACAGCAGACTGCTGTAATCTATTCAGTAGTGGTGATGGCATAGAAAAAGATTCCTTAAGATCACTAGAGAAGATATTAACAATGTAGGAAGATAAATACTGCAAAAGACAATGGAAGGTTTTTAGTTCGCAGATATCAATTAGATATTAAAATCAGATATCTAGTTTGATTGCCAAGAAATTTGTTTGCAATTGAGGAACACATTCCTGAACAAAGAAAGGTTTTGTATTTGGTCTTGTTAAAACGTAAGGCTATCATGAAAGTGCTGGCTGCAGAAGGTAGTCTTGCCTCATGCGGAGTTAAAGTAACTAGAAGGATCAACAAAAAGAGCCCATATTAAAGATTTATTGTTCCAGAAGAGAAATCCCTAGGATACAGGAAGAGCTAATGAGTGAAGGCACAGGTGTTGAGGAGTTCAGAAAATTGAATGAGACTTTGGTGTTGGACATGACAAAACTGCTACTCAAACCTTCACACCAAGAAAAGGAGAAAACTTTAAAGAAGGGTCTTAAAATTGTTTAGGTAAATAGCCACATAAAAAATTGGGAACATATTAGAAACCTAAATACCAGGAAAAAAGACCTTTTACAAAATTCAAGGTTACTCATACACCAATACTAAAAGCTGAATCTGTATCTCTGTATAGCTATTCTGCAGTGCCTATCCCTGTTGTATAAAAAATCTTTCAGCCTTTCATCCCATAGATGGCAACTCTTGGACAGAGTTCACATCCACTTCTGGAGATGATGCTGGGGCATACCTTTGCTCTTGGCTTGCCCCAGCTGTCTTTAACAGAATGTGTAAATGTGTCCTCCTCCACCAGCCAAATGGAAGGAGGCCAACCAGAAAAGGTGTAGAACCCAACCCAGCCACGAGCTCAGGTGGGACTAACTGGAACCATCCACATTCCCTTTTAAGTCCTTTCTCATCTTTGATCTGTTGCTGCCTTCTGGCTTTGCTATGTAATAAGGATCCTACTGTTTTTAAATATTACAGGTTTCTGCTGCTCTTTCAACACTGCCCTGAAATTACTGAACAGAAGTACCACAGTAGCAATTTACACAAATGGTGGAAGCACAAGTTATACTCCCCATTTTCTTTCATTTTCACTCATTGTTCAATAATTCATATATACTCAAGATTTCAAATTACTTTCAAGTTCTATGACTAATAGGGTGTGGAGCTGTAATTTACTTACATGAATGTTTCATTATTTCCTTTCCAGTGAATTTGGGGAAGGTATCACAAAACCTCAATTCCTTAGCATTTTAACAGAGATCCAGTGACTGAGCTGAAATTTGACATGTAAATTCTGTCCATTTGCAAAAGGGAAAAGATTACATTGTAGTTTCACTTTATCATTACCTTCCATTTACCAGAAGTGCTTCAGATGCATTTGGAGAAGGTCCCAGTGCAAAGAAGAGAAAAATAGGGCATGTGAAACATCAATTATTAAAATATAATATTCATTACAATGGATGTAGTCACTAGGAATGGCTAATGTGCTCAGAGACACATGTTGGTCTTGATTTACAGATATTAACTGATGTACTGATATTTGGACAGAATAAGTACTGGGTACATAAGAAGTGGTATTAGAAAAGTGCCCACTTAGACTCTATAAAAAAAAGAAAAAGAAATGTTATGTATTAATATTTTATTCGCTGCCATTAGGGATGCAAGGTTGAAAACCGTCCCTTAGGTTTTATCAAAAAGCCCTATCATTTCTGTATTGTAGCATCTTACAAATTTACAAACTTTCAAATATTTTGTTTCCCTTCTATTCCCTTCTCGCTCCTAAGACTGCCCTTCCCCTGCTTCCAAAGCTACCGGGGCTCTTGCTCTCTCCGAAAATCCCTCTGAAACTCTTTGCTGACTTGTGCCTACCCACAGCAACATTAGCCCAGCTCTCTAGCTGGGTCAGAGCTCCTTACAACTGTTGCTAAAGGGCTGTGGCTGCCAGAATTTATGTTATGTGTATCTGCAAACCTCTACATGCCCACTCACAGTTCACATCCATCCTCCACCAGCCAATGTAAAAGCTCCCTCATTGCTCCAGCCCTTACCCATGGACAAAACGCCCTGGATGGCAGCAGCCCACACAATGCCTTATCTCGTGGAGTTCTGTGAAGACTAGCCACAACAAGTCAGCATGTGAATGGCAGTTCCCCAGAACTGCTGCAATGAAAGGCAAATATGGAGACCTGGGATACGCAGCCCAGTTCCCAGGAGAGATTGCCTAACGAAGGGAGGGGATTGCCAGTGTTGTTTTTTAAGAACAAGTTGGTCAGTAAAGCAACAGAACTGGCAGAGCCAGAGACAAATAAACCGGACTTTGGGCAGGGGCAGGCATTCAAAGATGTGGTACATTCTCCTCTGCTTTCTATCATCTGCCTAGGTACACTGATTTTTGGCATCTTTCTTAAGCATTCTCTTTGTGCCTACACTAATTTGGATGATGAACCAGCAGAGAGGTGCTGGAACAGGAATCAGGATGAGCAGGGCATGTTTTCTCCTTCAGTACTGCCTCACTCTTTGACCTTGAGCTTCGCACATCCTGCTGTGTTCGCCAAGACCGTGCATCTACAAATAAAGCTCATGGTAATTCATCTGCGTCACCGTGCTAAGATTTTGGATGATAATCAAAGTGGAAAGAAATTTTTTTTTCCTTCTTTCACTAAAAGATTAATCACATGAGGCAAGAAGAAAATAAATTCTAACTTATGTGAAGAATTACTACAGCAGGATTTGAGGAACAGTCACAGAAATGTATGCTTACACTGCGTAAAAAAACTGGGCTTTGCAGTGCTTCTCGTATTTTCTGATGGACACACCAATACATTGCCCCACAAGTTTTACACGTGTTGAAGTAACCTCCAAAAAACATTCCTGAAATTGTGGGAACTCACGAGAAGTAGTGAACAACCACCATTTCGATTAAGTTCACCTGCAGTTGCAGCTAGAATGTCTGAAAAGCAAACTTTCTGGACTGGGGCCCTGGCCTCACTCTCCTGCCCTGTGCGGCTGTCCTACCCAAGTGAACCCTCATTTCCTCCAAGTGATTCCCAAGTGATTTTAGCACCTCGTTAGCCTGAATTCCTGAGTATTCAGAATATGAAAAACAAGGAACCTTGATAGTGCAGTAGCATTTTTAAATGGTTGACTTCCCCCCCTGCCATATTTCTCATTATAAGGACTAAAATTTCTTTGAAAGTAATACAATTTCTCATGGAGAGAGAAAAATGTTACCTATGTCTGCAAATGTTTTGAAGAACTGAGAGAAGTAAAGAGAAAAAGACCCATAGGTATAAATAACTTTGAGTCAGATGAAAATGCAGCTATTGGCAGTTTTGGTAAAGAGCAAGGCTAGCAGTCAGTAATCAGAAATATAAATTCAGTAAACATGCCTGTGTGTACAAAGTTGATAAAGAAGAACTGCTGTACTCTGACTGTAAACAACAAGATTGTGGTGCAGACTGAGTTAAGGGCAGAAGTAACTTATTTGGATTATTTTCTTACTGTGCAATCAAACAAACCTTCCATGTTCACAAAATTCCAGTCTAATGGGCTGAAATATATGTAGCAGACCCACGAGCTACACAAGGAGAAAACATGACTGTACATAGTGTATAAAACTGGATTTTTCCCCATTATTTTCCTTTATGAATCCTCTCCTAAATTGATTAATCCATCCTCACACCCTTATCTTCATCTCTCTGCTGCCTGCTGGACCACCACTGGCCTCCAACTCCTCTTTCCCCTCTCCCAGCTTGGTACTGGAAAGTACCTCATTCAGGCATTTCAGAAATAGCAAAATAAAGATGTTTCTGGGTGGAAAGTGAAAAACATGTAAACATCTGCTGCAACAGGAGCTCTGGGTCCCCCTGAGGTCTTCACTCATTTCCATTCATTCACACTGTGGACCTGTCCCAGGCAATCCGCTAGCAAGCTCCTCCCAAAGTAGTATTAAAAAGTGTATTTATACTGTAATGTCATGCTATAAAATTGGAACTTGGATTGATTATTTTTGCAGAGCCAAATTATTTTGTGTGAACGTGTACTAGAATCAACATCCTCTCCCACCCTGTACTGCGTCACTGTTCATTTCCCAAAGAGATATTAAGTGGGAATGAAAATCATGACAACCAGTGTGACTGCTGTTCACCCCAAAATCCATTATTTAAATAAATTACCTTTTCTGTTGATCAGTCACTCCAGCACCCAATGTTAGGAAGGTTGAAAGTCAGGGACAGAATTAATCTGTTTTATCAGCTGCATTTGGTCAGTCCAACCATATCAGCATTTATGCTATAAAAAGACATGAGATAAAAGCAAAGGGTGAATGTGGAATACAGAACTGGCACAGGCCTTCTGCATTTTCAAATGGTATGGAAATATGATATCCTTAAAATGTTTGTTTTCATCAAAATTTCAGCAATATGGAGCTGCTTGGGTTATGTTTGTGTTATATTTGGGTTTCACTCTTCATGAGGCCTAGATGGTTGTAGATCCTACTTCTTTTTATGCCCCCGTTATCCCGGTAAAATTAAATGATCCTTTAGTTTAACAAAAGAGATTGTCTTCCTTTAAAGTGCACCGTCATTTGTGTGTTTCTAAAATGGCAGATGCCAAGCTCTGGTGGGCCCAAAATCAGAGTTGATAAAGAAGACATTAGAGCCCTGTGCACAATGTCATTAAAGTCTTGTCTGTAATTGAATTTTTTTGTTGCATTGATTTTCAGACATGCTATTTGAATGGAAGGACACAGTCTGTGGGAAACCTTGACAATGGAAAATTCACTCATTGTGTCATGGGTCCTCCCAAGGAATAAAGCACACAAAAATGATAAAGTTCCTACAGTTGCACTGAATCATCTGTTTCTCCTTGGTTAAAGGAAAGAATAACAAGAAAACCTGGGCAGTAATGATTATTAAACAATTACTTCCCACCTTATCTTCAGTAAATTTGCAGGTTTAAGAAATCAGCTATTTTCATTTCAAATTTCTTAGTACACAATTTATGAAATGCAAAAGCATCCAGATTTTGAAATTTTCATCTTGTTAAATATTTGGATCAGTGTTCTAGGCTCTGTTTTTGTCTCTAAGTTCTGGTGATTATTCCAGCATAATTACTGAACCTTGGTTTTGTTTCGGTATTTATAATGGAAGTCCTCTCTGGTTCCTTTTGCATCTCTCTTTCCTTTGGTCACTCATTCCTACATCAGAAACCCAGAAAAATTTCCTTCTGAAATAGGAATAGAGATACAAATCTGATTTAATTCAGGTGTCGAAATAATGGAGTAGAATTATATGACAGAAGATGTGTGATTTTCAGGTAATTTCTCTTCTCTGGAATGCTTTCTCATTTAAAACATTAATTTAAAGCCTGAGGGGCCAGCCCATCCTGCACACAATATACTGGGCTGAAAATGAAATTCTTAACTAACAAGGTGCAACAAACCCTTGCTGCCAGAAAGCAATATATTGCTGATGTCTGCATGTTTTGTAGCTCTAATCCAGGAGCACATTGCTCTGCAGGCAGATACTCCTATTTAAATGAGGCAGCTCAGGAGGGAATGTATTATTATTAAATATACATAGGAACAAAGAAACATCCTGACTGTGTTTTTTCCAAGCACTTGTGTATAGGTATAATACTGTGATTGATGTTTCTATAGCCATACACTTAATAGCCAAACAGATTTTCAAATTCGCAAGAGCCATTGGAGAACATCCAATTCCCCTCCATTCACCGGGATGTCATAAAAGCAGTCGAGTGATGGGTGATCCTGGGCTAGCTCTTAAGCTAAAGCAAGTTTGCTTATTCTTGGTAATGACATTCTCAGTAAGAGCAGGAGGAGTTCTATTAAAAAAATATTTGGCCAAATAGACCAGATTTTCAGCCATGTGTAAATCTCTATTAAAATCCTCTTTTAGAGCATCCTAAGTACCTAGTAAAAGGTGTAGACTTACTTTCCACAGCTGAAGGAAATATATACCTGCTTTGTATCCACAAAATGTGGGTTTTTCAGTGTTCTCTCCTCTTACTGTATTGTCATTCAGCTGAAGAGAGTTCTTAGTGTTTCCTCAGTAAGCAAACTCCCTGGTGAGACTTGAGCCCACTTCTTACACCTTTTGTAACAAAGACTTTTCAGTCTATGCACCCTGTTCTTTTCTTCAGCTTTCAAAGAGCAAAGCCTTTAATAGCAGTTTTCTGGGAAAGTAGGTAAGATTCACGGAGTGACCCACAGTGTGAATGTATCTGTAGATAATCCCATGAAGGAGAAGCGAGACTTTCTTATCCAAACCACTCTCCTTGATGTGCTCCTGAAGCATCAGGCCTTCGTTCCAGCCCTTCTTTTCAATCATGGTGCATTTTGTGCTTCTGCATCTGGAGGAGCTGCCAGGATGCCCTGATCTGCCCCTGCAGCAGCCACAGGAGGTGGGTGCAGAGGAGGCAGCCTCAGGCATGCATCTGCAGCTACTGCCTGCTGCCTGAGTGTACATATGGCTCACACATCTCAAAAGATGAGTAAAATAAACCCTCTTTGATGGGCAGTTTTATTCAGCTTCCTTCATCAAAGACTAAAGATATAACATGAATACATAAGAAAGTTATATCAAAGTAACAAGCTGAAAATAAACTTGCTTTAATGAGATGGATGTAGTTTGATCATGCTCAGTCATCATTTTCTAAACTTGATCCTCATTTCCCTTCATATATCAAATTCCTACTGTATAAAATCATATTTGCTTTCCTGTGTTCATCCCTGCTGCCAGCTTTCCAGCTTGCTTTGTAATTTACTGTAATCCTCCTGTGGGTGAATCACCCTTTATGCTGGTGTCTTCTGCCAGGAATAATTTTTGTGTCCCGGTGCACTTTACTGAACTGTGTTCTTCCAGAAAGTGACTGATGACCCCAGTAAAACTCAGTAGTTTACGACCAGTAGAAAGTTTTCTGTGACAGAGAAATAACTTTAAGGTCCATGACAGCTTTGGAGGGCTCTAGGAAATATAGTTTAAGAATCAAACAATTTGGGAAAAAGCACGTAACACAAATATTGTGTCTCTTCAGTATCACTTGTACTCCCAGGGTATTTCTGGGAATAATGCCAGCCAAAGGTGGCACATACACCTGCCACAGCTGAGAGCAGAGTGCCAAGTGACTCCTGCTGGGACTGGCTCAAGAGCTGTAGCTCCTGTCAAATACCCTGTGAGTAAAAGACAGGCTTGGATCAGTTCAAACACCACTAGAAGACTTTGTGTAGGACTGACACTGCTGAAGAAAACTCTGCTTTTCCTTTTTTACTTTTTGCTGTAAAAGTGTCACCCTCTTGATGACCCTTTGGTGCACAATTCTCACAGGCAAGGAGTGGCTGAGAGGCACAGATCCCGTTTGGGCATTGCTCAGGACCAGGTTGAATTCCCAAAGAAAGACTGCCTGGACCAGAATGACCCCGGTGGCTGTGAGATTCATGTCCATCAACCAGTTCCCAGTGGGTGGCTCAGTGATGGGAAACTGTGTGAAGACCACTGCTCCCAGGGTGTCTGTGTTGATGCAGTCTGGATGCAGTCTGATGTTCTCCGGAGAAAAGCCTTCAGCCTGGGATGGGTGGAGCAAGGAAGGGTTTTAACTGAGCAGTGGGTCTTACTCATTCTGATGGGCAGAGATCCTAAAGCACAGGGCAAAGCTTTAGAGGGGATGTGGTGTTACTGGCTGCAGGAGTCATGAAACTCAGTCCTAGGCCTGCTGGCATGGAAAAGTAGGTTTTCTCTGTAGAATTAAAATTCTTGGATACTGCAGAAAACTGCAGTGAATCTATACAGCCCAGGATCTGGTATTCAGTCCACTTTTCTGTTGAACCTAAGTAGTACTCAGACTCTTGCTGGAAGATTCCTATTATTGTGAAATACCCCTGAGACAATAAAGGACATGAAAACTCCAGCAGTCTTTGAATATAATCTGGAGAAACATTCTCAGATATGAGATATCACAGGACAGCTCTCTTTTTCTAAAGCTAAGTTTATTTTAGGGCATTTTTTGCACTTGAGTGAGGTACAGATGAAATTTCTACAAATCTTATCTATTGTCTCTGGTGGTCATTGAACACAACACTCTTTGTAGTTACAAATAACTCACATAGTGTGGAAAAAGCCAAGCCCGTGGCTCATGTGGATTGATGGAAGTAGGCTGATCCCCACATGGTGAGGAGCTCTTGTGACACTGGCCATCACCATCCTCCAGCTTTCACATCAGCAGGCAAACAGTCAACAGTCACTTCAGAGGCATCTGGAGAGGTGTTTGAAAGTCTTCTTCAAACAACAGTAAATTATTTTGTGCTATTGTGCTTTAAGCTCTTAAGGAGCCTCTGCTGTTTTAAATGTCAGAATAAAAAGCATAATCAGACAATCTCCATATAGAGAGGTGTGTTATAAATAGAGCTGTGCCAAAGTGTTGGCTCATAAGGCTTTTTAATGGCTTTTATTTACAGTCAGAAGATGAACTACAGAATAGACATTATTGTGAGAAGACATTTTACAGTATTGTAACCAGCCAAATCATTTCAAGGATCGCATGCTCAAATCTCTACTAGCACAGGATGATCTCATCCCTGAATCAGAAGCCGACAGAGAAAAAAAGAAAAACAACAATGTAAAGCTTTTTGGAAGTGCTGGAATATAGGTACGGTGCAGTTATTATGATACACAATGCACAATGTGCTATAATGAAAAAGCTGTCTTACTGTTTATCTCACTTAGAGCCTCCCTACAATAATGGTTTCTTGGTAAGATACATCTTCATAATCTTTATTATATCTGTTTTCTTATAAAGAATTTTCCTCCTTCCCGTTTAGCTGTTCTTGGCAATTCTCCTTTAGGTACATGCATACAATGTCATATAAAAGAGCTCTGTGAGAAGTTTTTGTAACTGAAAATCATTGTATTGCACCTCATCCTGCAGCTGCCCAGCTGTGGAGCTGGTTTCACCTCAAACAATGGCTCATTCCACAGCCAAAATTAATTTTCCTTTTTCTTCTGCAGTACTGTTCTGTCTCTACATTTTAGGCACTGCATATCCATTTTGAGTCCTGCCCTAGGGGAGCATGGCTGTCCAACCCTGAGGCCGCAGAGCAGAAGTGCTTTCTTATCCTGTTTCACTGCTTCCTCTTTTGTTGTGTTCCTTACTAAGTAAACAAAACACTTTCAAAAGATGATTGTAGGAATTCAAATCCATAAAACTGGGAGTCAACAGACTTTTTAATGGAACATTTTTAATGGAATGCTGTGGTATCTCTCCTCCCTCCCCCTATTAACCTTCCCCTCCTCCTTAGGCAATACATTACCTGTTCTTTTTTTTCCCCACCTCTAAGTGATAATCACCTTCCTATCTTATCTAGCATCCCCCATACTATTCCTGAGGCTCAAGCTGCCCAGCCACTCTCAGTTGTCTTAAATGATTTACACATCTAATTAAATACAAAGTAGCCTGGATTTAGCTCTGGAGCTCAGGGCTTCAATTTTATATCCAAAGAAGGACTTGTGTTCCTGAAAGCTTATCTGCTTCTTTCAAATACAGAAATTGGTCTCATAAAAAATTATTCCCCGGCCTTGTCATGCTGTATGTTTATAGTGGTAATAGGATGCGGAGGACAGAGATGAGAGCCAGAAGAAGGGTGCAGAGGAAGGAGAATGTGAATGTCTCTGCGGGGATGTTGTCCCACAGTGGCAATGTTTTTACTCACACTTTGTTTGATTATCTGGTTAGAATTAACACTGGTAACATTACTCATCTAGTCTGTGTGGGATCATAAAATGTCAAAAGTGAAGAATAATAAATAAGCACCTCGGTCCATGAGTTCTTCACAGGCTTTTGTCTGATGATAGAAAAGCTTTAAGAACTTCCCAGTTTATGAACTTTCACCAGTAGAAAAATGTCTATTTTTACAATACTGACATCAGAATTCCTTTTGTTAGTGACTCAACTCCCCTGTCTGAAGTTTCAGTGAGATAAAGAAAATGGTCCTCTGCAAACGGCTCTTTGGCATGCCTAAAGGACTTCTGTTTTCTTTTCCCTTTGATAAGAATATGTCCATAGTAGAATTAGATAAACTTATGAAGATTAGCATTACTTATGAATAGGTGAAAAACAATGATAGCAGACTAAGATCCTTCATTTAAAAAAAAATTAAATATTTAAAAGCTAGCTTTTCAGCCAGCATGTTCATTGATAAAATTGTACAATTTCCCTTTAAAGGGCTGAATCTCTCTAGCAGTCATTCACTTTATTTGGGGTGTGCTGCAACAAGAAGCTATATTATATTAGAAATTATATTTGCTGCATAAAGCAGTGGCCATAATGACCATAGAGAATTCTACCTAAAACATCCTCCAAAATAGAAACCACATAAAAACATGAACCAAAACCCAAAACCAAACCAAAACAACAACAAGCCTTCCCCTCTCAAACACACAAAAAAGAAACAAGAAAAAACAAAAAAAATACAAAGCTTTCAAAAGCACATTTTGGCAAATTAACTACAGAAACAGCTATTAGAAAATCACTATTTTCACATTTTTAAATAATTGCAAGAGATTACAGAGTCTTTTGACAGGGAAGAAAATGGGGTGGAAGGTACATAAAAGATTAATGATACAACCAGAAAACCTTTGTTCATTAAAAATACAGACTTTTAAGCCCAGTAAAGTCTCAACAGCATCAGAGACTGGCCATAAGCAAAGGGGCAGCAGGGCAGCTAAAATACCTGCAACTCCACACTAAAAACATCTCCAGTTAAGAACAGAGGAATTGTGCACTTTGAGGAAGGACAGATGAGTGCATCAGAAAAATATTGTTTACTCCTCTCCTTAGAGCTAATGGCAAAACGGATACCAGCAAATAAATATTAAGTCATTTCTCAGAGTGAATCAGCTCAGTGCTGGTGCTTCTATTAAGCCCTCGCTCCTGCTCAGCACTTTGGATTCAGCAGGAACACCATGATGGCTGAGCAAAGCAGAGCAGGGTAATTAAGTTGCCCTTTCCTCTGACAGAAAAGAAAGAGCTCCTTGTTGGAGTTTAAAGTTTCCTATTGCCTCCTTCCAGAGGCTGTGATATCTTCTTAAACAGCCTGGTCCAGGTAAAATTAAAGCCCTGGAGATGAGAAGTATCTTTAGTTCTGTGTTTATTGTCAGCCTTTCATTCACCTTGTCCTGGGGCTGGCTAATCATCTCTCGAAAGGAAAGGCTCTGGGTGCCTACTCTCCTGCTTCCTCCTTAGGAAATCTCTATTGCCTCTTGCATCTTTCCAATAACTACTTCAAAAGTCTCGTTCCTAGTTTTCAAGGTCATTAGTTGGTTAAAGCACAAATATACTAAAACAAATAGTTTTGCCAGCGTGGTTTCCCAGAGCCTTGTTTCCTACTGCCTGATGTGCCTCCAAGAGCAGGGTCTTGCCCCTCCCTGCCTTCCAGCATAATCCATCCTGAATAGTCCCTCCTTTTATGCCTCTTTCGCAGTGTCACACAACCCATCCTCCATTCCCATCAAAGTCCCCATCTCCCCAAACACCAGCATGGCAAAGCACAGTTCAAGCCATGTCCTGGTGCGAGTTTTGCATGTGCCAGCCAGTTCAGTGATATGTGGTGATAATTAGGGACATCCAAGGGGGCAAACTCCTGCATTGGGTACAGCCCAGAATCCCACCCCAGCTCTCCTCCACATGCCAGCTGGATGTGCAGGAAGAGAGGATCCTGAGGCTTCTTGCCCTCTGTCAATGGCCATGGACAGAGAGCAGTGACATTTTCATCCGATTCTTCTCCAGTAATTTACCTAGCAGTGAGTTCTGGTTTGAACAGCCTATAGTAGGATTGTGGTAAAATGACCTGTGTAGCAGCTGTTCACAATATTGAAATTAAGATGTTTACCATTAGCTTCTGGGGTTAATAATCTACTGCAATGCATGGGGGAGGCACCAGCTTGCAGAGTGACTGGAGATTCTTGTTTAAGATTTCAGACAAAAAAACTGGTTTGACCTTTTTTGAAAGAATATTATCATGCTGTCAGATAGAAAAAAAAAATGGCTAGAATATATATTAAAGCCAATATAGAATATACATAAAAAGAAGATGCAACAAAAACTGGGAAATGATATGAAATAAAAACAAGGTAGTTTCACCATCATTACAAAAATCAAGGTAATTTTACCATCATTACAAAAATTACTTACTGGGCAACTTTTATTTTGTGGTCAGTCTTGGAGCCAGTGATCTATTTGACTCAGACTGTTCTCCAGTCTTCAGCTCTCCTGCTCACTGCCACGTGTTTGTCACACACGACACTTGGTCATTGCAAAAATGCTCAGATAGGTGAGAGACTCCTTTTCCTGATTATGGATTCTTGGCAGCAGTAAAAGGCTCCAGTTTGAGCAGGACTTGGCACACTGAAATTCAAGTTTTAGGAGAAGTAAAATTAGTAATCTGGTGACTATTATTTTAGTGTTGATTAAAAATACTCTCACAAATAAGTAATTCTTTTGTGCTCATATTTAGATATAAATACATTTCTGATGTAAAGTTATTTGAAAAATAAGGGTCTGTATTATACTGGAAATAATTCACATGAAAAATATGCTTAGAAAGGGCTATGTAGAACTTTTAAACGTTCTAAGGCTAGTTAATTCAAAATTCCTTGATTTTTTAGATTAAAACCATTTTTAAAGCAGCATTTAAGTCTTTCCATCTCTTTCAAGATGTTTCGACGTGTGCTGCATTTTTACATTATTCTAATTTCTTTCTCCTGAGACTCTGGAGTTCTGTGTATGAATTAGGCAAACTAAACCTTAGCCTAACTGATAAAAAAATATAGTTCTTTGCAATATCATTGTATTAAAAAAAAGTCCAAATATGCGATTGTGCCTTTGGCTGGCAAACATCATCTGAAGTATCTGAAGAGGAAAATGAACATGTTTTCATTCCTGTTAATTCTTTTGAAATACAAATTTCAGGAAAAATTGCATGTTATTATATGTTCATTTCTGTTTTCAAATTAAGCACTTGAAAGCCTTGCTCAGTTTCAAGTTTCCATTTTCTATGTACTACACAATCCCAGTATAGCTGCTACCTGAAAAAATCCAAAGGGAAGACTGATGATATAAGATGGTGGGAGTGCATAATCCTGTGAATGTCTCTTTCATTTCCCAGATGAAATATCAGGCTTCACGGATCAGTAAATTATTACTAGGTTTTAATCCATCAAAGCAAGTTTGAAAGCTGCAGCAACGTGGGATGGTTGCAGGAGTGAGGATGTTGCAGGGGAGGGGGCTGTCTTGCTCTGCCCTCAGTGCAGCGACAGCTCCTCCGGGAGCTGGCAAAGTGAGGAATGTAAGGACAACCGGGGACTAGTGGGGGCTCCTACCCACCCAAGCCCGATGGCAGCAGAGCACAAGGGACACCTGTGCTTTTCAGACTCCTTTTCATCGTTAGCTGCACTCATTTCAGCCTTGCCAGCCAGGCGTGAGTGGTGGGCTATGAACCCAAAGCACACATAGATCTCTGCTACTGGTACCCTGGGGCAGAAAACCAGAGGCAAAGAAGGGCAACCCCTTCTACCAGCTGTGTGATGCTGAAAAAGCACTGTACAATGGGTACTGCGTAACACTTGGAATCATTTGGAGTGACCTTCTTCATTATTCCCACTGTTTACCTCATATTTCAAACTATAAATTCCTTATCTCACTTACTATCTGCCATCAGATATCTACACAGAGCCTAAGACAACGAGCTCCAAATATCCTCCTGTTTCATCTCAGTCACCAGCACCCTGACCTGCAGGTGCACACACAGCTGGGCAGCCACTCTGCCTTTATCTCTTCTCCCTCCACACCACAGAGATTAAATACTTGTGACCTGCTGAGGCAGCGAAGGATTCGTACATGGAAGTAGTTTAAAATGCAAAGCACACAGAAAGCAATCTGCAAAAATACAAATAAATTTTGGATTCCAGGACACTATCTCGATACAAATTACAGCACAACATGGTTCTGCAACCTTTTCTGAGGTGGTTCCTTCAACCACTGTGTACAATCACTCATTAACATTTGGTGGAAGTCTGTAGGGCAACATGAAATTAAAAGTCACTCTGGCTGGTAGGCACTGATGAGAAAATCTCATTTTGAATTTCAGATAAAGCTTGTAGGACTACAGAACACTCATATAAGCAATTCCGATATTAGAAAGCATCTTCCAGGAAAGCAATTAACATTCCATCTCCTGTATTTTCACCACTGGAGAATTTGGGTGCTGACAACCATTGACATCTCCTTACTCACTCCATTTCCCCCTTGCACACCCAGCTTCCAAACACTTCACTTCCCTGAGTGCTGTTTCTCAGCTCCAGCCCTCTTATTAGTGATAATGACAATGCTTCAGTGAGAGCAATTACAAAGCAGCCTCCCGAGAGGCTTGGCAATCATTTCCCCTCATGCTAAATATGTCAGGATCTGTGTCACCTACAATTTGACCAAAAAGTAGTTTAAAAACTTCCCCACAGCAATGTGTAACTCTCATTCTATCAACTAGCAGACATCAGGATAGTGACAGGAGGCTGCACACAGGCTCGGCAGGGCAGCCACGGACCAAATCTGCCACGGGCTGGCATCCGTGCTGGATGGGGGCTCTGAGAGTGCCTCTCAGCAGGACAAACACCATGCCTGTGTGCTGCTGGGAGAAGCCAGAGACACTTTCTGTAGGTACTTTCTATACAGCGTATTTCTAAGGATGGTGTCCGTGTCCCTCCTCCACTGAACTTTTTGTGATCACTATGCTCATAAAATTTAAAAAACACACCATTTTAGCAATGAAAAGTATGAAATAACCCGTATCTGTTTTTAAAGACTCAACCAACTAACCTCAAAGCCTCTTATGTTAAACAGTGGAAAGAGGGGCAGAGATCTTGCATCATATTTCCAAACGGGAGCTTTAGTAGAACATACTCTTTTCAGGTCAGTGGACAATTCTGAAAAAAAATGTAATGTGTGGTACTGAATAACAAGTCACTGGTGTCAGAAAGATCTTTGCAAATAAATAAGTTGAATGAGTGATGAAAAACACAATTTTAGTTTGCTGAATAAATTTATATATCCTGTTTTTCCTGCATTAGATTCTTAAAAAGATCTCTGGAAATATTCTCAAAAATTTATTTCAGGAAGAAAAAAGGTTTAGTTCTGAAATCCTAGGCTATATTACAGATTTATGGGCATACTTGACCACAACACAGTTATTATTTTGAAAGTAAAATTCATCTTCTCCAGTATTTACCCTTCCTGTACTAGCAGGACCTTTCTTTGTCCTTCTCTTTCCCTGCACATACCACCAATCATTTTAATGAAGTTGCCAAGGTTTTTCCCTTTTCTTTCTCTAAACTTTGCTGTGTGAGCGAGCTCACCCAGGATTAGATTAAGCACCAGAATATGTTTTAGTAAACAGAATTTACTCCCGACCTTCAGCTCCCCATCCACTGTTACAAACCAATCTTTCATTCCCTTAAGGCAACATCTGAGGAAGAAGCCTCTGTATAAAAGAGTTACAACTCATTCAGACTCCGAGGGATAAGCTGTCAAAACAATGCATTGAATGGGGTATGTCCGATAATACTCGTGTCTATTCAAACCACATTAAGGTTTGTATTCTATGCACTGCTCAAATGTCAGTTCTGAATCTTGTTTACTCTTTCAAAAAGTAGAATTTAGGTATTTTAACTGTTTTAACTAATTACCTGATAATGTTTTGGCTACACAGAAAATGCAGTAGTAGAGGAACCCATAAATTTGAATAAGAGACTTTCTGACATGTGAGACATCCTTTATCACCTCAGCAGAACAAGCAGCTTCCACTGAACCCTGTCTCCTTTTCATCACGAAGATCATAAAAAAAAGTCTACTTGGCCCATGCTTAGCAATGAAGTTTTGGCCTTGTCCCTGTATTTTAGCAAAGCTTTGCACTCTCTTTTATGCACTATCACAATTAGGACAGATTTTCAAACAAACTGACCTGGAGCAAATAATCACATTTTTGTAAGCCAGAGTGGCTGCATTTTGCCTGATTGTGTAGGATCCTAGCAACATTCAGGTTGGAAAAGACCCTTGAGGTTGAGTCCAACTATTAACCCCGCTCTGCCAAGCCAACCACTATATAAAAGCTATACAAGAGCTTCGTAACATCACCTTGTGCTGACCCAATTAATTGCTGACACAGACCATGATTTTGGCCACAAATTTGAATGAATCTGCTATCAATTCATAGAAAATAATTAAGAAGGAGGACTCTTCCTTTAATTTTTCTTAAAACTCCATGCATTGGGGAATGCACAATCCCGAGCAGAGAAATCATCAAAGTAAAGGATGCTACATCTTGTAAGTCAGGACAGAGCTAAATGTCAGGCTTCTGAAACCTCTAGTCATAAGTAAAGGTGCCAACAAAACAGAAGCCAGCCCCAGGACAGCTGCAGCCCCCGGCTACCAATATGTTGTGCAGGCTGCCTCATCCCTGGGACAGGCAATGCTGTCTGTGCTCACAGATCTCCACAGGACCCTCTGAAACAGAACCAGAGCAGCAGCTCTGTGCCAGGACTTCAGACCTTAAGCCCCTGTAACAGGTCCATGCCAGCACTCTTTACACTCCAGCATCTGTCAGTCAAGGTGGAAAATCTGTTTCCTGACCTGTCACTCTCCCTTCTTCTTAAAAAAGATTTTTTAATCCTGAAGCTTTTATTTATTTATGCAAAAGAAAGCTGATCTCACTGAGCTGTAGAGTTCCTGGGGGCATGTAATGACATCCTGATGACTGCAACCTGTGAAAGTGCTTATACTTGTTTAATTTTCATCACATGATCTGCCCCGCTAAAGTCAATGAGACAATACTCAAGACATAATTTAGGTGCATCTGTTATTTCAGGGACAGCTACTACATCTGGAGCATGCACACTCATTTAAGTGAGAGTATAATTTTTTGTGTGTGGTAGAGCAATGCATCTGGTGTCCAGTGTGCAAAAACCCCACCTTTTAGCAGTGAGAATTTTCAGTTGACCTTGAAGTCTGATTTTTCAATATAATACCAAAGCCCCAAATGGATGTCAGAAAGTTATACCACACAAGGTAGAAAAAACCCAGAAACTAGATAGAAAGAACAGAAAACAATCACACTCCTACCATGATTCACTTTGGAGACGTCACCAATGAGAGGTGTATCTGGAGACATTTTCCACACTCAGATGAGTGCAGAGATTATAACGTTCCTGTAGCCTATAAAAAAAACAAACATATAATTTAGAATAAGTTAGTTCTATTCAGTGGATACAAACAACTTTTTCTCCCTGTGTAATGGTATCACTTTTGGAAGAGTAAAGAAGTGTTACTGGTGACAAGTACAAGACAGTAGCACAAAGACACTGGCTCCTCAACCTTTGCATCATTGTGTAATGGCACAATTTGGTACTCTGTATAAGGTTTGAATAACACCGAAGCAAGATGCAATGGTACCTTCTGTTGTCATACACCTTTTCCCAGATATACTCTATGTCATGTAAATATAGTTTGAGTCATCTAAGCTGTTTTTTTCATCTAAGAGGTGTAGAAATTGATGATTTTAGGCAATTTAAAAATTGAAAGATTAAGATTACTGTATCCGCTGGACTCTGTTATTGCTCTATTTACCATCCTCAAAGTTATTTCCAGTTTCATATAATCATTCAACTTTTATGACCCTGCTGTCATTGCAGAAGTAACACACTGATATTTTCAAATGTGTATCGTTTGTAGCTATATGAAATAAAACAGCAGCTAGGTTGTTATTTTCCTGTGTTGCTCCTTTCCTTTATGAATTGTTTGTAAACTTTGACAACAACCCTGCTGTCCGTTACTCAGTCACATCCCAAAAAACAGTGCTGGGTTAGTTAAGGGTACTACAGACTCACAAATATTAGCAGTAGGAAACAGCCAATAAACACAGACGTCACTTCTGCCATAGAAATTTCATGCTCTACTAATACATGTTTCACTAAAGCCCCAGGCTAAAACATCTCATCATAAGTGCCAGATTTTGGTGGAATTCTATGTTAATGTCAAAGCCCTGCTATCCTGCGCTCCACTGCATGAAGACCTCACCTTCTGCAATCTTTATGCCCATTCTTTGAGACTTTTCCTAAAACCTGTCTTTGATGTTATCACGTATTTCTCATCTGGACTTACACTGGGATTTCCCCCACTTTTATTTTATTTTAATTTTGCTCATGAGTGCAGTTCAGGAGAATTTCTGAAAATTTCATTTAAAAATATTCCTCCAGGTAGTCTAGAGAAAGATGCTTGACGAGCACAGGATGAGCCAGTTAAGGAGAAGCACAATGCAGACAGTCTATACCTTAATGAAAACAAGTGTGTTTATACCAGAGGGACATAGATGCATGGCAGAATTCCTGAGCCAGGTTCATGAGTGTTAAGCATCCATTATGGGACCCTACCAGTGGGAGAATACTGGGCTACTTGGAGTTTGGTCTCACCAAGTATTGTCCTTCATGTGATTTTAATACACCCATTTTCATCTGCTGCTAGAACCCATCCTTCTCTTTAGTATTCACTAAAGTAAGCCACCTGCTTTCACACGGTGGTCACTTATGTGTAACTTACACCACATTATGTATCCTGCCTATGAATTTGGCAGAGAAAACACCCTGGTTTCAATCCTACTTAATTATGGGTGATACTATACATCAATTTTTCAGCATATTTGAGGAGAAACTAGAAAACATCCTCAAATATCTGACATTGTGATCTGATTTGTATGTGTCTGCACACTATTTCAATGTGCATATTGCCTTTATATGTGAGAAGAAGAATAAATGGAGTCTTGGTGGTCTTATCTAGTTAGTCTTCAGCTAAAAAAAAGAGCAATTAACTATCCAAAGAATGTCATTAATAACCCTGGCCACGATTAGCAAACTGACAGTTTCTGGCACTCTTTACTTTCTTATGTATACTCAGTCAGAATGTCTTTAAAGACATTAATTACCTGTGCTTTTTACCATCTAAAGATCCCCTGTTTTCCACAGGATCATCTCAACCAGCAGACCTAAATTCAGAGAACCATGAAGAGCTGAAAATGGAACAACATGGGAAAAAAACCCCAAACCACCATGCTGACAGCACTTTGGGACCTTTAGCACATCATTTTGATACTCAGCTAAACAAATAGCCAAACGTAAAGCATCAGCTAGTTTTTTGTTTGATTGTGGTTTTGTATTTTTGTTAACTTGTTTGTTGTTATAAAATACAAATTCTCAGTGTACTAGTTTGAAAACAAACCAGCAGGAGATCACAAGTCAGAATTATAATTTAATAGGAAAATCAAAATAAATGCAATAGTACAAGAACACTGACAGAGTCAGGGTACAACCTGACACCCTGTTAGTCAGGGTGGTGGTAGCAGTCCAGATGAAGTGGTCCTGTAGAAAAGGGTCTGGTCTTCACCTGAAGGTCCAGTGGTACCTCTTCTCCTCTAGTAATCCAGTAGGCAAGAGCTGCTTGTACTGTTCCAAACCCCAGATTATATCCAGGTGGGAATTCTTGGCTCCTCCCCCCTGGGCAGAGCATCTCACAATGGGCTGATGTAATTCTGTGAGTCATGGGGTGGGTCCTTGATTGCCCATTAAACAGAGATAGTCCCCAGCGGGAGTTATCAGGGGTGAGTCGTGGTAGGAGATAACGAGCACAGCCCCACCTGTTTCAACAGCTTGTAAAGATGATAATAGAATACATACAATTGGTTACATCTTACATTGTAACCTAGGACACTCAGGATGAACAAAATACAGAGAGAGAAATTGTTAAGGTGGAAACATAAAATAGTAGCTCAAGGAAGCAAGACGTAATGCATTTAACATAACATTTAACATACTGTAATTTGTGTGATGTGGACTTTTGAAAGTTTTGGCAGTATGAGGAACCACATTAGCCTGGAGAAAAAAGGCTGATCTTAAGGCCAAATGTAAAACAATAATTTACTGTATGTGCACTTAGTGTAATCAGGCAGCTGCAATCTACCCTTGTATTAGAGCCCATCCCTATTAGACATGCGAGCAAACCAAAAAGGGCAAAATATTGCTCACTGCATGAGCAGCCCTGCTACATCCAGGGTAGCTTCTCCTCTTCAACCTGTCTCATCAAGAAACTGAGTAAGCAGCTGGAAAAAAGGCCTTTCACCAAAAGGCAGAAATTTAAGCCTTGACAGTGGAGACATAACAGACAGAAGAGAGAGTCCCATGTGTACTTCCAGGGAAATATTATCTAAATGTACAACCAGAATAAACTGCAAGATTCAGATTCTAAGCCTTCCACAAGCCAAGGCACAGGAGCACAAACTGCTGCCTTAGATCCACCATCAGGGTCTCACAAAGAAAAAGAAGAAATATGTCAAGTCCTTTTTCACATCTGCAAAACAGATCACTGGGGATGCATTGGCTATGAAGAAAGTTTATATAGGAGCCCTCAAGCCCCTTCATTTTTATGACATAGCCACTGGACAAAGTGTCTTCTTGGTGTTCCTAGGAAGACTGTGATCCTTTAAAATTTCCAAGCCACAGTTGTTAGGGTTTTTTTCATGCAAGTAGTTCTTCATCTCGCTGGCAGCTAAGCAGAGTGACAGGATTCTTCCAGAAACACAAAGCCTGGAGATCTTCTCCTAAGACCTCTCTTTATGAGAATATGGTCCAGAATGATACATTGTGCTGACTCTCAGGTCAAAAATTTGTTCAAAAAGTTCTTTCTCATTTAGCTTAGTGAATTTTGGAAATGAATGAAGTCAATGTGCACAAAGTTCACAGGGCATGTCAGCACAGATCAGCACCTCGGTTCGTGCTCAGTGCTGCAGCAATGGGCTTATATGACTTCCAGAACAGAAATAGTTCCATGTCTGCCCAAACCAAGCGTGGACAGGGAGAACAAGGTACCATTGACCCATCAGTTTAGATGTGACCAGGATAGGGAACACGACTGTTCAAATGGAGACACCCTAATGTTGCTATTTGCACTGCAAATTCACATCTTTTCTATAGAATACCTTTTCCAGGCAGGCATACCCCTAGAGCAAAAAACACTCGAGAGGACTTCCAAGCTGGTCAGCCATAGCTGGAAACATGTGGCAGAGGAAAGTGTAGGTGATTATTTTAATACTGACACAGTCCACAGGCTGCAAGACTGTGTAATTGTCAGTGCTTCTGTTTTGAACTCAGGATAATCCAGTAAAAAACCAAACCAGAACAAAACAAAACAACCAAACCAAAACAAAACAACCAAAACAACAGCCATTATACTGTCATTATGGCTGTTTGCCGAAATTTACCTTCTCTGAACACTGTTTTTTTAGCAATTCAGGCAGGAGTGCGCTAACCCTGCCCATGCCACACCCTGGGTGAACTTGGCCATGGTATCAGCCAAGGACATATTACAAAACTGCCAGAAGTCCTCAGCAAAGGGTGAAGTGTAGTCAGATGACAGGAGCAGTGGTGTGGGAACAGGCTGTGACTCGAGAGCCTTTTCCACACAACACCTGGGCTATACCCAGTATCATCCTCTGCAGGCTGCTCCCTCCTAGAGCAGACATATTCCCAGGAAAAGCTGCAGCAGTTAACATAGAAGCCCATGACCTGGGCAGTCCTGATGCAGTAAAAGAAGTATTACAAGACACACTTTTTCTTGAAACAGGCGTCACCAGCAAGCAACAGGGGAACAGAGAGGGAACACAGAAGGACCAGTTCAAATGTAGAAGCCTTATCATGCTAATGTTACATGGAAACTGAGTTGCCTAAGCATAGGCATCTGGTGTCATTTGAGTCACAACAGGATGTATAAAGCGGCATCATGGAGCCATCAAATATGGCACATATCCTGTAGAGCACCAATTTCCTTCCAGATCAGCAGCTGGAGATCCCATGGGTTGACCCTCAGGCAGCTCAAATGGCCCAGAAGTCTACATCTAAGCATCTGAACTTAGGTGGGCTTTAGGGTGACCCACACAATTGCCTAGTGATTGTGTTGACTAGACCTCCACCGGCCACAGGCACAGCTTAGACTCACGGCACCCACATGGAGACACTCACGGGGACACACCATTTTGTCCTTTGCTGAACCCCACTGGTACCGTTAGGGGAAAGGAATCCAGCCACAGAGTTAGTGTATATGGATACATAATAGGTTATTAAAAATGTATTGATCATAGGATTTCAAACTCTCCTGGTTGGAAGGCTTACTACAGCACAGTGGAGAAGGGGACAAACTAGGTGATGGTTTCTCCCCTCAGGTAACACGCCAGGTTTTGAAGATTTAAGATGAAACATACAGCTCCTGATCAGCAAGAGTTAGTTGACAGATCTGCCTTGACAACGTAATATACCTTAAGTGGCCTTTGCAGAAATCAGATACCATTTCCGCTGGTTGCAATCCAGCAGAGCACTGCACAGATAAATAGTTCAAAGGAAACATTCAGGAGTGTTCAGTACCTTCTAACCTTGGTTTCTTTGATGCAGTTAAATGATACAGTGACTAAAGCCACTTGCAATATTTTAAGATCAAAAAAATTCAAATGACAACAGTTTTCTCTCTTTTACCATTATTGTCTTCCAACCCACATGCTCAGGAGAACTCGTACTTGACAAAAACTTGTTGTTTCTGCTGGCTTGTAAGAAAGCTGGCATCAGGCCCTATTTAAGGTGGAGCTGTCAGGGTCTCTGTGCAAGTGTCCTCAGTGACCACAGACCAAATGGCCACAACCTGCTCTACAAACAGTGCACTAAACGCTGAAGACCACCAACTTAGCATTCTTCTGCTTGAAAGCAAAACAAAACCTCAGTGACTTCATACAATGAAGTCAAAATTTCCCATAGATTGTTTTTAAACTAGATAGATCTCTTTCCAGGAAGGAATGATCTAATCAACAGGAGTGAAGAAACCAGCTGGAGGATGAACTGGATTGCAGCTGTAGTGAGTGTGGAGCCGCTGGCAGCATCCTGCTTCCAGCAGAATAATAATGCTGCTGCAGTCTCGGGAAAGGCCCTGAAGACACTCTCCCTCCAGCACAGTGCACAGACATAAACACATGTCCACAGCCAGGAGAAGTGGGACAAGCTCTGTTGGGCCATGGGAAACAAGAGGCTGGAGGTCAGTTTCTTGTTACCATCTTGGGCAGAGCCAGGCCAGAACTGGCTGCTCTGGGGGACTTGAGGGTGAGGTCAGCAGACAGCACAGCCCAAGGGAAGCACATCCACCACCACCCAGCCTGGACCAGGTCCCATCGACTGCCTGTCAGTAACTGGGATGTAGGGTGCCCTGGTACTTCTATCAAATAGGATCCCATCCAGGAAATTTGAGATCACACTGAAGTACAAACCAACGTGCAGTAAAAGGAGATGATCAGGAGACTGGGTATAAAATCTCACTACTGAATTGAATAAAAACTGATATAGAAACTCCAGTGGGTTACACCTGTAACTGAGCTCTATGTGTGTGAGGTCCTGCCTTGCCCTTAGCCATCAGATACGGCTCTCTTCAGGAGCTATGTTAATTACTATTTTAAAAAAGGAAAAAACAAAAAAACCAACACATTTTCACAGCAATCTTTGCACTTATCTGTGTGCATTTTTCAATAGAGGTGCTATCTGTCCTTGGAGGTTCCTGTTTTAAACACTGAGATCAGGACAGAACTGTTTTGGTTTTTGCTGTGAGAGAAAATGATGATTTTGCAGCATGGGGCTCTTCCTGAGGAGCAGGATGATGGTGGAGGACTCCAAGTGTCCTGGCTGTGTGGCACGATGCACAAGCTGGTTCATGACACAGCAGGGATAGCAGCCAGCTGTTCTCTGTGGGGAAGCAGGGAGCATCTGCTGTCCTCCTGGAACAGCCGAGACACACGGAAAGGGCAGAGCCAGCCAGGGCCCCAGCTGGGGAGCCATCAGCACAGAGGGGAAAGCAAATGCCTCTCATCAGGCCCCAATTAGCACAAATGTGATGAAGGAGGCCATGTACCCTGCAGGCTGCTGAATGCTTGGCCAAAGACACTAGTGAGGCAGAGACAGTGGGAAGAGAGGGGTAATGATAACAGAGGGGGAGACCTGAGGGGGAGAAGGGAGTGGAAAAGATGGACAGTGGGCTCTAAGATAAAATACCAACCACATTATGTCGGTAAATGCATTTCAGCCTTTCCCAGAGCAAAGCTTTAGACCAGTGACTTTGCCAGTAATCTAATACTCCTTCCCTCAAGCCACACAGAGCTCAACTGAGCAACTCAGCTGTGGCTTGCTGGCAAAGAAAGCAAACCCTTGCTGCTGTTGTACTAGAGAACACAGCCCCTGACCATTTCCATATGCTTTGCTATCATTTCTCGTGTTGAGCCACAAAGAACTCTGTGCTGTGGGGCCAGGCTTCGAGCCTGTGCAGTGTACACCAGGCTGTTGGTTAGACCATCAGCACAAAGCAGGACAAATATTGTTCATATAAATGGCACTCCAGTTTCCAACAGAAGGAAAGTTCATATTCTTATGGAGGAAAATGTATTCTTCACTGAAGAGGCCAGTGCTGGCTTTGGAGGGTGGTGAGCCCCGTTAGGAAGGTGACAGTGGGGCAGATGTGGACCACAGCCTTCATATGGTGCCTTCCAAGGGGAGAGCTGCAGTAGAGCTGTATTTATACTCACCAGCTAGAAACACAGGACTCTCACTAGGTAACAGCTCTGCTAGCAAAAGGATTTGGAAGTGCCACAATTTAAAATTATGTGTAAAAAGATCTGAGTGTTCATTAAAAACATTGCCTATTATCTCTATTTCTTGTCAAGAAAATGAAAGATTTTGTGCTTTTTTTTTTTCCTTGCTCTGTAGAGCAGTATGGAGTTGATTTTGCCAGCTGATACCCGTGCTGATCATCGTTCTTCAATCTCTAAAATCCTTTAAAACATAGTAAGGCAACTTAGTGACCAACGCATAATGTCAGCCTTCACAAAGAATTGTATAGAAGCATAAAAGGCAAAGTTCTGACACTGAAGCTCAGAGATGCAACCTCACACTTTGATGTTGTATCCATTTACATATTCAGTGTTAGGGATGCCTAGAAAGTATTAACAAAACATAAACCTCTCAAATAAGACAACAGAAATCTAATGTGTGCATGTTTTGTCTACAGTACTTTTAAGGTTCTAAGAAGGTTAAATAAATATTAAATTATATTTTGCTAATTCATTCACTTCAAATTATTTAAAAATAAAATATAATTAGTAAAGTGATAAGTTAAGCTCTTTACACTATTTATCTCCTTTCAAAAGCCTTTGTAAAGGTTCATTGAGCATTGACGTCTTTGGCTAACTTGACAGGATGCAAGCTATTTTTATTTCTTGAGTGATTTTATCTCTGAGCAAACAAACTTGCCTGATGCTTCGTGTCCTTATCTCTGACTGAAGCCAGTGAGAACTGGAGCCATTTATAGCTTCACTGATACATAGAAAGCCTTCATTTTTGCATGGAAACCTATGAGGACACAATTATTTTTCGCCATCTTAGCCTATCTCTTCACCTTTGCCATGCTCACGTAATTTCAGTTGGCTGAAGCAGCAGTCTCAAGAAGGAAGGAAAGAAAAGCCAGGAACATTGTGGTCTGGCAGAGGACTTTGGTTTCTCAACAAGTCTGTGCAAGCGTCAAGTGATTCACAAATGGTTTAGCAAATGTTGTCTCTGCTAAAATCAGATAAAGGGCAGTTCCAGGCGCCACACAAAACACACGAAGCCAGAGCCAGTGCTGGGATTGCAGGGGCTCTGGTGGATGCACACTTCTAAAGGTCCCACTCCTTCCCCTGGACAGCTGCCCCTATTCCACAAAATATCTCCAATGGTTGGACTTTTCCAATGCTTTTCCAGCCTTGGATGGGTTTAGCTCAGGACAAGAGACGTGCTAATCCAGGTGCTGCCCCATCTCCCGTCACCATGTGCCAGGGCTGACCACGCGAGGCGCTGAGGGCCAGCAGTGCACAGGGGGAGACTCACATCTTGCGTGACCCTGTGTGTCATTGCCTGGGTGCACACGGCGTTTGCCTCCTGGGAAACAGCTTTAGTTCAGTCTGGGCTGAATGCTCAATGCTACAAAATTGGATGGATCAAATTTGCTCTGTATTTGGGGTTACTGGGAGAACCACACACATGGTGCACAAAACCCCAGATTAGAAAACTTAATAATTATGGTATTTTGGAAATATTTTTTCCCTTGTAATCCAGACTGCTAATCTGAACTACCATATTATCTGTCCATTCATTACTTAGTAGCAGTCTTAAACCAAAGGAACAAGGATTTCAACAAACTTTTATTCTACAACATACTGCATGACTTGAGTTTGTGTATTAATCCTTATTTTCATCCCTTTCATAAAATGTTGGACACAAATCCTGAACAGGACCATAAAACAAAACAATCAAATACTTTTACAGAATCACAGAATATTCTGAGTTGGCAGGAACCCACAAGGATCACTGCATCCAACTCTTAAGTGAATGGCCCATGCAGGGATTGAACCCACAGCCCTGGTGTTATTAGCACCATGTTCTAACCAACTGAGCTAATCTCATGTGAAAGAGAAAAAACCCCACAACAGTCTAATCATTAAAACATTTTAGAAGTGTTTTTTTAGGGGGTGAGGGTTTTTTTGGTGGGTTGAGCAGATGGGGTAATGGAAGCAATTTTCTAGGAGAAATTTAAAATAACTATGAAGTTACTATCTGCAGTCACTCTTTAGGAACAAGAAATGAGTTCTGTTAGGCCTACATTACAGGCTCCCTCCGAGTTCAGCTGGTATTAAAATAATAAAAACTTACTATTCAAAGCCAAACAATAAAATGAAGTTATTTTTCTCTCCAGTGAAGGCTCACTTTCAGTGAGGATAAATAATTACTTTAGACTGTAAATAAATAGTGTATCACATTTCTTCGTACATCAGTTGATTTTAATATTGATAGAATTTCTTTATTTTATGCTAAAGATGTTGTAGGCAATTTACAGACCAGTTAAATACACGAAACAGAAGCCTTAAATCTATACAGAAAAACTAAATAAATTGATCACATTAAGAATGGAAATTAAATAGGCGTTCAAAAATATTGTATTATCAACTATTAATTTTTTTTGCCTTATTCCTCTTGTTCTGCCAAATCTTGTTGGCCTCTACATAATCCTTCCTCACAACACTATTTCAAGGTCTAGGCCATAACTTGCCCTGGTCTCACAGCTGTACCTGCTCCCAGAAAGAGTTTGGACTAGAGACCTGGACTAGAAGACCTGAATTCAACATGAATTTCCCTCTGATTCTATGATCTGTGCTGGCTCCACTTATTCCCCTCTGGAGCCGAAGCATGCCCATGGGCTATACCTACACTCCCAAATCCCTCAGGACTTGGTGCTGGGCTGACCCCAGTGCCCATGGTGGAGAGGGGCACCAGCAAGTGAAAGCATACCATGCGTGGGTACCATGAGCATACCCACACTACTCCTAGAGCCAATCCACACCCACCCCACACCTCTCTGCTCAGACTCCTGTGTTACTTCTGAGACATAATTACCATCTGTGTGAGTGGGTGAGGGGTCATTTTGTCCAAAACATCTGAAAACAAGGATTGTGCTCGTTCCACAGGATGAACTATCTGTGCTGTAGATCACGGGCTGCGTGCCTGAGGGTGTAGGGTGAAGGAGACTGAGGGCAGAAGGAGCTGGACATGGGGGAGCCCTATCCATGTACCCCTTTGGAGTGGATCTGGGAGTGGAATCTCTCTGAGCAGCACCCAGGGGACTTGCCTGCTCTGGAGAAGGGTGACTGGAGGCTCCAAAGCAAAGCCAGTGTGGAAATGAGTGCTCACCTTCCCTCCCTGACCCCCTCACACCTATCAGGTCACAACCCATCCCTTAGTTTAGTTCACCACCTTGCAACTCAGGCTCCAGTAAATGGCCCAAATGGCCCTGGCATCTACTTTAGAAACCCAGGAAGCTTTTCCTCTTTTATATTTTTCTGTAAAAGTTATCTTAGAAAGACTTAAACCTATAGGTTAGTTTATTGAGAGGGCACCATAAATAAGATGTCTGTACCAGCTGTTCTTGTAAAAAAGGAAAATAACAAGGAATAGGTAGAACATTTTCTGACAGGTAAATTCCTGGATGGACACTGAATAGTCAGTCATATGGGACGAATGATTAAAATCTCCAGCACTTTTCTGCTCACTGAATCTATGTTTTTCAGCTAGGGTTTAGCATCTTGCTGGCACCTGACTTTAAGTTTGCAGGGCAGGGGTGGAGCTGTTCATGGAAGAGGTCTGGAATATTGTTTCCTAGAAAAACCTACAAGTAAGAGTAACTGTGTGATCCTGTCCAGAGCAGCTGCTGCATCAGCATGATAAGATCTTACTGAATCTGTATTTTGTTTAACGTAGCTGTTGCAGCATAAACCTAATGAAGCTTGAATACCAAGGCTTATGTTTATTTGTTTTGTATAGCTTTGGAATTGATATAATTATACAGAACAGCGAAGCTATTTTACTCTCTTTATCCAAGATGTTATTTAATCTTCGGAGTCAATCAGATCAGAACAAATCTGTTATAACTTTCAAGATGAATTAATGTACATCAAGAATTTGTAGTCAGGTCATCGCAAGAGTATTGTGAATGTTCTTCTATTATGTGGAGCTCAGGTGATGTTGCGGTGCATTTAGAAGGACTCTGAAATGCAAAGGGCAAGCCAAGGCTCGATTTCAACATGTAAACAACTGTGTCAGAGAACCCACTTGCAACACAGATGTTGCCCAGCTTAGTTAAAACACAACTCTGTCGTGTAACAGAAGCTTACTCATCTCCCTAAACCAAAGCTGAAAATTATTTAATAGACTCAGTTGAACTCAGAATGAACCTATGCATAGAACTGCTGCATGTCATGGTGAATACCTAGAGAAGGTCAAACAGACAATTAATTAATTCATAGTGATGATTCAGAATTGCATCTGTGGGCTCGGATTTATTCTCTGGTCTCAAGACTAAACCAGATGTGATTTGACAACATCTATACTACTTAACTCACTTGTTAGCCAAATAAGATAGTTGGGAATAGCCAACAGCCTGTGCTGATTCCCAAAGCCAGGCTAAGGAGACATAGCCTATCTGTCTCCTCTGTACATACAGACAGGGCAGGGTGCAGGCTCCCCTTTAAGCTTGGAAGGTATTTGCCTTTTACGTCTGAACTGTACAAGAGTCCTTTAGAAAGTGACAGGACAAACCACCACACCTTCAGAGGTATAATGACTGAGGACTATTAAATGTAAACGTTTGTCCTTGGCAGGCCAACTGCCTTGATAAATTAGTTCATTTTCTCATCTAAACTCTGTAAGGAGCTCTTGCATCAGCAAACTGAAGGAGAGCTGAAAATACTTAGAAGGGGGAGCAAAAAAGCTGCATTAATACATACAGGCACATTTATCAGTTTTCCTATATTTGCATATTTCTTGTGCCTAAACAGTAAAAAACCAATCACCCTTTGGAGTCCTTAGACAGCCTGTACTCCCAAGAGTCTCCTTTAATTATCACATGTCCATCAAGAACTGAACTGCAAACCCACAGCCTTAGGGATCTGGGAAAGATTCTAAGCACTGAAAAATCATAGAAAACCACAAGGTATCTCAGCAATGAAAAGCACTGTCTCCTTCTGTAGAAAGGTAACATGCAGACTTCATTTGCCAACGACTCTGCTACAGAGACCATGCAAGAGCTCTTCTGGCCCCAAATTAATACAAAGGAAGTACAGAAAAAACATTGGTCAGTTCTCCATAAATTTCATAAGGATAGAGACTTAAATTTGCAATCACTTCGTAAGAAAGGCTGAGCGACTGCTAGCTGTATCTTCAGAGATAATGCAAGAAATCCTTGGGAAAGAAGCATCATGATCTCATCCAATTTGCTATTAAAACCTTAGACAGAAGATGACAGACTTCACATATTATACATATCCGTGCATTCCAAGTTCTGATACTGTGCTCCTTAGGTGATATTTCCAGTGTTTTGGTGTTTGACAGATGGGTTTCTTTAAACATTAGGGGCTGTGTCCATCATAGTATTGGACAAATTTATTCAGTTACATTTAAAAGGAGCTCTATGATGGGCATTCTCTCCAGGAAAATGTGTCAAAATTCCTGCCTTAATAGAAACATTTTGAGTTTAGTGACTCACCACTTGTTATAAAACATTTAATATACTCTACAGAAAATGGATAAGACCAATAGGGAATGGGATTTCCAGCAGTCACTGTCTGAGTGGGGCAACACCTGCATAAGCTGGTAGGACATTCAAAAGTCTGAAGACTGCTCTGAGCATTGTTCAGTTCCTATGCATCACTGGGATTTTCAAATATGAGTATTATCCTGTCATTTGATTTCTAAACTCAAGTCTGTATCATTGAAAATGAGACTGGGAGAGCTTATAACAGCATGTCAGCAAGTATGATAGAAGAGATTAAGTTGTTGGATACCATTTTGTGATTTGAATGCACATCTCCACTGAACACCTTAAACAGCATTGAAAGTGAGACTTTTTCAACCTTCCCTGTGTAAATTCTTGCAAGAGTATCTTGCAACTCTTTGCAAGAGTAACTAAAAATCCATGCACTTTCTAGGTGCATGCACACCAGGTTATAGAATTAGTATCTTCTGTCCATTACCTTCAGTAAATTTCTAATTAGACAAGCAAAATATAAATGTTTTCAGCAACAGAATCTGTGTGACAATGAGCTACAGACCCGCATTACAACTACTGCGTTGGGAAGCAAGAAATCCAATTTGTAAAGTTTGCTCCAAATGTGGGAGGGGAAGATTGTCTCTCACACTTGCCAGGTGAGTACCCCAACTACCACTATATAAATTATATATAACAGACAACATGCGATTCTCTGTCAGAAGTTCAATAATCAGTGACCTTTCCTAGGCTTCCTCATCTGCCCGTATGTGAATACACAGCGGAATTCACGGGACGTAAGCGTGCACTGCATCTCTCACCTGCTCAGGCCCATGGATAGACACGTACTGCCCTGGCACAGCAACAGCAAAAACTTTGCCCTGATTGATTTAGGCATCTGCCAGGCAAGCAGACAGCAGAGAGGTGACACACAGATGCTGGACGTTCCCTAAAACAACAGGGATGGCTTTAAACCCTTTATGGGTTTTAGCTTTAGATTAGGTGAAAGGGCTTTTCTATGACCAAAGCTAGCTATACACGAGACTAGGCTAGCAGGACCTTTACAGAGGATAACTGTGTGGATAAATATGCTGATGATTGCAGCAATGCTGCCTATAAAATTCATAAAGTATTTAAGCAGTGCCCTGACCCATCCCTGTGCTGGGTGAAGTGACTGTGTATGAACTTGGTTGGTAGGTAAAGGGTGTTGCAACCACTGAGAGAGGCAGTTTTACAACTGCAGCTATGACTGTGCCTATGGGGAACACTGTGGGAACATTTATCCAACTCATACACAACAGAAGCAACAGTTAAGAACCTTTTACTGAGTGCGAAGTTTATTTTAACATATGTAACACGCATTCATTCATAAAGTATCTCAATTCAAAATTGAAGGAATCCCTTTCAGGATCAAACAGAGTTGTTCTGGGAGTTAAGTTACTTATTTCCTTTGCAGCATCATAGCTGTATTTTACTGTGAAAACTTTGGCTCTTCCCCTCCTTTCCAAATTACTCAGTGAATTTGATCAGACAGCATGATAAACATATCAGTCTTTTCAAATCAAAATATTCAATCTCAATATTTTAACACACACTTAAATACGTTAGGTACCAAACCTGGGTTGGATTTTTTTTTATTTTTTACGTTTTAGGCATGTCAGAGGTGTATGAAAAAAGGAATTAGTGTAGGCTCAGATGTACTGCAGGGACAAGAAGGCATAAAAAGGGAAAGAAGCATGCTATGGCTTGCACCTTCCCCCTTGTCACTGCCTGGTGTAATGCATGTTGCATTTGTTCTCCCTTTCATCTCTTGTTTTCACTGTGATATTCCATCACTTTTCGTCTGCTCATTGTTCTAATAAGGCTCCCCATATGTTGCCATGAATCACTTTGATGTAAATTATACAGTCCTGTTGAGATCCATGATGGTTGTTCAACCTGGAAAGCGGTACACCTGGGGTTTCCAAAATTCTACTAAAAAATGAAGCCCACTAATGACAATTGTGAACAAGCTGGATTGATTTTAGGAGAAGATGTTTTCTGATTGAGATGCCAAGCTGTTTAATGAAGTAAACAACCCAAGTGGAAAAGGATGATAAGCAATCTGGCAGTGGTGGGAGAGGCTAAAAGAAGACATACAAGTGATGTGGGTCTGCCTCTGCCATACAGTGCTCAAGCCCAGAGTCTCAAAATTCTGCCTGAAGATGTACAGGCATGCCTGTATCTTCTGTTGTGTGAATCTGAGAGAATTGGGACTGTCACTGATTTCACATTGAAAGGCCTAAAATTTCCCCACTGGAGACAGCTATTTGGAAACTGTTCTTTTCTGTGTTGTGGCTGCTTTACATCCCCCTAATGCAGCAAACAGGACACTCAGTGGCACCACTCAATGTCACAGTGGAAGTAAACCACCCTCTGATGTGGGCTTCGACACCTGCATCCAGCACTGAGAGCTGCTGGGGGGAGAAACCTCAGTCCTGGGCCACAGTTGTTCTGGTGGGTCTCCAAAATGGGAGCGTCCTGTTTCTGTTAGGGCTTGAGCTCCCCTTTTTCTTCCTCCTTGACTTTACCTCCCACTGCCACCACTTCATTTTTGCCCTTTGACCACTATAAATCAGAGTGTCACTGACACTGGCAATGGGGAGGGAGCAATGACAGCAATGACCTAAGCTTTGCACATATTGCACTGTTTGCTTGCAGTGCCATTGTACAAGTCCTGTTTCTGGCTTTCCTCTGGCTCAGACTCTAGCTGTGCTCTGAAAACATGTCTTATTAATAAAAACAGAGTGAGAAGTGGTTTCTCTTACCCCACATAAAATTAAACTGCTTTGTGTTTTGGGATAACTTTAAATGCCAGCTTACTCAAAGGTGTTTTGTAGAACTCCCCTTCCGTGGGAAAACTGCATCAGGTCAGGCTTAGTGTGTCCAGGACTTGCCTATCTTACCTTTGTCTAATGTATTAGTGCCAGATGGCAGCTGACAGGCTGAGGGATGGGTGCTGCTGCACCCATTTTTATTTCCATTTTATTATCTGCAAGCCCATTCTGGGACAGGGGCAAAGGTGGTTTGCTTGAGGCTCTCATAATACATTCTCTTTCTCTCTGCTTTCCAGAAAGAAGAAATGCAATGACTCCCTCTTCTTTGAATACTGTTAAGAGTGTATCCATAAATATAAGAGCTAATTCCAAGAAATACAAATATAACTATTTCAAATCATAGAATCATATTTTAAACTGAGATGAATTTAGGTTTTAAAATATGTGACCTAAATGTATTTAAAATATCACATAACTGTGCAGCTGTTATATTGATATACCTTATTCAAGGGAGACAGGGTTATAAAATTTTGTTGCTTGCAATGATTTCTGACCTTGGGAAGACTCTTCTTCCCTTTAAATGTTGTTGTCATCACCCAGGATTCTCAAGGAAAAGCATCTCACATATCTGGAAAGTCAGTCGGAAATTGCTGTTGCAATTTTTCAGGAGAAATTTCTTGTGACACAAATGTTTTAGAAAATCAAAATTCACATCTTCCTTTGTCAGTGAGACAAGGATGAAACTGGCTGAAAAATGAAAATATTCCATCAAAAGTGCCCAGGTTTGTCTTTCAAGCATGCATTTAAAACCAAGGACATTTTAAGAGAAAGGAAAATGTCTCAAATTTTTTTTATGTTTTAAATCTTTTTTCATCAAACAAATGTTTTAAAATTGGTTTTGTATATCAACTCTAAACACAAAGCTATTGTCCACTGAGAAAAACTATATAATATTGCAAGGAGTGAATGAACAGCTTTGATAAAGAAATTAATTGTAGCTGTTTAATAAGACCACTCTTACTGATACTTGTGTGTGTTCATTTTTCTCATTATTTCAAATGAATGCAAAGAAATGATTTTTTTTGTAAGTTCTTAAAGCTTCTACAAGACACTAGAATTTGGAACAAACACAAATTAAAATGCATGGAGAAATGTGAACATGTGTTATTACATTATGCAGTGCCATAGAAGCCCAAGGAAAATATTGAAAGAAAAAATTACGGCAGATTTGTCAATATGGGAATGAAACCTTAGTATCTCATTACTAAATTCATTACATCTATCAGCTTATTGCTCAGATTCATTGTCAGAAGACATCAGCCTTCTCTATATGCCCAGCATCCCATGGAGAATTTAAATATGTAATGATATTAACTACACTCTTACACATCTGTGTATGAACCGTTTTAACAGGAAAGTGTTCCCTCGTAATTAACTGTGCTTAAACTTTTATTATTGTCTCTCAGTTTCTGGGAATATTGATTTTTAGGTAAGTTGTAATGTGAACCAGCTCTACTTGTGTAAGTGTAAAAAAACATTCTTTCTCAAAAACCTGCACCCATTCTAGATATCAATAAGAATTTCACTCTAAGTGATCTCAAAGTGTATCACAAGTTTCAGTCCTGATTCAGGCAAGCATCATATCTGGGATCCTCGCTGTGAACAAGCGTGTATGTGTTATGGGGTTTCTGGAGTTCAGACCTACATATCTAGAAACAAAGATGATGTAAAATTAAGGGGAAAATCAGAAGTAGAACCATGTTGGCAAGATAATATTTCTGTTTAGTGTGTTTCTAAGGTCTTCACTGAAGAGCTAGCCCAAACTCTGACTCCAGGGTTGCTTGCAACCTTTCTCTTGTCACAGTGAGAACTTTGCTGGTAGCAAAGTGGTGTACCCTGAAACTTCATAACGAGGACAGGGAGGCTCATCTCTTCCTTTCTAAACTTGTTAGCTACAATTTAGTGATTGTATAGATGAAGTATAAACCAATCCCCACAAAAACATTCTAGTATTTCCCCAGAAGTAATACACAAACTAAAACCAAACCAAACCAATAAAACATATGCAGGAAAAAACCTGCAGATATAAACTGTTAAAAGAAAAGTTATCTATAATTCAGTTATTATTGACCTCAGTGCATCTCACATGAGATCACGAGTTAAAGTTGGACTCTGCCCCAGGTGATTACCTATAACTTACAAGTCTAATTTTCAGGAGTTTACATTACAGCCAGAGGCTCTGTCCTGCCTGTACAGAACTGCCAGCCCCAGATGGGAATCCTGCCCTATGTTTCTGAAGGGCAAAGATTTGCAACACGCAATTCATTCCACTGCACTTTACACTTTACACTTTACACGTGCACAACCGCAGCACAGCTGTGGGCCAGGGACAACGTGTCCCCGCTGCTGCCGCTGCCCTGGGAAGGGCAGGATGCCGCCAGCACAGCTGGAGGCACAGCTGGAGGCACAGCTGGGGGCACATCTGTGCTGCCCGCCCGGCGTGCCCGGACCCTGCTCCGCCGCTGTGCGCTGGAAGCCCGAGTCCCGTCCTTTCCCGATCATTCCAAGCTTTCCCGCTGGAGCGCAGCGCCTGGCACGGCCGGGNTGCCCGGACCCTGCCCCGCCGCTGTGCCCGGACCCTGCTCCGCCGCTGTGCGCTGGAAGCCCGAGTCCCGTCCTTTTCCGATCATTCCAAGCTTTCCCGCTGGAGCGCAGCGCCTGGCACGGCCGGGCAGTGAAATCCGCGGGGGGGAACGCACCGCGTAAGGGCCGCGAAAGGAGCGGGGCAAGGCGGTGCCCCCCGAAGAGGAAGATGCGCTGGGGTCTGCCGGGTCAGGCCCTAAAGCAGCGCCCCGTCCCCAAGGGGCAGCCCGGGAGAGGCTGTTTCTGAGGGGAGCAAACCTTCCGAGTGCCCCGGCGCTGAGGCAGGCGCCCCAAGCCCCCGCGCCCCCCGCAGCGCCGTGCCCCCGGGGCCCCTGCCGCCCCGGCCCCGCGGGAGGTGGCGGGGGCCGGGCCGC
>VXAZ01004532.1:349903-449820 GCA_013399875.1 Gymnorhina tibicen
TTTATCCCCCTTCCCTCCCGGGACTGGAGGCAGGATCCGCGTCCCTGAAACTGCTATGCCAGCTGAACTCTCCCGGGCCGTGGGAATGCACGCCATCTCCGACCTCCACTCCTCCCTCCCCCTGCGGCTCCTCAACAAGGGGCCCGCGTACCTCCGCAGGCAGCTGGAGGCCGGCAAGCCGGGCAGGAAGAGTGCCGTGGAGAGACTGGCCGCCGATAAGGCCAAGTACGTAAAGAGCCAGCAGGTCATCAGCACCAGGCAGGATCCCGTCATCGCGCTCAGCTCAGCCTCGGAGAGCAGCAGCGAGACCTGTTCCGTGGAGAGCAAAGCAGCGAGCAGGGACCTGGGCAGAGGGACGGGCGCGAAGCCCCTGGAGCTGGGCAAGGCGGTGAACTCCTGCCGAGCCCCCGTGCAGCACGGCCCCCCCATCGCCAGGCGCAGCACCAAGAGGCAGATGCGGCCGGATTCCCTGGTGATCTACCGTCAGAAATGTGAGCTTGGGAGAGGTCAAAGCCAGGACAGCTCACGGGGGAACTTGGTGAGGAGGATCTTCCATGGGTCCATAAAGGAGAAGCAGTTGGCTTCCCCTGAGTTGCCCAGTGTCATGGAGGACATCGCAGCCAGCGAGAGCAATGAGCCTCTCTCAGCAAAAGATGGTGACCATGAGCCAAACGACCATGGAGCAGTGCAGACTGTGCCTGTGAGCACTGAAGGGGCAGGGGTATGTACAAAGGAGTATGAGAGACCCTCAAAACTGAGTACACCTCCTGAAGAGGTCAAGGACGTGAAGAGGAGAGGTCTCCATCGCTCCCAGTCGGACATCAGCTCTCGCTACTCCAAGTCCTTCGCTGAGTTTGAAACATTTTTCAAGTACTGTGGCCTGGAGCAGGAGGTCATTGAGGATCTTGGGAGAGAGAACTTTTCCGTGGTGTCTGACAATGTCTCCTTCAAAATCCGCAGCATCAGCGTGGCAACATCTGAGAGTGAGTTCACGAGGCACAGCGGGGATGAGGGGCTGCTGGAGGACGAACTCACAGAGCAAGTCCCCAGCAGCACCTCCGTGATTGAGCGCAACGCTCGGATAATCAAATGGTTGTACACGTGTAAGAAAGCCAAGGAGACTAACAAGGTGATCCAGGAACTGGCATGATGGCTTCATTCAGCATGCGTTGGAGCCTGGTGAACTCAAGGTGTGTGCAAAGCCTCGCCCTGGCAATTTGTGTTTCTCTTTCCTTTTTAGAGGGCAGTTGATCTCTCATGGTTTATATTTGTCTTTCCAGGAAGGGCTGAAGGAAAATGCATTTTGTTTACCACGTTCCAAGTAAGACTTTTTTGCAAAGCAGAGATCCATGTTATTACAAAAACCAAAATACAAAGAAGTAAATGTTTGCAGCTTGCCAGGTTTAAATCAGACCCCCCCAGAGGAAATTAAAGAGTCAGTGTCTGTGAAGGATGCCTGCACTTTGCAGATTTCTGCTTTGCAAATAGCTTATTTACTCTGATTTCTGCTATATTAAATGCTAGCAAAAAACCTTAGAAAAGTATTCAACCTTAAGTGACAGTTAGTTGGATAACAGACTGAACAGACTACTACTAATTAGGAGTACACTGTATTTATGTTGTGCTGCTGAAACTATTACTCATCAGGAGTGTACTGTATTTATACTACACTGCTACAGTTTTCCCCTCTTTACTTTCCTTCACTCTCTCTCCTTCCCCTTACACATAGGCACCCCCAAGTATCAGGAAAGCAAAACTGAGTCGGTGCCCCTGCTAGCAACCTTATTTCCTCCACAGCTTTCTGTTGGGACCATAAAAGTTTCTTCCAGGTGACCTCGTAGCATTTCACAGACTTTGGGTTTTCCTCTGCAGTGGGTTTTGCCATGTGGTTTGGTGATGGTAGTTGGGAATGGGTTGTGCGATTTGCCTTGGTCAAAGGGGTGCTTCACTGTTTGAAGGTAAAGATAATTAACACAAAAGTGTGGATCTAGGCATAGAAATCAATTGCTTCACAGATAGAAGCAGAATAAATTTAGCTCTGGTAAAAGTTGATGTCCTGGGTTTAATAAAAGCAGTGTTTATTTTGCATATGATTTCCTGAAAAAGAACTATATTCATGGAGCCTGTGGTATTGCTAATCTATGAGATAACAGCTTTTCTTTTTCCAGTATGTAAAGCCCCTAGGATAACTACCACAGCTTACAGTGAGGTATTTAAAAATTGCATGAGTAGGTCTTGATATGAAGGATTACATGTATATTTTCTGACAGTTCGTAATTGGTGCGTGAGAAAAACATCATTTGGTGTAGATACAGCTGTTGATAGAGCATGTGAGCCTTATGAATGTGGAGAATTGTAGTGCTTGAGCCTCATTCCTATGTGGATGTGAGGCTGTCACTCTAAATTCCTTTAATCTTTATAAGGCAAAAATCCATTTACTTGCTTGATACTGGTTTTCATGATGTGAAATTTGGTTCACTTTTAGAATTAGAATTTTTTTCAAAAGCTTATTTTCTTCCTGCAAGAGGAGAAAGACAGGGAGAGAGCCATTTTACACAAACTTTTCAAGGCCTTGCAGATAAGAATGTTCTCAGGTATCCGGCTGACAACTTAAAAGAAGTGTTGTTATGTAACAAATCCTTTCCCAAATAACCTTAGAGAGAAGAAAGGGCTCTCCTGAGCTAATCATTTCTCCTTGCTCATCCTTCTGTGATAAAAGGCCAGGGAGATATGCAAAACAAAATGAGGAAGGTGATGGTTTTGAGAAGTTCTCTGCAGTTGTCAGCCTTGCCAAATGAGAGGGTGGGAGGCAAATTCCAGCAAGCATGAACCACGCAAGAAAAACAACCAAATTAAAGCTTGTTTGCTCCTGAATGCCCCTGATGGGGGTAGGGTCCAGGGCCAGAGCCATGGTCATCACCACAGAGCTGGCTCCAGAGGGAGCAGCTGGCCCTTTCCCCATCCATTTTCAGGGTGCTAAGCATGTCCAGTGCCTCAGTTGAGGCAGGAGATGCTGGTTAGCACCCCAGTCTGCAGAGGAGGTGCTGCACCAGGGCAAAGGCAAGGGCAGGAGGATGGGAAGTACCAGGGGCTGAACCAGTATGACCTCACGTGGGCTTGGTCAATGGCTTTTTATTTTTACCATATAAGATAAAATGGCAATACACCACCAGCCTAACAAGGTGGTGAAAAGATCTCCATGAAGTAAACAGCAAGTTTATTCAAGTGAGTCTATGTTCATTTCTGCAATAACTTTAATACCTAGAACAAGGGAGCACTTTACACTGCTAGCAATTTCCTTTGGCAGCAAAATTTTTGACAGCCTAGGAAAGACTAATTCAGAGGGTCCTTACTTATAACTAATTTTAAGAATACTAGGGCTGACTCTCAACTGTTGGATCTCAGCTGTAGGGTAATTTCTGAAAACTGAGAACATACCTATCATTTAGGCCACAGAAGTGGGAAGTTCAGAAAGGTCAGCTAAAAATACCTGTACACAGTACCCAGAATAAAGGACAAGGGTCATCAAGAGTTACCAAAAGTTAAATAGTACATTTACTGGACAGAATTTAAGGAGAGAGTTGTTATCACCATGTGATTGCAAGATGAGTCTTGTAGTTCTGATCTAAATTTTCATTCAGTCCTACACTTTCTCAGACAATACAGCATCAAGTTGAATATCTATATGTTTTCACAATATCCAAGTATTTGGCTCTTTTTTATTTGCTTATTAAAGGGCAGTGGACTGCTGTGCTGTGCTGGGGAGCAAAGTATTCTTCCTGGTGCTCCCAGGCACATCCTTGGAAGTTCCTTATTTTATACAGAGGCTTGAAAATTGTTGCACTTTCTTTGGACAATGAGGCGGAAACCTCATTTCTGAAATCCCAACATTTGTTGCGTATAAAACACCTTTCAAGAACTGCAGAGCTTTTATGGGCCAGTGATCATTCCATTCATATTTTATGTTCTCTGTTTAATTTTTCATGAGCTCTCTGGGACCTGGTGGAACACCATGTAAATAAAAGAGCTATTTGGAAGATCAGGTTCTTTAGCATGTTTCATCAGAGTGAGGATTGCAGAGTGTGGGTTGTGAGCTTCAGAAAACTGAGATCCTTGGTGCGTTGGGCGTTGCTGTTTCTTGGTGGAAAGCTGCCTGGGTTCACTTCTGCAGTTCAGTTCCTCTCACTGTCAGTTCTGCTTGATTTTAAGAAGAGGGTTCACTCTGCATCCTCCTTCCTGAGTTGAATCAAGATTATTCAGCCCTGAGTTTCTCATCATTCTTAAATGGATGGGCATTATTCAAGTGGAAATCTCCCGGGAGGGTAATTTAGTATGTTGGCAATAGCCATAGGCAGCTGAATAAAAGCTTTAGAGTATCACCTTATGCTTGTCTGATGGGATAAATAACAAATGACACTCTTCTTCTTTTTTCTTCAGAATTGTTGACTTGGAAGTTGAACAAAACCAGACGCAGGAAGAAACTTTTCCCTCATCTGGGTTATGTCTACTTTGTCCAAGTTTAGTATTTTATTATTGCTTCCTACCTTCGCCCCCATCCCCTGGACGCCTCACTCTTGTCAAGCCCAAGGGTGTCCAAGACTGCAATGAAAAGTGGAGATTGTGAACTGTGCCCCAGCGAGACAGCAGGAAACAAAAGCCCCTGAAAAAGCAAAGCGTGTTAGCAGCTGCCATCCACAATAATATTCAACATCAGCTCACTGCCTCAGGATGTCATTCCAGGCTGTGACAGAAGGTCTGTGTTGCTCTTTCTAGCAATGAATTTGTCAACAGGGATGGGGGGAGAAAGGGGGAATGAAGTGGCAATGACCTCTGGGTCAGGTGTTCTCTTGCAGACAGACTCCACCTGGATGTTCAAAGGCTCTGCCTTAGCAGGGCTGTTTGATCAGAGCTCATCCTGACATCATTCAAGATCATTTGCTTGGCTGGTGAGGACTAACTGTGGCAGCCTTACCTGAGATACTTGGCAGACATGTTGTAAGCTAAATCCCTGCCAAACCTCTCTTTCTCTGAGAGTGTGCAAGCCAAATTGGTGTACCTTGTATCCATCTAGTTTGCTCTTGCTAGTTTGTCGCACAGCTTGCTCAGCCATTGGGAGGGAATAGCACAAAATACTTCCAGGAGCATGGTTCCAAGAAACAGGTATTAAGGGAGGTTTTGCATTGTTTCTGCCTTGCAGAACGGTACAATTTGTTTGCAATGTGTGCCTGACTCTGACATTGCAAGCACTGCAAGTTTTGGCAGTTGTGGTGTAACACCTTTAGTTTGATGCAGTGAGTGACCAGGCTCTTACAGAATCACGTTAGGGAGCTATGCCAGGCTGTGCAAAGCCACACTTCCCTGGTGTGGGTCTGCAGTAGGGCTGTGCGAGGTGGCATCTCTGCGCTACAAGGCAGGAAGGCATGTTAGGACACAGCCAGGCCAGGGAATGTCCTGATGACACCCAGTGTAGACAACACCTAACTCAATATCATCAGTAAAATGCTTCATTTGGGCTCCCTGAGCTAAGCATGTTTTAAAAGGTGATACTTTGGATCATTAGTGTAGTGAGTGAGGCCAATGCAATAACTCATGAAATTCGCTTGCTATGCCTCAAACACCCCAGTCTGTCATTACTTGCTAGAAAATCAAAGTATTTCTATGTGGACATTATAAACCACAAAACAATGCAAAAAAGAAGAAATCCCAAAGCCAAAGCCGTTTTCCCTTTCATTTGCACTGATGCCCATCTGTGGAAGCTGCCTGACTGGCATACTGTTGACTTCACCTGTTGGTCCGGCAGAGGTTAAAAGCTTACTTTGTGTTACCACAGTTGTGGAAGAGTTGCCCTTGAAGAGCTTGTCGACATTAAATATAATCTGAGTTGCATTTCCATGGGTTTTAAATGTGCTTGTCAGTCCTTGGATGGTTAGTTCTCAATTACAGCACCAGTTTGGAAATGCAAGGCAATTGTCTTCTGTTTCTAGTGTTAGGTACTAAGGTCTACGTGTCTGAAGTTCTCAAGATAACCAGGTTACAATTCCAGATAAAATAATTGTTGAACCCACTTCTCAGTTGGGAGACAACTAAATAGTCTGTGTGAGCTCCTTCAAAATTAGAGAGAAGGTAGTATATGTGGATATTTTCTTACATAATGAAATCTCTGTGTATATTTGTTACATTATTATAAAAGGATGATTTTCAGAAAACTTCAATCCAAGATCCTCCTAGTATGATAAGATTTATACACTTAAGGTGCAGGTTTTTAAGGAACACGGTCTAGGTTTATTAGTCAGGAACACAATCTGCTGTATCTGTTCTGTCCATGCTCCCTTTGCAAGATTCTGTACCACATATATATTTATATAGCAGAGCTAAGGATTGCTTTTCTTTGAAAACGTGGATGACTGTAGACAGCTGAGAGTGCAGGAAAACTCTTTTGAGTTACAATCAGTTCCCTGACACAGGAGAATTAATTTGTTTTGTTTCCAAGGAAATTTTTGGTTTCACTTTCAAACTTCTGTTTGTTTTCGCTCTTTCAGTTGAGCAGCTTTCAAAAAAGTTAAGATGAAAGATGTATTGCTCATGAGTTTTCAATGTTAGGAAGGAATATGTTTAATTTGCTTGAAAATGCTGAACATTTCCTGAAAATCAATGAGGGTTTTATGGCAGAGGTTAGTGAAATCAGAAGTGGACCCATTCTGAATATTTTTTTAATCCCTCTTTTCGTCTTTGTGGATAGTTCAATAGAGTTCAGGTGACTTTCCACACTGATGTGACAAAATTTCTCTGGCTTTGTTCAAACTCTGTAGGAATCCCAAGCATTCCCATTTATTTCAGAGGTGATGTTGACCTGTCTTAAGATCTTTGCCTGATAAGCTATAGATTCCCTTTATTTAATAATACCTTCTGGGGAAGCTAATAATTTACATTTTCTGTATGTCAGAACAAAAATAAATGACAGTCTTTCTTTGTTCATACATTTTGGGAATGGGTGATTCAGTGCTTTTTCAAAATGATGAAAGCTCTGGTGTTCACTCTGCTCCTGTTACTGTTACATGTAAAGGGTTTTCCTTTCTTCTGCTGGGTCTTTCAGTCATATCCTTCAAAACAAGAAAAACTTGCTAATGTTAGCCACTACCTATCTTTTTCTCAAAAAAAAAGCATCATTTTTTGGTTTTGTTTTTTTTTCTTAACTATTTGATTATGAAAGACGTGCTTTGGGATGGGTGGAATTTTCCAGCTTTGGTGTTAAGCTGTTGCAGTTTGAACAGAAGTTTTAGCAACTGAGTTGGTTTTCCAATTGTCTGGGGAGCCTAAAACGGCAGATGATGACAAAGGCTAGTCATAAATTCAATTACTTTGTTTAACTAGAACTGTGTAAACAAAAATAGTCAAATGGGGTGCAAGCGTGCAGAACAAACTGCTGTTTACACCCAAATGTCTCATGGTTCTCCGGTGCTCTGACAAGGGGCAATGTCCGCAACTGTAGCATAACTGGAGACAGGTACAAAGTCTGGGGTTTACGGCCTGGAAGAAGATAAGATAAGAATCTTTGAGATAAGACTGGAATCTTTGCAATATATTGTAAATATTACTGTACAGAAATCTATAAGAAATACAGATTTTTCTATATGTATATTACTTTTCTAAGGGGTATAAGTCTACACGTGTTGTGAAATCGGCCAAGCATTACATTAGTGGGGATTAAGCAGAAGCTTTCTTCTGGAGCAGGTTGTCCTGCCATAACCTCCTGTGAAGTTTCTTGCATCTGCTTTTGAATCCTTTGAAATGGAATACAGGCCAGATCTGATACAGATGTTTCACCATTGTTATGCTTATATTCCTGTGAAAAAAACTGCGTGCTACTGAGTGCATACAAATAAAACTACCGCTCTGAGAGGTAATGTTTGTTTTTTAAAGTGTACTTTTATTTTGCTCTCTCCATTAAAGTACTGTTATTTTAAAGTTGGAATCCTGTTGGGGAATTAATTTCTCTGTGAGTGAGACTGATACTCAACTGTGAACGTCTGAAAGTGCCATGCATCCCTGAGCCATGCCCAGACCCCTGGCTGAGAACTTAGGCAGGGAGTCTCACAAGGAGGTAGCACAATAACTGTTAGCTCAGGATATCAGTAAATTTGAATTATATGAGGCTAGGGCTGTTCTACAATGTTCTAATATTTTTCGTCTCAGAATATGGCTGGAAAGATAGTGTTTATTTCTGAAGGGTACTATTTTTTTCCAAACTTTAGTATTATATTTGGTTTTGCTTGCTGTCAAAAGCTACAGTGCACTGCAGGTTGTACCACATTCATCTCAGCCAGTGTTCCAAGTGGGAGGGAGTTTGAAGTACTGCTTGGAAAACATGTTATCTCCAGAATCTTATAAACAAACTGTTGTTCGACTGTTCTTTCCATAGAAATAATTCAGTTTATTATGCTAAATCATTGTGCATTTATTTCGTGAAAAAAGCAGCAGAAATAATGGTTGCATACAGTGAGCTTTTACCAGAAACCAATGCACTCCTGTTTCATAGTTATTGTTTTGGTATGGTCTAATCTGCTCAGACACAAGTGTTTCATCAACCAGCGTTTGAAGGCAACTTGAGGTAGAGGTAAAGGATGCTTGCTGTGCAGATTGGGATCTTCCACAAAAACACAAGAGCAACTTTGTTATCATTGACATGTAACCTTCCTCTCACAAGTCCTGGGTGACCTATGTCAGTGCAAGGTACGAAGCAAGTCTGGAAAGGGTGACAATATGTGCATCCGCCTTTCTAAGGAGGTTAATCTCCCACAGCAAGCCTTTGCTCTTCTTGCTGCCTTAGAGAGGACAGAGCCATCGTAGTCTGAGAATAACCTTGGGCTACAGCCCACCTGAGCATTTAGGAACAACGCTCTTAAGTCATTTTTCAGATAACACCTTTATCCCGTTATTTTATGAAGTCCAGTGAGTTTCTCCAAGAAATAAGGTTTGGCAAGCTCCTGCTCTTGGACTGTCTGGTACAAGCAACCTTTAGAAGTCCACATCTTACCGATCCACTGCTTTGCTTCTGATTTGTCTCTGGGTGATAAATAGGTGTTGGAAAGAAACCAGGAAAAAGTCCTTTTCAGGTGTATTGTTGATGTTGAGGCATTCTGAACACACAACTGCAACAGTACTTAGCATCTCCAAGAGCTTTTGCCAAAGAACGGCCTATGTCACCAGCAGGCAAATAAGCAAATACAGGACTTGGCTTTACTCTGCAAAGAGATGCCTTCAGATTCTGAGGACATTGTGTGACTGGGCCGTATTTATCCTGGTTTTATCCCATGGTACTGAAGGGGACTATGTTAATTCATTTAAGTATAACGTTGTAGAGAGAGGTGGTAGATGCCCCATCCTTGGAAATAAAATGGGTTTAGAAAGGACTACTCAGCTCATTTGCAGTCAGTGATGTAACAGCAGTCTGTTGAGGTCTCCATGACAAAAGGTGTTGAGACTTTTGGTCAATTACACTTGCCAATAAAATTTGTGATATAGCAGAAAAACAAACAGTATGATAGAAAAAAAAACCCTTCCAGATCAAAGTCAGCTACATATATCCATCTCCAGGAATCAGTTTAGTTACTGAAAGAAAATGAAATCCTGTAAAATTAGCTTGCACATTTGTACTGAACTTGAGTTGCCTCAGCAGTTATTAATAAAAATATCTAAGAGCCGTGATTGTCTGGGTTTCAAAGTTTGCCTCAATCATCAGGAGCTCTACAGGAGTACCAATTTTTATGTTCTTTTTCATAGGCAGTAGCAAGAACCAGAGGGTAGCAATCATCAACAGTTACCCACGAGATTATTGGTTGGTTATTATCAGAATTAGAGCACTGAAGCAACGAGCACCGAGATTTAGAGTCACACACAGAGGCAGGCACAGCTGAGCACATGAAGGGGAATGCTGCTCCTATTCCTTCCTTTTAGCCCAACCTCTTCTTGCATCACTATTCTCTTTGGCGACCAGGAAATCTTAACCACTTCCGCAGTTATTCATCGGTCTGAGTTGCTCATCTTACGCCCTCTCTGACAGTCCCTTTCCATGTTTACATTTCCAGTGAACTCATTAATGTGCCAATCGTTACACAAGGCACTGTTCTATTTATCCTCATTCTTGTAATCTTTTTTTCTGAATAATGCTTTCAGTTAGGTTTTACACCCTTCTGCTCAATCTTTCTGTTTCTACCCTAAGGAAACTAAGAACTAATCATGCAAAAAGTCAAGAAATGAATGTGTTGTGTAGTTAAGCAGAAGCTTACAAGATCAGAGACCAACTCTCTTAGTCCTTTTTCTTCTGTATAGCTCTTCTTGCATAATTTAGCATATAATTTTTGATTGTGTTCTTCTTTGATACCTGTTTGTAACATCATCTTTGGCTTGGTTTATGTCTTCTAGATTGTAAGTTTTTCAGAGCTGTGGTGACACTTTGTCTTCAAAGAGCTCTGAGCACAGCTACTGCAAAATCAAATGCCAAATCACAAGTCTTTTCATGGTGTAGTATAGTTTAAGCCTTCTAAGGAAGTTAGGTGTGGCCAAATAAGAGCATTAGGACAGTGAAAGCCAATTGGGTAAGCTTTGCAGTAGCAGGACTGAAAAAGAAAGACTGAAGCAGTTTTGTGTGGAACCCAGGACAGCAAAGTATCTCTTGAGCTTGTTGGAAAGATGCAGTTCGCCACTCATTTCTTGGGAACGCATCTTCACTCAACATTTATTTCCTGCAGGAAAGTAAATTTAAGAATTTTATCACGTGCAAGAGTCAACCAACATCAAACAGTGATATTGGGTTCACCTGCAAAAACAAACTGAGGTGACTCTCCAGGCATCTATTGGGTTTAAGAAGAGCATCTGCAGAGCTGCCTCCATCTGCTCTGACAGCAGTGAGAATAGGATTCCATTGTTTCTCCATGCCATAAAAAAGGATTAAATTCCTTGATGTCAATTACTATAAAGAGGCTGAAAATTGTGTAATTTTTAAGAACAGGCCTCTGATATAACATTCCAAAACAGACTAATTGTCTGTTGCTCCAATTTTCCTAAATTTTCAGGTTTTTAGATTGTATAATTTTATTACCCTACAGTTGGTAGAAAGACCATCTTATTCCTCTAGAGCTTGAGACATTCATAGATCATCTTATATTGCTCTAAAACAGTTGCAGGAACAAAGTGATGGGATGCTAAGAGGACTTCTCTGCCCACTGATCATAAAATCATAGAATAAGCTGAGTTCGAAGGGACCCACAAGGATCATCAAGTCCAGCTTCTGGCCCTGCACAGGACAATCCCAAGAATCACACCATGTGCCTGAGAGTCTTATCATGCACTGTCCGAGAGAACGATTTTCTTCCCCAGCTGCTTTTACCTATGCTTGATCTCAAACTGTCACAAATAAATTCCCCTGATGTTCGAATATTTACAACACAAGTCAGTGTGGTTTGTATTCTGTTAGCATCTTGTTTTACCTGAGGACAGGGGCCAATATTAACAACAGTCCTCATATGTAAAATGTTTGTACAAAAAGCAGGTTTACATAAAAAATCTTAAGTCTGCTGATTAAACCACAGTACACAGGATAATCTGTAAGATTTGTTATGGTAAAAATGAATATGATGCAGTAAAAAAAAAAGCAAGGAAATAAGGAAAGCTAATTTGGAGGAATGTTTAACTCCTAAAGTTACATAATTTGATGTATTTTTGTCTTTCTTCGGAGTACCCTAAGAAATGCTTTTACAGCCTATCTAACGGTTCAGCATAGCTGGCAAGATCTGGGAAGGTTGCAGTAAATTGCAAAAGAGATGTTTCCTCACAGAACAGAACTCAGATTCTGCCTGCAGTTGGGAGGCACAGGAAACTGTTGTTTTAATTAGAAGTATGGATTTAAATCTATTTATATTACTTTAATTGTAAAATAAAATTGATTAAAAAGTCTTGCAAATGTCCATGTGCTCAATTGTCCTTTAGCAGTCCTCTCTCTACTTAGTTTGAGTCAGCTCGCCACAGGGCTCAGCTGAACAGAAACAGCTGAAAAGGTTTGAAGTTCTGAAACAATCATTTAGCTGAGATATGGCTGTGGAATGAGATCTGGCTATCAAATGCTGTGGAGCTAGTTACCCTCCACCAGCTGCAAATCCAGTCTCTGAGGTGTGCTGAGGTACACGAGAGCAGAGCCTGGGCACTGCCAGCCCCGCTTTAGTGCTGTAGCACATCTGGGCATCTTCTCAAGTTCTTGTCCCTGTGGCAGGAGGTGATGGGGGAGTGGGGACTGCTGGGAAAGGAGGCCTGCTCAGAAGAAGAGGTGGTTGACCTGGACTCTAAAAGTGGTCACCAGGTATCACCCTCTCAGCTATAGTTGTTCCAGCTTCAGGGCCCGTGCCTGCTGTTTAAGTAGAATATGTATCGGTAAGTTAAAGGAAGAGGACAGGATTTCTGTCCATCTAAATGAATGCTCTACCACTTCAAATTCTACCTTTATCCCTCTAAATAGATCACAAATACGTATTTCCAGTTTGAGCCCAGCTTAAAATTATTTTGCTCATTCCTAAATTAAAACAAACACTGGCCAAGGTCTCCTGTACTTGTTCTCTGTTGATTTTACTCAACATTCTTCTACATAGATATCTTTTCAAGGCATATATAGCTATATTTCTTTTGAAATAAAAACTTTTCATAGTTCTATAAACACAGTTATGATCCAGATCAAAACCATCCAAACATTTAGGACTGTTCAGGTATTGAATGTGAACAAGAAACGGAAGGACACCAATGTCACACTTTACATTTTGCTACAAGCCTGGTTTTCATCCAGATTCACAGTTCAGTGGAGGAGGCAGGAGTGTCACAAGGAACATATGGTATGTAGCGTGTCTGGTCATGGGTAAGTGCCGTGTTTTGTTGTAGGTGTATATGTGGAGCATGATAACATCCTGGGAATGACTGCAAAGCGTAAACGTTGCCCAGTACAAATATTTCCAATATCAAGAACCCTCTGATGTCCTTTTCCTGCAGCCTTCCCAGCCTTCCCTCGTGCTTCTAGTGCATTTTTTGTGACAAACCTCAAAGACATAGCTGGAGACACAACGATGTTATCTACACTGTCAGGATCACACCTTTGCCACTACGATCAAGGATGAAATGTAAAGCAAAGACAACAAATTCCATCCAAGCAGGAAGTAAACGTGGGTGGTTCTGAGTAAAATCAAATGGGATGATGCAATGGAAACACAAAATAGCTGATCATAAACTGATGTGTTTCATAGGAAGAACTGTGCCACATAGCAACAAATCCATCACAAGTACGAGAAAAGCCAGTGTAGCTAAAAAAGAAGGTGAAAATGAAATCACTTCAAGGAGGATTCTTAAAACATGAGGAATAAGGTGAACTAGAAAGCTCCCAGACTGTAGAAAGAAAATGTAGCTGTAATGATGGAGTTTTCCATTGTGTGGAGGAGGCCAGAAAATTCATCAGGCATAAAGTAAAAGATATGTCGACTGTTTGAGTTCCTTATTAATAGTTGGGTTGGATCCACTATGCTGTTTGAGTTTGATGAGCTTCCAAGGTGAAAGAAAGCTTATGTGACAATCAGTTTAATGAAGTCATAGATTTTGGCTTTATAAAATGTTTTGCTTTTCACGCTTAAAGATTCTCACTGTATTTAATGGAGTAGTTAATCAATTATTAGTACTAGTTACAGCTAGAAAGAGCCACGTGATAGTGCAGTCAAGAAGAGGGAGTGGTAAGATACTGGGTCATAGCTTGAGCTGTTTGAAATTGTGTAATGTTTCACAAGAACTCACCCTTTCCAAATCATAATTCTCTTTATCGGAAGTATCTGAGATCCAGTTTTGCAAACAGATGCCGGTACTAAGGGTTCAGCCACATGACTCAGCTCTGGCAGCCGAACCTGCCAGCGCTTGTCCTGTGAGCTGCCCTGACTGTCCAGGTGTGTGCTCCTGGCCCGCTCCAAACGGGAGGTGATGCAGCCTGTAGGTATTGTACAGCTGAGGCTGTTGCTCTGTTCTAAGGGCAGGCTAACACAAACAGTGCCCAGCAGCACAGTACAGCTCACCCAACTGCCTACCCCAGCAGGCCTATCTGCAGCCAGTGAGTCATCCTGTCTTCAGATAGACCTGGAATGAATCACTTCTGCAGCTACCTACAGTTCACTGCTGACTACTGGGGGGGAATGGTGACTGATGTAGACTTGACTACTAACCTTTGGCCAGTTAGACAATAGCAATCCCACCCTTGTTTGGTGTTCATAAGCTGTACCATCGTGAAAGTGTTTGTCTGAAGTCATAAAGCCTACTGAGATTTTTAGAGAGGGCCTGCCACTCTTTTTTGTCCTTTATTGAGGTAAAATACTTTGGTCACTGTTTTGGCCTACTGTTTCTGAAAATCCCCACCCAGGTGTGGCTGGAAGAAGCTTCAGCTTGGTAAACCCCAAATTTGTCAAAACTGAGGGTCCCTGGAAGAAATGCTGCAGAGCCAACATGGTCACTGGCAGAAAGTCCCAATAGGGCAAAGAATGTTGGGTGCCTCCAGGCTAGGTGGGCTTGGGAAATTTGACACCACAGTGGTACCCTAATGTTGAGAGGAAGTGTAAAAGATGTCCTTACTTATCTAGGAATAGGCAAGTTAGTTAAGGATAAGCTCGGGCATATTAATTAACTTCTGTGGAGTGTGGCTGTCTAGAACAAGTTCTTTGTTGTCTGCTCCCTTCAATCTCTTTTTTTAAGGCTATTTTAATCTCACAACCAGCAGGTTAAAGTGGTGCTAACTGAGACATGGTGTGATTTGCTTTACCCTTATGATAGAAAGCAACACAGAAGGCAAACCTGAAAAATCAAGTGGTGTGCTCCTATCTCAGAAAAGAGCTGTATCTTTAGCCAAAAAATGAAGCAGTTGCTGGAAAGGCAGGGAAAATAAAGGCAAGGATTGATACAACTGTCTTTGTTTTATTTTCAGAATGAAAGAGGAAGGAGCAGTTTGTGAAAACAATAGCATAGGTGTTGAAAATCAGTGAAGGAAGGAGATGTGAGTCATTAGTGTACATAAATCTAGATATCTAAATGGTAAGGCTGGTCAAAAAATTTCCAACAAAAATAATTTCATAATGGAACTTACTTTTTATGGAATTCATTTCACAGAAGTATTGAATGATATCCTCCCCCCTCCAAAAAAAAAAAATTATGCACCAACGAAATCAGAAATCTCTGAAAATGAATATATTGTTGCCAGGAAGAACAGTCTAGGTCAAAGCAAACCATCACATACACAGTAGAGGATGCAGTATGCTCAGAGCATCTGGTGTGCTCAGAGCATCTGGTGCATTCAGAAATAGGCTCATTTTGGGTGTTGGGTTCTTTTTGGTCTTGAGGGGGATCATGGAAAAGTTGAATACAATTAATTAGTAATTGTTCAGCTAAAAATTTTGTTGTTGTTGTTATAAGTAAAGGCCAGAACTACCGACAAGAGTTTTAGAGAGCTCTCATTATACCATTAATGCAAAACTCTGTACTAGTACACTACTGGGTGTGGGCACTGTACCCCCTTCATCTTAAAATTTCAGTATATACATATACCTTCTGAAGTCTATTAGTATTGAAGTTTAATATTCATTAGTATTCCAGTCAGACAAATATGTTCCAGGCCATTAGAGTGCAATATAAAAAGTTATGACTTTTTCCAGAAAAAATGCAATGCACTGAAAAGGAAGTCTTCATTTGAACTCTAAACTGGGATGATATTTTAATATGTGAATGTACAACTACTGAAGCTGTTAATGTGTAACTAACTGAAAGATTCTTTGGAACAATGCCTTGAGTCTCTGCAGTTTTCTCAGTCGTGTTACTGTCAGCAACTTGTGATTTGTGTGTGCTTTGATAAAGTATTTTGTATATAACAAATACAGTTGTGTCAGAGAGGAAATTAGAGGCAATTTCCCTTCTAGCTATGTTTTTCTTTTTTCTAAAGGTCTACGTACCCTCTCTAAATATTGCTTTATCTCTGCTGTTATGAAAAGCAAGTCTGTTGTGAAACACTCTTAAATCATCCAGGAAGTCTTGTAACACCCCTTCAGATTATTTCACAATGATATTTTTATTTCTGTGTGGAAAACTGAAGCAAAAAGAAGTGAAAATTCCAAGACAATTGAGAAAACACATGCTGATGCTAAAAGGAATTTTTTTAACGTCTGAAAGAGAAGTATAAAGAAAAAACAGGAAGGAATGAGGGAAGGAAGGAAGGAAGGAAGGAAGGAAGGAAGGAATCACAGGCAATATCAGGCTGAAATTAAAATTTCTAGGAAATAGAAATCAAGAAAATATTTTAAAACAAAGCCTATGACCTGTTGGTAGCTGAGCTATCCTTCTGAAGAAATTACACTCTTCTTAGAATCTTGCTTACATACTTTTCATAATCTGTTTAGAAGTAATAATTTTACACTTTGCTCCTAATTTGTCCCCAGAAGTCTTCCCCCTCATATCTGGCCCTTTGATTTTTCATTCTGCTTATGAAAATAAAGCTGCTTGCAAGGTTACACAACACTCCCCAGGGCATTCACTAGGTGTACCTGAAAGTCATGCCCTGTGTGTTGGCTGCTCCTCCCGTAAAGGGGCAGAGATTGCATTTGTTTGCAGATGATATCTATATTATTGATTTCTAGCCATCAAGGTTCGGGCAGCTGCTGTTTTCTGAAACCCTAAGGCAAACTATGAATTGCAGCACCAGAGAGACACCAGACAATTTTTCTTGCTTCTGCTGTTTCCTTGCACTAGCATTTATATCTTTTATCCTGACTTTCTGCTTTGGAGACATGTCTAAGTCATATTTCATATAAATATGTTTTGTATCCAGAGATTTTTCTTGCTCTTCTAAATGCACTAGTCCTCCAGACTCTAACAGTCTGTCAAAGGTGATCAAAGAAGGAGCTGAGAGGAGACAGTTTAAAAGCGAATTGCTGATCAAAGGAATGCAAAAAACATTTTGACCGGAGATATGTGATATTATGTCATGAGAGAATTGGTATAGAGGGAATAATGGTATGCTTTATTTTTAAAATAAAGGTTTGCAATAATAATAGGTTCTTTAAAAAGACTGTAATATCTCTTATTATTATCTAATAAAAATTAAGCAGTGGCTTTTTGATAGCTTTTCAGATCCTTTCATCAGCTCTTCAGACCTAAAGGCTCTTTTCTTTTTGATATACATTTAACTCTTTTGCTGAAGTCCCTTGAACTGGTTACTTTTGAAGGTACCATCCAGGACTAAATGGATTGGTATTTATATTTTATTGGCTTGTTAAAACCAAGCATGTTCTGAGGAAGAAAAATTGACAAACTGGCAAAGATTCAAAGCTGAGAAGGGCAAAACATGTAACTGGGACAACTTTGAGTGTTTGTGTGAATCCATCAGGAAGCCACCTACTTTGCACCAGGCTTGTGGTGTGGGAAATGCACCCACACAGCTCAGAATCCACTCAAAGCTGTAGGATGCTGCTCTCTGCACCAGCACAGGGTTGCCTTCAAACCCTGCATCCCCAAGTGCTTGACAAGGCACCAACACAAATCAATAATATATTTGCAACAAAAGCAGTTCACATTCTAGGAGATGTCAAGAAATGTCTGGCAGCTACAGGAAAAACAACGAATGCAAGTCAAAACAAAGCCAACATTTTCAAAATACTGCTAGTATCTTAATCTATACTTGGGCAACTTAATTACTCAATCACAGACCTCATTAAAGGCATTAACAGTTGTGAAAGTTCTGCAATTCTGAAAGAAAAGAGGTCCCATTTTGTTGCCTGAACAAAATTGTAGAACCAAGCTTTTCCTGGGAATACAGGGATTGATTCAGAAAGGCTGACTTCAGACATGCCTGACAGTCCAGCTCTGCAGATACGCTGCATGAAAATCCACCCCTTATTGGCAACACATCTCCTGCAGTTAATAATTCAAAATTTTGAGAATTTTTTTTTGGATTCCTGGTTATAAATATAATATTTTCAAATGCAGACTCAACATGTACTGGATATTTAGATTTCAGAATAGGCTCTCACTGTTCTTTCACTACTCAGATATCAGCAGTGCTGGAAGGAAAGTACCACCAAATGATGTATGGATTTGAACCTAGCTTTAAATAAAATCTGTAAGAACACAGTTCACAGTGACAAAGCCTTTCAGTCTCTTTTTTGATAAAGATTCATGATTCTAAAAAGCACAGGTACACAACAGAATTATCAAATACATCAACATTTCTCTTCTTTTATTGCCTTTTATTTCTGGCAGGGGCAGGGGGCAGTTGGCAGACCTGTTTGTAAACATGCATTCCTCATCCAGTTTCTGATCTATCAACCCATAAAAAATTAGTAACATTTAAAAATACTCACAACAACCTGAAATGTAAAACAGAGGTACATATGGACTCTTGTCCTCTCCAGAATTAGAAATACTGTTCACTTTTTGGAGAGCAGTATGAATGAATAGATGAATAAGAAAAAAGAAAGACAGACACATAAATAATTTTAAAACATGACTAATGTTCTAAACCATTAAATGAAGATTTTATCATTTTATCATATCTCTTTTCATTCTGTTGCCTGATTCTCCCATTAAGAGGGATTTCTCTTCAGAATTCCTCAGTGTCTTTCCTAAGAGAGTTTCACCAGTGTGAAAGAAGAACTGGCACACCAGTTACAAAATAGTGGATTTCCCCTAATACGGTCTGGTTAGCAATGAAAATGAATATCACAACACAGACATTTCTGGAGTTTGCAGACATTAATGGTTTAATAATCACTGCAATATGTATAGCTATTTTCATGTGTGTTTACATAACAGAAGCACCAAAGCCTGCTGAACTGGAAGTTGATCAAAGTCATAATCTCATTTAGGCAGGAAGCCAAGGGAAAGGGTGAATTGATAAAACTCTTCACAGTATTCATATACCCCTTGAATGCTAACTAATCATGGGATTATTGATATGAAATACAACACACTGGCAAAAAAGGAATTGAAGCTTTTCTTAGAACAATCAAAAAATAAAATTTTCATCTTAGGAAAAAAAATTACCACGGACATTCATGCAATCCTGAATTTTAATGGGTCTTATTTTCATTTTGTACAAGATCAAAAGGGTGGAACCACTGAAAATCTGTTTTCAACTATTTTGAAAGGTTTCAGTGGACAATTTTGAGAGCTTTCTTCTGAAAATAGTGGTACAGTCTATGACGACAGAGGTTTCTAACCTCACTATCTTTTCAGTGAAAGAAGAATTAGGACTGCAATGTCGTTTTTTCACGAGAAATAGAAACAAATGTAAAACCTGTTCTCTTTAGGGGAAAATGATGACTAGGGCTAGATGCCAGAATATTGGATTTGGCATTGAAAGGATTCTCTCAGAGTTTATGAAGAAAAATCTTTACACACATCGCTTAGGATGCTGGAAACAAAACATTGAATGCTTTTCTCTAGAGTCACGTAAACCATGGACCTGCTCAATAGTGCTTTTCTGAGGACAACTGGTGCTCCCATAATTGAGCTACCATGATCCTAAGAACACGCAGCAACACAATTGGGTGCTGCCTCAAAACCAATTTTTTTTTCTTTTCTACTTACTAATAAATGCACCTTTTCTGTTAGTTCCTCCATTTGCTTCATAATTAGAGCAAATAAACAGTTTATGCAATTCTTAGCCTTTGCTTAAGGCAGGAAATGTGAAATGAGAATATGGCCTTTTAGCTCCACAGTTACACAGCTTCCCTGATAACTAGAAGATGTCTTCAAAGTTTTTTTCTCTTATTGAGGAATGTAGAGTTTGATTTGTCTTTATCACAGTAAAAATCGTAATTTCAGTGGAACAACAGAAAATTCATATAAATGTCTTTGAGGAGTTTGGTTTGATTTTTCCTGGGATATTCACCCCCAGAATACTGCAAAATGATGCTTTGAACATTCCCTTTACTCATAGGTACTTTTCTTAACAAATGACGAGCCTCATATATATATTCATAGTAAATGAGAAAAACCAGAGCTGTGCCAAACCTAGGTGCAAAACCCTACTGTGCTAGTTTACTATGTTACAAGTAATCTTTTGCTCCCTTTGTTTTCTAAAAGGTGATTTATCTGGATCTGACTGGAACTGTCAGTATTTGTTCTATCCTTTTAATACACAAAGCTTTCCTAAAAATCTGAAACAAGCTGGTCCTTCTTGGTGTCAGTGAACATTTAGAATACCCAGCACTTTCCAGGCTGGTCTTCCAATGCAGCTTCTCTACTGGTGGTGGTGCTGCTGCAAGCCAGGGGCTGATGGAGCTGCCAGGAATTGCTGATGGCACAGCAGGTGAGCTCTGCCTGCATGTACCTGCAGTGCTTTGTAATGGTTGTTGTAAACCCTCCAGTACGAAAGAGTTGAGAAAATGTCCATTGGCAGATGGCAAACACAAGTAGCAAATCTCAGTGAGAAGATGGAGTTCTTGCCCAATCTTTTTCAGATTCAGCAAAGCAGCCCTTCAGAAAAGAATTTTAAAAATTCTGTTCCTGTGAGAAACTGCAAATATACAAGTTCACCACACCTCAAAGCAAACTTAGAGCCACTTGTATTTGACTGCAGCCGTTTTTAGCTACACAAGAGAAAACATGATTTCATAATGCCATCCCATCACTTATTCACTCTCTCTTAGCAACCCCAGCTCATGAAGCAATTTAGGTCACACAGATGACTGCACCCAATCCCTACCAGCAAATCTGGTGTTTAAGAACTCGCCATTAACCATGCTATATAATATTCAGGTATGTGCATGTTACAGTGCAGTCAGTGCACAGCACAAACATGTACATACTAACCATGGCTAATTTAGAGGAGGCATGTAAAATAATTAAGCACTAAACCACAAGGCATTTCAAGGAGATCACTGATGTTTCTTTGAGTTTTGTAAAGTCTGGGAACAATGACAGAGCCTCAAACAACACATGGAGTACAAAACTATTTACAAATTGTATTAATAATCATCTTTTTATATATTGGATAAAGGTGCATAGATACATATAAAAATTATTACCATGGTTATCCACCAGTTCTGATCTCTCAGCTTACTCTCACAAATGGCACTGGAGTGCCCCACACAGACACCCCACATTGCTAGACCACCAGGTGAGGTGCATGTTGCACTGGGGTCCTCACGTAGAAAAACCCCAAAGATATGGTGGATATGGTGGATGAGAGGTTGGACATGACCTGGCAACGTGCCCTTGCAGCCCAGAAATCCAGTTGTATCCTGGGCTGTATCCAAAGCACCGTGGGCAGCAGGGTGAGGGAGGGAATTCTGCTCCTCTGCTTTGCCTTGGCAAGACCCCACTTGGAGTGCTGCATCCAACTCTGGGGTTTCCAGCACAGGAAGAACATGGACCTGCTGGAGCGAGTCCAGAGGAGGTCACCAAGATGATCAGAGGGATGAAGAACCTCTCCTGTGAGGAAAGAATAGCAGAGAGAGTTGGGATTGTTCAGCCTGGAGAAGAGAAGGTTTTGGGATGACCTAATTGCAGCCTTCCAGTAACTGAAGGAAGAATACAAGTGAGGTGGAGAAGGACTTTTTACAGGAGCATGTAGAGACATGACGAGAGGAATGGCTTCAAACTGAAAAAGAGTAGGCTTAGATTAGATACTAAAAATTTTTTCAAAATCCTTTACTGTGAGGGTGGTGAGGCACTGGCACAGCTTGACCAGGGAGGCTGTGGATGCTCCATTCCTAGAAGTCTTCGAGGCCAGGTTGGATGGAGCTCTGAACAGCCTGGTCTAGTGAAAGGCATCCCTTCCCACTGCAGGGGTGTTGAAACTAGGTGATCTTTAATGTCCCTTCCAGCTCAAGCCATTCTATGATTCTTTGAGTTATGATATATCTGTGAATCTGCAAGAAGGATGTGTCACCCAGCTCAGCAAGGAATAAAAGCTTTTTCCTTCACATAATTCAAAGCCTGAGGACAGGAACGGCCATCTGCCACTACTGCCCCAGTGACACATCAGTCTGCAGAAAGCCTGTCACCTTGTTGTGATGGCACACAGAGTCAAAGATGAATTCAGCCAGGGCACATCCCCCAGAGGGTGAGTGATTCAGCAGGGCATGTGAGGCTGTGACTGTGTGTCTATGAGAAGTGAGAAAAAACAGTGAGAACCAGTGCCGCCCGTGAAGCCCTCATTTCGGCAGGATTGCTTCACCAAGCACCAGGTGCTTATGTACAGTTCAGGAACGTAGGTTAGGCAAACCGTATGCAATCAGGAATTAATTTCCACATAGGCAGGTGTTTTCAATGAAAAGTAATATTAGTCAAAGACTGAAAAGTATGGCTACTGTGCTGTTATAGCATGAGATGAGAAAATCAAGTATGAAGAAAAGATAGTAAAGGAGAAAACTTGTTAACTCTTGGCAAAAGTGTCTTGGAAGAAGTGGGAACAGGAAGAAGTGAGCCTCAAGAGCAGGCATAAGTCTAGTATTAACAGGTTTTAAGATGGCATATTCTATCTTGAACCATGAGGGAAGCATGGTGACTTTTGTGATAGATAGCCAGATAGGGTTGGTCATACTTGGAACAGATTGTTCAGTGTTCCCCTCTTAGAACATTCAATCTGGAAAGCCTCTGCAATGTCCTCAGAGAGTTCCTCTCAACAGCACAGCATGATGCATTTACTTCGGACTGGGCAGTGAACCTGATGCAAATCTGCACCCTGTTGCTCAGGCAGGCCCAGGACCCAGCATGGCTCTATTTGTGGAGAGTGGCCTTTTGCATCTTACAGTTCAGCAGCCCTCCACTTTTCCTCCAGCAGGTGCTCATCCAAAGCACACACAAATCTACATGAAATGACTGAACTGATCCCACAAGTTAAAGCCTCCACAATTTCAAATATGCGTTCCATGTATTAGTCTTGATGGCTGACAGAAGCACTGTAAAGCTCCTGGGTTATCAGGTTTTTCTGTTCCTGTAGCTAAAGCTACTCAAGCAGATGGCTTTATCTCACCCTTTCTCAGCCTTGCAAGTTCCTGTTGCATGAAGCAAGCACCTGGGGCATGGGGCCACTGCCAGAACAGTCTTGCTGTGGGTGGCTTTTGGGGAAAGGTTTCATCCTATGCATTGGAAGCATAAATTATGCAAGATTATTTTGCTTAGCTGTTCTGGACCTGTGAACCAAGAGCTGAGATGGGGAATGAAGAATGTGGAGGAATCCACCCTGCATCTGCCACGCCTCTGTATCTGTGACTGCTGCCTCTAAGGTTTTCCTCATCATTCATCCCTGGGCTTTGCCAGCAGAGACCCAGCTGTCTTCAGCTACTGAGGGCTATGCAGTTCAGAGACAAGAATCAGTGAGGGAAGGTGCTCTGATGGACTTCATGCTTACAAAGAAAAAGAATTTCACAGGAACATAAGGTTCAGGGGGCAGTTGACTGTGGCAACTGTGGGCTGGTGGAGTTCAGAATTCTGAGAGGAGGAACCATGGCAAAAAGAAGGATCATAACCCTGGTCTTCAGGACAGCAGAGTTTGGCCTGTTCAGATAGTTATATACCAGATTTGTATGGGATACAATTCTGGAGGGACTCTAAAGATTTCTTTCTAAAGGTCATCTTCTCTCAGCTAAAGAATGGTCCATCCCCATAAGCAGGTATAACAGCAAAGGTGGCAGGACGACTGCCACTCCTCTATAAACTCAAGCACAAAAAGGCACCAAACAGGAGGTGGAAGCTGGGTAACCCAGGAGAAATACAGGTACACTGCCTGAACGTGCAAGGATGGGGTTAGGAAAGGCAGAGCCCATCTAGAGTTAAATTTTCACGTGGGGGACATGCTGGGCAACAAGATCTTCAGCAGGTACATCGACAACAAAGGGAAGACTGGAACAAATGTTTGTCCACTGGTGAATGGGGCAGTGCACATGGTGACAAAGGACAACGTAGTTAATGGGCTGAGAGACTGAGTGCTGAGTGCTGAGTTGTGAGGGAGCTGATCAATGTCACTGGAAAGCTGCTTTCCATTATCTTTCAAAAGTCATGGCAACTGGGAAAGGTTCATGAGTACTGGTAGAGAGCAAATATCACTGTCTTCAAGGAAGGTGAAAAAGAGTTTATGGGGGACTACAGCCCAGGCAGCCTCATCTCAATCACAGGGAAGGTGATGGAGCCTATAATCCTGAAAAACCTTTCTAAACACAAAAAGAGCAAGAAAGCGGCTGGGAATAGTCATCAAGGATTTGCAAAGAGGAAAAAGATGCTTGAGCTGGTAGCCTTCTGCAATGAAACTGAGGAACAGGGCATGTTTATCTTGACTTTAGCAGGGCTTTTCACACTGGCTCTCATAACATCATTAATGATCTAGATGTTGGGGCAGAGGGAAGACTCAGTAAGACTGCAGACAGTACAAGGTTGGAAGGAGCGGTTGACACACCAGGGAGTTGTGTGGGCATTCAAAGGGACATGACCTGACCAGGCTGGAGAAATGGGCTGGCAGGAATCTCATGAAGTTCAGTAAGGGGACGTGCAAAGTCTTGCACCTGGGGAGGGAAAGTTCCATGCACCAAAAGACTCTGGGAGACAACCACCTGAAAAGCAGATCTGCAGAGAAGGAGAGTGGGGGACCCGGGTGGACAACAAGCTGACTGTGTCCCAACACTGAATAATTGCAGTAAAGAAGGTCAAGAACCTCCTGAGCTGTATTAACAGTGGTGTTGCCAGCAGGTCAAAGGACATGACCCCGCCCTCTGCTCTACTTACACCTGTGCATAAACAATCAACAGAGCTGTAAAGAATATGCGGGGGTCAGACGGGAGACCTCCAGAAGTCCCTTTCAACTCATCTGTTCTGTGACTGTGGCAAAACAAATGAGTAAGAAAGCACACTTTTTAGTTTCCCCGTATGGAGTAGAAGAAATCAGTGTTCTGGTTCACATGGCAGTGTCTATCCTATTAGCTTATCCATTGATTTTAACAGAAAGCTCAGAAAAATGTGCTTGGCCCATAGCTCTCAGTGAAGTGACACAGTCACAGATTTCCACTGCTGTAATGGAAATGACACCACTGAAGTGGATGTGACTTTAAAATAACTGATGATGTGCTATTTTGCATAGAGAAAAAAAAGCACTATTTTCAGAACTAACATAGCTGGAAAACTGTGCTGGTAAGTTTGAAAATCCTTCTAGTAAGGAACATAATTGAAAAGAATGCCAAAGCATGGCTGAAACTGCTTAATTAGATACATTCTGTCCCACTCTGTGGTATTTATTACCTTGTCATCCACTGTATTATTATAGACTCTGAAGGTCAGACTTCAAAGTCTTGCTTTAGGTTCTTTCATTTGCTCAAAATGGCCTGGTCTCGATGTCCTCTGCCAAATTTCTTCCTGCAGAGGGTTTATCAAGCATTTATGAAATTTATATTTGGGCTATGATTTTTCTTTTCTAAAACTGGGGGAGATATGAAACTCATCCAATTTTAAGTAGTTCCTTAAATGGGTCATTATCATATCTGAAATATCTGAATGAGATTCTTGGAGCTGGCACATCTTCTCAGAGGGCAGCATATTCAGATGCTTTACATAACACGGTTACAAGGCAAGAGGGAGCTCTATAATTTTCCCCAAAGTGGTGCAATGCAGAAGGATGTATATTAGCTGAGAATTCACTAGGGACACCCAATGCAAACAAGTGCCTATCATGTCCATGTGTTTCAAGGACATTTTTGTTTCTTTGCTAAGTATAGAGGGTATCAACCAAAGCGGCAGAGGCTTGGACTCATGCCTCACTTCAGAGGCTAAGACAAAGCTTCCTTGCCTTCCTCTGCAGTCACTGGGGAAAGAGAAGCAGGGTCTCTCCAGCCTGTCTGTGAGACACAACCCAAGTCCCAGCCACCTCTTTGCAAAAATGACTTCTCGCCAGCCAATAACAGCAGGGAAGAAAGCCTGAAGGAAACAGGCTTGACAGCTTTTTCATGCTCCTCCTGCATGCATACAAACATGTGGTTTTCCTCCACTGCTTTTGATCTTCTCATGGTGTTTGGCCTTTCTTACCTTCCTGCTCTGGATACAGAAGTAACCTTCAGTGCCAGCCTCTACTGTGGGTCAGATTGCTTTTCAAAGTCCTTTTAAATACCACCAGGCAGTAAGCAAGCTACATCAACTATGATGGCTTTACCGCCATACCCTGTGGTGTCCCTTGGGGGAGCTGGATCCTGGCATTCTTATTTTCACCCATATTGGATTCTCAGCTATGCTGGCAAAAAGGATTGAAAAAAAACAGAGGGAGAGTTTTGGTGCAGACAAGCATCCACGCCTTGGCTCCTGCCTGCTCATTTGAGTAAACAAACAGTGTGTGATCCCCTAATGATATAAGTATATTCTACAAAGAACAAGTATTTTTTATTCACGACAGTTTATCTCATGTTTAGTTACTGGGTAGCAACCTCCAATATGAAATGCAAGGCTGCATACAGAGGAGAGTAAATAATCTGCCCAGAACGGTCCCCTGCAGCCCTCTGATAAAAGGAAATGTGAGCAGAGGTGCACCTTGACCAGCTGGAGTTTTGAATTGTGTTTGCAGAAGCTCAGGTTGCAGCCTGTGTGAAAGCTTTTCTTGGGCAGTGGTTAGATCAAGCATTAGCAGTTGCTGTTCACTGGTGCATGTGGAATTAAAGCCAGTGACGGGTTAAAAAAAAAAACAGAAAGAGAAAACACATGGGACAGAGCAAGGAACAAGGGCTTGATGTTATCACTCAGCTGCAAACAGCAGAGCAGGGGAGGGGAGGGAAGGCTGCTTATCCCAGTTAATCCAGCTTGCTGTAGATTCAGAGGGTCTCTGCTCTCCTTTTAACTCCAGTTCCCAGAACAGTGAAACAAGGAAGAAAACAAGTAGAAGGGAGTTGGAGGTGAGCAAGGCAAATAAAATATAGTAATGGCAGTGTCCTAAAGTGAGCTAGGAGATGAAACTGTAAAACAAGTTCTTATGCAAAACAGATGGTTAGCTTTCCATCTTGAGCAGTAATTACCTGTTTCTTCCAAAACAAGTTTAGTAGCATTCATGTTAGGGGTGGTATCACCTTCTGTTTTCTCCACACTTACCTACATTAGAATACACAAAACTCGGTAACAATTAGTATTTCAAACCTGAATCCAGCCAAGCATTTAAACACAGCCTGAAAATGAGGCTCATCACTAGTCCCACCAAAGTCAACAAGCTATTGATTCGATTAAATTTTAACAGGTACTTGAATGCTTTGCTAGACTGAGATCTCCCAGATGCTTTTACTTGCTAATTCCCCAAAAATGCTGAACAAACGATGCACCCAACCCTCCTCCTAGGCAAAGTCTGCCTGCCAGCTGTGTTCTGGCTTGGGAGGCTCCGTGCGCACACATCAGTTTTCACGTCATGGCTGCTGCGGGTTCTCGCCCGGGACTGCCTATGTGGGACACTGCCCTCTCACCTCCCGCTCAGCCCAAGTGAGGTGAGCCGGGCCCCAAATACCGACTGGGCCTTGCTTTGACTGATGGAGATCTAGGAGTCTGCGCCGAGCTAAAATGTTTAGGAGGATGGTACGATCTGTCTTGCCAAGGATGCCGGAGATTGCAGCCTCTCCATCTCCATGCCCGAGCCCCAGGGAGGGGCACATTAGCTGCCAGGATGGAAATGTCATGGTAAAATGGTAATTCCTTTTCATGCAATAATCAAGGGAATTAAACACAGACCATTCTTTTCTTTGGGGAGAGAATACATTTACTTGACTTCATATTCACTTCGTGTCACAAATTGTCAATGACTCCTAAAACAGAAAGAGTAGATGTGGGTGCCTCCTCTGTGGGTGTAAATTCAGGGCAGAGTCTGTTGTCTGAAGTCTCCACTATAAAGTTGAACCATGAAGTAGAGTCATTATTTTTGTTACTCTGAGATATTTAATGCTCTCCTGTACTTGAAAAAAGGGACATTTCTCAACCACAGAAAAATGATTGTAGGTGTGGACAAAAGCTGTAAGTTCCATTCATTCACATGGCTGCCTGTATAAAATGAAGAAGGTTATACAGCTCCCTTAAGCTATACATGTCCTGGGCTTCAAAGCACATACAGGAAACACACCTACATAAATACATGGATTTCTGAAGCCTCAGGTTAAAAATGTAATACAAGGCTTATTGACTTGGTGTGTTATGCTTAGTCTAGTAATTCTGTACCATGCTATGCAATTAAAAATGTCAAGTTGCTAGGGGAAATTTAAACTATCCTTCTCAAAGAAATACCCACACCGTGACTCAGAATTGGCTTTGGGCATAGACAAAGTAAGGAAGAAGACTGCTGGAAGGTAAGTCTGTCATAGGTAGCAGTGCATATACCACAGCTTTGAAAAATCCTTAAACATGTGCTGAATTCTAGAGTAGATGCCCTAACTGCTTGTCTCCAGTGACTGCACATGGAGTTGGGGCCTGGCAGTCTAGACACGTTTCTCACCCCACCACTGAACTCAGGCACCTTGAATTGCACTGCCTACATGCCTTGTAATGGGTGCGAAAAAAGAGGCTGTCAGTGTGTGAGGGTGTGGTGAGCCACTTTTGTGACTTTTTAAAGTAAGTAATCAAACAGAAAAAGATTCTTCAATTAATTGTGGTTTACTCTAAAACTTCTTAGAAAATCTAGATTGTTTCTGTCTTTGCCTATTAAACTTGATTAATATGGCCAAGCAGGTGCAAATGCAGCAGTAAATGTTTAAAAAGTACTGCTATCCTTCTCTCTGTTATTTTCCAAATTACTTTCTTCCTTTCTGACTGTATTACTCATGAGATTGTATTTCAGAGACCAGTAATCAGTCTAAGTGCCCGTGGCTCGCTGGGAGAGCTGCTGTTTAGGAAGCACCCAGTGTACAGCCCCATTTGAGCAGTGAGGTGAGATGGGGCACTCCAGGTGTGAGCACCTCCAGGACTTCTCAGTGATAAAAATACACAAACTTCTTGAAATGCTGATTGCAGTGCACAAGGCTTTCTGGCAGGGAAAAAAGCAGTCTAGGAACTGCTATTCATTTTTCACAGCTGTTGATTCTCAAATCAAATGTTGTAAGGATTAAGAACGGGATTGAAGGAAGCACAGTGGGGCTTCGGACCTACCTTTGCACATCAACTCCATGATCTCTAACCTCAGTGTAGCTGGCTGCTGCTGAGCCATCATTCATCACAGCGCCTCCAGTTCTCCGCACCAGCAGGTGCCAGTCCAAGATTAAAAGAAATCACAGCAAGTACAGTTTTTCTGCACTTCCTGTGAACATGAAGAGACATCAGGGCTGTAAAGAAACGTGAATAAAAGCTTCTTTACCTTTCTTCCTGTGATTTATATGGTGACTCTAGGTATTTTAGAGAAACACACAGAGAAAGAATAACCTTCAGACAGACACAACTCAGCCTTTTGCTTGCAGAAAAAAATGCAACAAGGGGTTGCTTGATGTTGTTTTCCTATCCAGACACTGTCAAGACCTGTTTGGACTGCCTTGTCCTATTGAAATAGCTGTGTGCTCTGCAGAGCAAAATAGTATTAATCTTCAGCACTACTAGAGTGCTTAACATTTTACCAGGGCTTCACAAATATAAACTGAACTGCAGTCATAACATTGATACATGAAATAGTAAGCTGACAGCGAGGTAAGATAGCAAGCACTCTTCCCCTCCTACAGATTGATAACAGCCTCACTCAGAAATGACAGTGCCAAAACAAGTGTCCATGATCACAAATCTGGACACTGGTCTGAATTCAGTGTACTGATGGGTTTTTTTGTAAAAGTCCCTCAGGAAAAAGAGTAGAAATATCACTTTCCATGCGTAAAATGACCTTGAAAAGCAGAAGCCTGCCAGGTGCAGAGGAATATGCCTCCCAAAGAGCTTGCAGGAACAAATCAGCCACAAATGAAACAGAACTGAAAGGCAGGGAGGATGATAAGGGTAGATTTATACTGAAAGGTTTGATCCTGCAAAGATATATGGACATGGTGACCTCTGTGCACTGGGGCTGGGCTCTGCAAAGCATCCTGCAGCTCCTCCAGGCATTACCTGACAGCCCAGCTGCTCAGATGCAGTTGTCATAGGGCAGGGGTGCTGTCCACAAAAATTGGATTCATTACCTAGTGTGCAGCAAGCCAGTAATTAAATACTCAAGAGAGACACTGATTATTTATTTCAGAGTTGTGCAAGCCTGAGTGCTCTGTGGAATTCCACAAATCAAGCACACCAACTATCAAAACTTCTATTTATACATTTTAGCAAACAAAGGAATTTGTGTTTATTGGCTACAAGTTACATAGTTCTCTTATTAATTAGTATTTTCTCTTCTGTTGGTTAATGATTCTCTCGCCTCTCATGCTCATCAGTCCCCATCCTCAGTGTTTCTCTTCTTTTAAGTCAGTGGGTTTTTTGGGGGTCAGTGAGTCGTTGGTTGCATATCTCCCCCTGCCAGAATTTCCTTTTACCCAGCTGGAGCTGATTTCAGCACAGTTGCTGAGGTGGGTTTGTTCGTTTCTGCCTTATCTTGGAAGTTCTGCCAGTTGTTTTTGTGGACCATAAATTCTGCATTCTTTGTGCCCACTATCAGTAGGCATCTTTCTTCCCAAGCTTTGCTAACATCCCCCTAGGTCTGAGATCATGTCCAGCCCTCAACTTTTACAAGGCAATTCTACCAACAAGTAATTTGCTTTTATAACACAAGGACATCACTTAGATCCTGTTAGCTGCTCTCTGTTTAATGGTTTAAATCTCCCTTCTTACTGTTTGAAAGTATGCAAAGATCAAGGATTAAAGAACACCCTTTCTTAAGAAAATTTTACATATTTCACATTTTGCAACAATGCTGAAGACCAGGATGCGGGTTAGACCAACTGTACCCATATATGATAAAGACTGAATCATCTGATGAGGGTAAATACCCTTCTGGAGGGTGTTATTTGGAGCAAACATAATAAAATACATTCTTCAGCCCTCCCTCAGTTGACTCACATTCATAGAATAAGTAGGGTTGACATTGGTAATATTTGTTAGTTAAGTACATTGGAAAAATATCCCTGTATTAAGCTATGTAGTTAAATCTGTAAAGTCGAAAACGGAGAGCTGTCTAAGGTGAGATGTTTCTGCTTCCATGACATAGTCCATAGTAGTGATGCTGATGAATAATCTGTCAGAAGATGTAAAAAGAGCCTAAATGCTGTGTCTTCTTACTGGTTACGATAGCTATTTGATGATTGTCTTAAAATTGAATGTTTATTAAAGGCTTCCTCTCTCCCTGAAATTTGGGGTCTACAATTTTTAAAGCTTTACTGTAAGACCATTTGACTAAGGTGTCTGCAGTAGCTCTGAGGAAAGCACTGGACGCAGAACAGGGTGGATGTTAATATTATTGGATTGTAGAGTTCAAATTGTGTTCCCTGTTTCTATAAGATTGAACTCTGCTGTAAGAAGAGTGTAGCTTTTTGTTGTCAAGCATAAGACAAGGCATGCTGTTCAGTTAGCAGGCTGCCTTTCCAGCACAAAAACGCAGAAGGATAACATCTTCATTTTGCTAGGATTGGGGTTTAATCTGACACCACTGAGAATGTCTAACTAACCCTTTTAAATTTGTTTGTTTGCACTGCAAATGGAATATTCTTGTGTTGACTCAATTAAGATCTCTACAAGTAACTGCAGGATTCCTCAAGCAGTCATCAGGATCTGGTAGACTTTAAGTCCTGTGCCAGGCTCCTCATGAAATTAATCCCCAGTTCCTTAGGAGTTTCCAGACTGTTTTCTCTCATAGCAGGGCTGGACTGATAGGAAGTGAACAAGCAACAGCTCTTTATCTAAATCAATGAGCTGCTGCACCAGCATGCGAGGGAATAGCCTTTGCTCAAATCAAACAAGCAGGCCAATTAAATTGGTAGATTTTCCTCTTTGGAGAAAAAAGCTGTTACTAAAGCTCTAAATCAGAAGGCTGCACTCTATAAATGAGATAAGGCCATCATCTAGTCAGTGGGTTTGCCTTTCCTCTTGAGATATCACTGTATTGCTGCTGTGAAAGCACAGGAAACCAGGTCATCTTTTAGCTGATTTCTCTCCTTGCTAGTTAAAACCCTCTCATGCAAGGCCGCTTCAACTGAGTTGCTGGAGCACGCAATTGCTCCCTGGTAGGTTTTGTGAAGGAAATAGTGTTATCTGACAACACAAGCTATATCATAACATCAAATGCCATGTTTAAAAAGTTAATCCTCAAGTGATTATGTGGAAATCTCAGGTCATTGAAATAACAAATATTAGCTTTTTTAGATGTCACTGCTGTGGAGAAAGGCTTGAAAATAAGTACCCCAAACATCACAAACCATGAAATAAACAAAACCAATTTAAACTAATTTGTACTTTAAAAAGGGAAAAACAGACAAACAAAAAAAAACCCAAACCGAATCAACTAACCAACCAAAAAAAGACCCAAATTTCCATACAAATTTCCTATTTTTATGTCTGGTTCTTTCATTTTTAGAGAAACTTCTCAAAAGGCATTGGGGCTATGCCTAAAAACATTAAACATTTTTTTCTGTTAATTGCCAACTAGTAAGTGTGTCACATGCTTTTTACACTGGTATTGCTACTGTTTGTAAAGAGATGAGGTGTTGCACTTTGGACAAATATACACCAAAATGTTTAAGGTTTCATTTTCTTTTACATTTGTATACTTAAAAAATCAGTTGCATTTCTGGATTTATTTAGGCTTTGTTCTCAAAACATTAATGTGCATTTTCATTTCAGCCCGTATCCCTTTATTATCCTGCAAAGGCCTGTTGCAATTTAAGGCTATTTCCACTTTTGAAAAACATTTATTCTTGCTATGCAATTGTACTTTTTTCAGCGAACACATTAATATCTTTCTAGCACTGTTTCTTTTTACTGGGAAGCCTGAAGGAGGAGAGAATGACCATAATAAGAGGCAGTAGGGACACATCTGGGTTAAGTACAGGTTTTTCGGCAGCTGTTTACTCCTGCTCCCTTTTGTCAGTTTAGCTGGCAGAGATTCTCTCTTCAGTTTCAAATCTTTTATCCACACAGAGAAGTAGGACTGTAGAAATTACCTACCTCTTACGTGAATTTATTAGAAACCTTTTCCTTTGTGCTGCATTTAACTCTAGTCATTACCTGACTTGAATGTGCAAATTTTAACATGTTTTCCCTTTGTTTCTCCAGTCCTCTCCTGCAGCACTTTTCACACATTTAACATCACCCAGCAGTAGCTGTCTACACACTTCAACAGGCCCATTATGAGGCTTAATTTACTGTGGCCAAACCAGCTTCTCTGTGCCCAATGAATTAGGCTTAGGAGCTCTCTTTTTCTGGTACCTGGCATACAGGGGAAAGGAGGTAGAAATTTTTCACTTGGTGTTAAACTGCTAGTTAGTAACTTAGCAGGTTATCTGTGTCTAACGAGTCTGAGATGTCCATTGACAGCTGTTTTACACAACTGATACACTGAGAAAAATACTTCTCATGGCTGCTTCGAGAACTACCTGTATTTAGAAGAACTCTAAAGGTAAAAACAGTTATTAAATTTGTTCTACATGGGCATTTGGTCTTACATAAAGACATTTATTTTACGCAGGTCTCAATTACGTTTAATGGGTGTCTTCGTGATGTTAGTGGCAATCTCATAAGAAGTACTTGGAGAATTCAAGAGAGAAGTCTGCTTTCATAATGAACCATAGTATATTTGTGAAATATCCGTGCCGAAAATATGCTGTGGTTTATAGTGGAAACTGAAGCAGAAATTCTGCTATCTTCTGCTCAGTTGTGCATATGCTGTCCCTGCAGCAAGCCAGGATGCATTTGCTGAGCTCTTTGAAAGGAAAGGATTTGCTATCCCTGAAAATGGCAGACTGTCCAAGTCAATTTGCTCAGGCAATTATCAGGACCAGCTTGAAGTAACATGAAAAAAGGCCTCTTCCACAGAATTTCTTCTTCTTAAGAATTACAGGCAGCCTCTCATGGCATTCCTTTGGATATCTCCTGCCTCTGTCCTCCAGTGATTCTTTCCAAGAGGGCTTCTTTTGCTACACTCACTTCTACAGTTTGGAAGTGTCACCCGGGCAGAACAGGAGGATTTCCTGCTTTTGTTTGGGACTTCTGGCTTGCTCAGCATCCAGAAACCACAGAGTTGCTCCTTGGGGAGGAAGGTTACTCTTGAGCACCCATTCCAAAGTCTGATTCTTTGGGAGTGTTGGGGGAGTTGATTTTAGTGTGTGGGTTTCATAGATGATCTGTGTTTCTGCTGTACACTTGATGTGCTCAGGATGTCTCACTTAGTATGCACAACCAGCGCACACACAGTACTCCCCAGATATATTAAGCCCATGAGGTGCACACTGTGCTGAAGCCTGCAAAAGTATTTCTGTCAAGAAAATCCATCTATCCTAGTGGGCCCTGAAGTGGCCTTCCCAAGAGTCAGTGTCTAAAATGTAATTAAATTTTCACTACTTTTCCAGGCCATATGAAACCAGAAGTCATACCCTTAACAGAACTCAAATTAATCCTTAATAATCCATCACACTCCTTCTTCCAGTGGATATTTATTAATAGCAAGGGTGTTCTCTTCCCTGCCATACACTCAGCTCTGCTGCACAGTTTCTTCCATGTTGCCACACTGGAAGAAAAGTGAGGGAAGTTATTTCATTTTCTTTTCCAAGAACAGTCCTCCAGGATATAAAACAGCTTTTCTTGCCAGTATTATCAGAAATTACACAGTTTGCAAAAGTCAGCAAGGACATTTTTTCCAGCAGGTTGCCAATTGTTTCTAATTTGCAAGGCATCCAAAAATATTTCAAATACTGAACCTAGTTCAAATTTTTACACCCAAACCCTGTCACTTTTATAGATTTTAGAGGCAAATATCTGACAGGCTCAGGGCTAAAAACTGATGTTGCCACATCCCACTTTATTCATATTGTGCCCTTGCAGAGGGTACCAAGGACTAGAATATCAACAACTGACTGGCTCCATCCTCTTGACATCCCCCTTTAGATGCTTATATACATTGATAAGGTCCCCTCTCAGTCTTTTCTTCTTGAGGCTGAATAGGCTCAGCTTCCTCAGCCTTTCCTTGTTAACAGAGATGGCTCCAGTCCCCTACTTATCTTTGTTGTTGTTCACTGGACCTGCTCCAGGATTTCTATGTCTCTCTTGTGCTGAGGAACTGGAACTGGACACAGCACTTCTGGTGTGGCCTCACTAGGGCTGAGCAGAGGGGCAGGATGACCTCCCTCAACCTGCTGGCAAAGCTCTTCCTAATGCACTCCAGGAGACCTTCGGCTTTCTTGGTCACCAGGCACACTGCTGGCTCATGGACAGCTTGTTGGCCACCAGAACCCCTCCTCCTCTTCTCCATGGAGCTGCTTCCCAGCAGGTTGGCCCTCAGCCTGTGCTGGTGCATGGGGTTATTCCTCCTCAAGTGCAGGACCTTGCACTTGCCTTTGTTGATTCCCTCATCATTATTTCACAGACACAAGGCTAAAGATCCCCTGACACTGTGGCACCTCTCCCGCTCTGCTGTCCTGTGTATTTGACCGAGGTGGCAGGCTGGCCAGAATGCCAGCAGGAGAGGAGCACCACAGGGATGCACAGGAACCAGGTGGATACCATATTGTAGCTATCCCTTCCAGAAAGCATATTCCCAGGCTGCCCCCACAGTCCCTCCGTGGTGGCAACTGGGCAAAGAAATAGAGGCTTTACGCAGATACTGTCCCACAGAGCTTCACAGGGTGGTCTGCAATGTCATTTTCAGCTACTAAAACAAGCCTGGTTAACCACAGTGAGGTCTCTGCAAAAACAAAAAAGCAGAAAAATGCCCTGGATTCTGGAGAGATGATTAAATTGCATGTCCTGTAAGCTCTTATTATTACAATCACTTTTGATATGCACTGTATAACATTCACCTGGCTTTCATCCCTACCTCTGTCTACTGTTTGTCGTTGAAGAAAAAGTGACGTTTATTTCGAGCTAAAAGACAGCTTTGTCCCAGACCAGATGTCTCATTCACTATGCATATGTCAGCCCTGCAGGTGCTATCTCAGATTCAAGAAACAGCAAGTTTTTCAAATAACAATGCAATGTCAAGATATTACTTGGACAAAATAATAAAACGCTTTCTCAGCTTCAGTCATAGCACGTTTTGAAGTTTGGTTTTTGGGTTTTTTCCCACACGGTGAGTTATATGTGCTTTCTCTTCCATCACTGTAACTGAGAACAACTCCACTGACTTCGGAGGACAGCTTCATATCTATGCTGTTAAGAGTGAAATTTTAAACTAGCACAAGGATATGCTGCATATCTGAGGGACTCGGCTGGTTTAACACTTTAATTCTTCAGGGACTGTCTAGATTTTCCTGTCTCTAATGCATTGAAAGAAAATCCAAGCTTTCAATGAGTCATTTAAGAATCTCAGCTTTTTGGGGAAAATTTTTACTTCAGGGTTTCACATGAGCATTATGTCACTTAGATGTAAACAGCAGAAAGTGTCCTTCTGTATTTAATCCAGCTGTTACATCTCATAACATACGGACTGACTTCTCCCTTTCACCCACCACAAAAGAACTGTAACATCTTCCTTCTTGCTTTTGTAACATCTTCCTTCTTTCTTTTATAACACCTGTTTTGGAAACCTGTTGATTTTTTTTGAAGTGACAGCTCACTGTCACTTCAAATATGTGTCCTTCTCAAATATCATTTGCAAATGATCCATTTGTGTTCCTTTCAAGAGGGTAAAATTTAGATTTTAAGATATGAAGAGTAGATTGCCCCAGTGCCTCTAATCACGTATCTTTGCTTCATCTTAAGATGTGTGACTGCCATAAGAAGTAAATGATTATGGTCCAGATCTACAAAAGTACCTGAAGAAAAACCTACGTGGAACTGGGATTTTCATCACCAGAGAGACATACCCCAAAAAGCTGCCCTGTCCAACAAGGACTATGAAAACTTTTGGTGTTTAGTTTGGCCATTTAGTTATGCTTAAATACACGCCAAGTGCTGAATCTCTCTTTGAAGGAAAACACTGTTCTTCATCCATGGGTGGCCAAATCCACCATCCAAGCTTTCCTCTGACAGATGGGAGCTCTGCACACTGCATTACTACCCCACCTAACATGCTTTGCTTGTGGGTAGTTGGGGACATCTTGGGCCAATTTCTGACACAGGTCCAGAGAAAAGCTCATCAACCCTGCACAAGCCAACACTACAGCTAGACCCACCAATGAGTGAGGAGAAGGACAGATGGACTGCCACACTGCACCTTAAAAAATCTTGTTTGTGGATCTGAGGCATAAACCACAGTGCCCTTTTATAACTGTGTTGCTGGTCCTGTGTTATATGGAAATTATTCTTTCTTTTTAAAGAGCTGCATATTCATAATTCACCCCAAGAGACTTATTAACAGGCTCCTCAGTTATCCAGCCTCAGAGGTCAGTTGTAATAGCATGGCACCATTTTTTTTGGATGTAGCCTAAATGGTTAAAAGTGCTTGTATGCTTGGAAGGGAAATAAGTTATAATGTACTCTTTACTCAACACAATTCCACCAATGCTTGAATATGGTTTGTGTTATCTAATCAGTCATCTCTTTCTTCTAGTCACTAGGATGAGAAAGTCTTGCTGTGAGGTGACAAACACTCACCCTTTGCCTACACTAGACAGGATGAGATCATAATCTTCTGGAGGTGCTTATTCTTCCTCTCTGACTTTAAGGGATGCCTGCTCTTCCAGAGTGTCTATTTCTCTGCACTGACAGCAAGGGGAGCTTAAACAACAAGTTGAGAAAGGGATGGCTGCAGCATGTGAAGTTTCACCTTTCCATGTGAGCCCTGTCCTCTATGCCTCACATCAGAGCTGTGTGACTGACCGCAACAGATCCCTAAGAATGACCTGATGATCTCTTTCCTCTAATGCACAAGTTATCTACTGAAACTGTTACAATACCACAGGGAAGTTTACTGATATTTTCCCAAAGGGCTTTTTTGTGGCAATTTTTAATGTTGATTCCCAGATACAGCCTTTCTGCTGCAATATCTAGCTACAAAACAAGTTATAGGAAAAAAAAATCCTTTAGTTTTCTCACTGGGGAAAGGGAATGCCAGCTATGGAATGTGGAAATGTCCACCATCTTGTCTTTGTCTCAGTGGCCACATGGAACTGAGTTGAGGTGGTAAGCACCTTTTTGTGTGTAAATCACCCTCTCCTTTGTATACTTTTGTTATTAATATTGTTGCTATTACTTATTACTCATCCCATTGCTGTTTGCTTTCAGGAAATTGTTATCTCGACCCATAGTCTCCGTCTTTGTCCCTCTCTCGGAGGGAGGTGCAGGGACGGGGAGCATCTTATTTGGAGTTTAATTCCCACCTGGTTCTGTGGGAGCCAGTGAATATCCCAATCAGGGAATGAGAGAGTCCCCTAAAGGGACAGACCCCAAGAAAGCTCCCCAGGTTAAGGTGACTAAGAAGGCCTCTCCCAGGATGCCCTGTTCTGTTACGGAAATACATCCCAATTCTGCTTCCCCAGTTGGCCTCCCCACCCTCTTATACCTTATTGTCCTTCATTAGAAAATTCTCCCTTCCCCACTCTCCCATTGGACATTGTTCCCTGCCACTCCCTCAGATTTTCCCATTGGCTCCCATGCCCGAGTTCCACCCATCCCGCCCCTGTCCCTGATGCTTTCCCCACCCCATATGGACCCCCCCATCTTTTGATGTCTTTTGTTCCTGGCTTTCTTCACGTGTGAGGCTGAAATAAATCTCTGCTGTGGAAATTCCACACAAAGACCCTTCCTGCCTCCTTGCCGTCGACCTGTCGAGAAGCTATCCGGAGAGTGCGTGTGTCTGTGTGAATGCAGTGGCTGCCGAGCAACTTTTGCTAGAGTCCCTTTCGGAAGGTCATAGCACCCCACCAGAACACCCCCCGGATCCAACATGGTTCTAAACCACCACAGTGCCATAGCCAGGCTTGCAGCCATTTTAAGGCAGTTATCCTGCTCTTGCTAAAATTGCTCAAGGCAACAGTCTTCCTGTTAGCAAGGGACTGAAGAGGTGATCAAACAGTTTACAGTCAAATATTGGATTGTGCTTCAGTGCTGAAACTTTAAATAATTGGTCTTATAATTATTCTGCTTTTCCAGATGCAAAATATTTTATAAATACATCCTTTCCAGGTCATATAAATCAGTGTTACACTTGGTGTGCTCAGTGGTGAGGAAGGAACATCTGTTCCTTTGTTCAGTAGTCACCCAACCTGACTTTTTATCTTTAAAATAGAAAAGTGGTAGTATCATGATCACAAATTTCATGCAGTCTGTTCATATATTGTTGCATTCACAGTTAAATTTTCCTGAAAAACAATTCATCACCATACAATCTTCCACAAAACTCCAGTGATCTCTGTAAAACAATCTGCACAATTACAGTTACATTGGCCAGCAGCTGGCAATGAAGGAAATTTTGACTGCTTACCAAACAGAAAAGTTCAATCAGTACATTAACAGTGGAGGTGTCTCTTTCTCAAAAAAAAACCACCAAACAACAACAACAAAGCAACAACAACGTTGCAGTCATAACTCTTTCTATAAAGAAGACGCATTACAGACAGCTTGCCCATGAGTTCTGTTTCCCTTCAGGTAGAGCCCTTTTACACTCTGTTCACTACAAGCAGGTATTGCCAGTGTGTAAGGCTCTGCTTTGCAAAGTGCTGCTATCCCAGGTTTTCAATGAAATCAGGATGGAGCTCAGGGATCAGTGTGGCTTCAAGCTCCCATTAACTGTTAACTTCACCTGCTGAGGAGAAGAGACAAAATATGTTTCGTTCTTTGGTAGCCAAAAAGAATGGAAGAATATCTGACAGATTGTGCATTCGTGGTCACTGGGAGAAGTTGCAGCGGGACGAATTGCAAACAGTTCAAAGACAGGACATGATGACAGCACAGTGTGGAAATGTAGGTGCAGTCCAGCTGGGCTGATATATAATAGCAGCGGCATCAAAAATCAGCACCATTCAAATCATTCTGACAGGAGTGAGGTAATGAGAGACAAAGTGAAGTATTTATGTAATGATACTTTATCTTTTTACTTAAAACATCAAATGTGAGAGTCAGCTCCTTAATTTGTACACAGTGTAAAGTCAAGCTATAGATTTTTGTCTTCTCAATCTCGTTCTTCTGCTGTTGTTCTTGATTATCGAAGGGATTCATGAACAGGCTTTAGCTAAGTTTAGGCTCTTTGAAAGCTGTTCATTAGCTGTGTTTGTCCCTCACTGGGAATTCCCAAAGCACGGTGAAAATCTCTCTGCTAAACTTCAAAGGTATTAATGGTAATCCAGTCAGCTGAAACACCACTTTTTTTTCCAAATAATTAAACAATTCCTCATCACTTTTGTTGCTATATAATTTATGGCAATACTGACTGTGATTGCAAGGATGGCTCAGGAAGTGTACACATTTGCCAGCAGCTATTGCTTTACCTGGCATTTACCGTACCCTTGGTTCACAAAGCATGCCCTGCTGCTCTTTAAAAGGGTGCAGACTTCCTGCAGAGCCTTTGGAAGAAAGGGCATCAACCAGTTCTGGCATAAAACTGTACATAGCCTAAGCATTTATGATGAAGGAAATCTCTAAAATCTCAGGCTACAAAAATTCCTGGAGAGTTCTGTCATTCAAGTAACAAATATGAGGCATCCTGTGGATGCTCTTGCTTCTCAGACTCAGGAAAAAAAGATAATATCTTTGTAATCTCTAGCTTTGTCTATACCACTGAGTAAAATAGTCCAGGAACCATGGACTCTGAGGCTAACTGGCAGAACACACCTTGCAATCTGGGCATGACTTACCCCCTTGCTTGTGCTGATTTTGTAGGAACAGTCCGTGACATACGTTGTGATCCAGGCTGTGCCTGATCATTCCTTTGGGAAAAGGTAGTTTCAGAGAGCTTCAGAACTCTGTGGGAAAGGGACCAAATATCTGTGGATGCTGCAGATCATGTCACTGGTCAACACCAGACAGAGCCCGTGGGTAGCAATAATCCCAACTTTAGGGGATGACTTACATAGTCATCTCTGGGCAAGTGGCCTGGTGGCAGAGCCAGCAGCCCATTGCACAAACATATTTCACTTGCCAGACAGCTGAGCTGGCACCAGGCTGCAAGCTCCAAAAGATCAGAAAAGCAGTAGTACTGTTCTAAAAGCTGTAGCTATAGAGGACTTCTTTTGAAAGGCGAAGGATCCCAACTCCCTTGAGAACATTATCCTGGAGCTGGAAAGATACGTGCTCTATCAATTTAAGGTTGCCAGTGACTGGCACAGCACATACTTAGTGTTGTCCGACCCCTGCTCTCAGCCATATACTCTTATCACCCACCAACCTGTCCAAGCCAGCTCCCCACACTTCCTCGGGGCTGTGGGGTGGCCACACAAATGTATCAAATCTAGAGTTCCTCTTCTTAGATGAAAATTGCCCACTGTGGTAGCTGAACCCTGCACTTCTGAGTACCCACCCGCAGGCAGTGATACTGCACTGTCAGCCCCATCCCATGCTGGAGCCATTTCAAAAAGGTCATTATGTCCATTTGGCTACTGAAGTACTGCCGTCATGTCTTTTCTGGCATGAAACAAGCATTTGGAGCATGCTCTAATGATGGAATAGTGATCAGTCTTTAGAAGATTCCACTGCTAACATTTCTGTATGCCTAATTTAAGTTGCTGAACCCATATATAGCCAGTAAAATGAAATGGCCTGATTTTCAGAGATGCTCAGCTCTTCCCATAAGTGCCTTTGCAAGACAGATGATTTACTAGGCTGTGCTGTTAAGCTTGTTAGCTGCTGGCTCTGAAGTTTCAAAGGCTAATCTAAACTGACAGAAATAGGCGTTTTGCAGAGGGACCATCACAGAGATTCATACACTGAATCTATATATAGAGACTGGGCTATCAGCCAGGGTGTGCAGCCCAATAAGTCATTTCTACCAGAAACAATTGATAAAGATATTGATTAAAGATTTGACAAAGAAGTCATGTATTTTTTATATGCAATTCCATTTATTCTCAACAGCAATGACAAAAATGCAAGAACTCATGTTGTTTCTTTCACAACAGTGATATAGCACAGAAGCTTGTAGACCTGTGGTCCTCATTGCAGTAGCCCATTCAGTAAAACAACACCTCCCTGCAGCTGCAGAGGAGGAACTGCTCCTCTCCCTCCATCAAGACTACATCTGCTTTGGAGTCCCTTATCTGGAATCAAACAACGCAATGTAGTTTCTTTCTCCTTGGCACCAAGCCCCTTTTTTTGCTTGCCTGAGAGCCTCAAGTCACTCTTTTTTTTAACATCATGCAACATACAACCTCATGCCTTTTGTCTTTCCTTGCTAGTTGCCCTGCTTCTTTCTCACATAATCAAATATGCCATAGTATCTACCTATTTTCTGGAGGATGATTGTTGCTAGTGTTATCTCCCCTCAAAGTATAGTTACTTGTCTGAGATGAGCAGTGGGTGTTCTAGCCTCGCCAGTGTGTCCATAGAAATATTAAGAAGGGATCTCACAGGTTCCACTGTGCCTTGGATAAAGACCTCTCACCAGATTCTGCCTTTGTGTGAGATGTTCTCCCTCCCACACATTTCACAGACAACATTCTAAATATTCACTGACAGATGCAAAATCAATTCAGGACCCAAAGTCAGTGAAAAAAAAAATTGCAATGAGGCAAGAAATGGGGGAAAAAAGTAATTTCAAAATCCCAGTTTGGACCCACTCTAAATCAGAGGGACAGGAAGCAAAAATTATGGTTTGAGTAGGGCATTTATTTCTTCTTAATGACTAGGTGCAGACACTGATGTTCACTTTGTGACAAGGAAAGTTTAGCAAAATTGCAAATGGATAAGTAGCTATTCAGTACTGTACTTGCACGCTCTTCAAAATTTTTATTATTCCAGTGATTAGAGAAAATATAATTTATTCTTCTCACAAGACAGAAAATGAGCAAAAGGCAGACAGCAAGGTCTGTTCTTTTAATTCATTAATCTAGTAATCTGTATTCCACATTTTTGCAAATCAAATTTTTCCTGCATAGTAAATGCAGCTTGGCAAGGCTTCACTTGAGTATATGTGATTTTGCTAATCTCCTTTCAGACATTCTTGATCACTCCACTTTTTTGCAACCATCAAAGCCGAAATCACAGTAGTTGTCTTTTTTATTTTGCTAGACGGGAACTGAAATATCCCCTGAGTACCTTCTGTGAAATAAAGATGCTGATTTGACAGATCTTAAGGTCCTGTAGTCACTGGAAATCAGGGGATTCACATAGAATCTGTACTGCAGATCTCTCCCAAACCTCACTTTTGGGTATATAATTGTAAGCAGTCCATACTGATCTTTTATTAATTTGGTCTTTTTTATGGCTTTTTGCCTCCTTCAAGCCCTTCTACAAACGATATTATCAATCACTTTTACTTATGTTACCAGACTTCTATATTTTCTAGTAATGCAAAAGGAAATGTTGCATGCATCCCATAATGGTACATATCAAATAACTCTTTCATACAATTTCTTTAGGCAGTTTTTATTTTGCAAAAACGAAGTTATTTTTTAAAAACACGTAAATTCCTGCAGAGTTATTAAAACAGATTGATTCCATTAGCTCCCATGCCGAGAGGGTCTAGGAAATTTTGATTTCTGGGCCTCTTCAGAAGCAGGCAAAGACAAGAATTTTATATTTCAACCAGGGTACAAATTTGACATTCTTCTCATTTCTAGAGCCCTCCATACAGGATCTGAACTTGGATCCTTGACATCATACACGATGTAAGTGATTTCATGCTTAGTACATCTAACATATTGTGGACATCGTATATAAGCTATATGATCAAGCTATAGTAATATATTAAGTAAAAGAAACAAATTGCAAAATTCAAGATCCATGCACTGACTTGTAGCTAAAGGTATCTTCTGACATAACAACTTTGCACTAGGAAATGTATCGATCTTCCTCTTTGTTCCTACCAATCTTTCCTATATGAAGCTATTGTATTTTTTTTTTTTATATAATTATCTGCATGCAAAAGTGTTAATGCTATTTGTATATTTTATCTCCCGGTCCACATTCAGCTTCTTGCCAAATGTCCTAATCATATGTATGTAGGTTAAAAGGCTCAAATGGACTGACTTCTATTCAGACTGTACAGCCAGTGGGCCAAGGCAACAAACTGATGTAAGTACGTAAAGAATAATTCATATTGTAGCATACCTTGGTTATTCTGCCTAAATAATTCATCAGTATTCAGTCCAGTGGGGAACTTCTTGCCCATTAAAAAGACATGATGTTTGCCCTGTGAAATAATGGGACTGCACAGCAGCAGAATCTTCATGTAGGTAAAACTGGATAAAAAACTGGGCTAGTTTAGATTTAAAAGATTAAACAAAGATAGGAAAAATGAGAGAAAAGATTAAAAAACAAAAAAAAGAGACCATAGGAACTAGAGGAAAGCAGGTACCTGAGGTGATGGTCAAAATAAGTCTCATTTGATGTATTCTGCCAAATAATTTAAAATTGGCAGAATATTTCAAAACTTAAAGAGATTAACATCCTAAAGGTCCTCCTACCTTTTCTATCATCTTGTATGTTATTTCCCTCTTTTCATTGATATTTTTTTCTCTTTCTCTTTCTTTCCCCATCACACTCAGCTTGAAGCATGTCCCATTTTAACTTCTGCTCATCAAATACGGTAAAGGCACAAATATGCATTTTATTAGTCCTATTAGTATGAGGATACTTCCCTGATTTGAGTATGATGTCCTTGTGGAAACAAGTATACATGGTATAAATCCATGCAAGGAAGAATTAGCATTAGTGATGTTGGTATATGTGGTTTTAAATAAGCATGCCAATCTTTACATGGAGTGAATTACTGTGAGGAAACCTATTGATTTAAATGGTATTGCTTATGTGAATAAGCTGCGAGGCTGGGCAATCTGTTGTGCAAAATGCACCCTCTTCCTCTTGACTATAAAGAGAACACTGACTGTGAGCCATAGGGTCATCATACTCTTGAATACAAAACCCTAATGTTACAAAGAATTCATGCACACCAAGTTTGGGAATATAAAGCATTTTATATGTGTCCATATCTCATATGGACACTTAACTCACAGGGTTTCCATCTTGTTTTTATTAGGCATCTGGTGTTTTGATTTGTCAGAGAAGATCATTCTAAGAGGGATGTAAAATCTTCCTACCATTTGTTCATATCATGTTTGTCCTTCTCATTTTCAAACCCTAGAGTCATTATTTATAGATAAAGGAAATCTGGATTATCACACAAGAATGAGAGAGTTCTTCATTTGTTCATAATTTATTCTCATCCCACTGCTAGTTTTGGCAGTTCAGCCATTAGACGCAGTCAGACAATAAAAGCTCACAGCATGATGCCTATCTGTAGAGTTTTGCTCTGTTTTTGCAATCTAGGCAGCAATATTCTCTTGTTAAGTAGAGGAAAAATTCTGTGTACCATGCAAACATGTTTTTAGGTCAGCTATATGCATTATCTACTGTTGAAACAAACATAAGGCATATTTAACTAATGACAAAATCTGGCATTTTATCTCAAAATAGTTTATGCTCACTCAGCTTCAGAATCATGTTTGGATATGAGATAAGAACCAAAACAAAATCCACTTTTAAAAGATAAAGTTTGTAATAACCCATACATCTTTTATCCTTGTAGTCATAGTTACACTCCTAGAGCCAAATGAAAATTAACTGTGTTAACTGCCATGCTGACTAGAAGCTGACATTGTTATCAGTCAGTTATCCGTCAGTTATCACTCAGCTATCAGTCAGCCAGTCGTGGTGTCTGCACAGAGGTAACCCTGCACTATTGTCCTGTTGATCTATCTGCTATTCCAGTTCCTTTTCTGGCAAAGAATTTATAGGGAAATTTTGACAGGCAGTTTGACAACTCAAGTAAAACCAGGTTATTCTTATTTGACACCTCAAAAAAAGAATATCCCATGGTTTTGATTTTGGCCCCTGGTCAGTTTTTTAAGGGATGGTGTCTAGTATGTAGGCAGCTTTCCCAATTTCCTTGTTGTGGTATTAATCCTCCTTGTTTCCCCTTTTGCATTCATTAAATAATTCCTGGTACTATCCATCTTGATAGGTACAAGAAGATGCTGGAATGTCTGATTCATCCCAGTGAACTGAGGGACAGTGATGCACCACCTTATTTCAAGCACTGGTAACATAAGACCTTGCCTTTGGATGCAGCCCATTATAATGAAAAGGTTGCAGAATCAGCTGAGTTGGAAGAGACCCACAAGGATCATCAAGTCCAACTCCTGGCCCTGCACAGGACCATTCCCAGGAGTCACACCATGTGCCTGAGAGCACTGTCCAAACGCTTCTTGAACTCTGTCAGGCTTGGTGCTGTGACCACTTCCCTGGGGAGCCTGTTCCAGTGCCCAAACACCCTCTGGGGGAAGAACCTTTTCCTGATATCCAACCTAAACCTCCCCTGACACAACTTCAGGCCATTCCCTCGTGTCCTGTCACTGGTACCACAGAGAAGAGATCAGTGTCTGCCCCTCCTCTTCCCCTCACAAGGAAGTTGTAACTGCAGTGAGGTCTCCCCTCAGTCTCCTCTTCTCAAGGCTGAACAGAGCTTTTAGACACTAAATGCAGAAGTACAACTTCTCTTGACTTTTTACATGTACTTTAAAATGTTTTAGAAATGCAGAATGCACAGGCAGGCTTACAACATGCATTAAAATTTCACACACAGTGTTTCCCAGCGGAAATAGATAACATTTTTGTTGGGACTTCTACTGAGCAAGGCACCCCACTATGATGAACTTAAATGGCAGAGAAAAATCCAGGTTTGGTATTAGGGCAAATTTTTTAATGGCAGGAATAATGAAGCTCTAGGGGGATTGCCCAAGGACATTGTTGAATATCCATCCCCAGAAATCTTTGAAAAAGAGAAAAACTGCAGTTATAGGTGATCCTATCTAGGGGTGGCCAACTGAACTTCATGAACACTTGAGGTCACCTCCAGCTTTATTTCTGTATGCTACCCTTTTCCATAACTTACTATGAGAAATATCAGCAGAGCAAGCCCCTTCAGCGTGGTGGAAGTGTGTAACACATCTGACAATGTGCTGTGTGTGGTGTCAGGAAATCCACTGCAGCAGTGGTTGAGATGATCCACGGGCATCTCAAGCAGCCACGCAGGAGTTACAAGCCATGTCAACCAGGGTGCATTGCCCCTATCAGTGAATCATCACCCTGATAAGCATGAGGCACAAGCCAGAAGGACAGACAAAATTAGAGTTTAAAGCAGAATAATTATGTGAGACTCTTCCCTTTCTCAGTATCAAAAGGGGGAGAAAAGGTTGCCAATAGATTTTTTTTAAGAAAGCCACTGACATGATAGCAAACAGACTTATTCTGCACTTTCTGCACAGCTAGAGTGCAAGACAGGTCTAGACTTTGGCTTTTTCCATCAGTTTCTTGCAGGCTTTCTTCCAGTGTGGATTAGAAAATTGAAGAGGAGCAGCAGGGTCAGAGATGTCTATTAGGACTGAAGAGCAGCGATGATATTTTTCAGAGGAAGTGTGAGAAATACTTCATAGGAATCAGCAGAAAGCCTGGACCATCCTGTAAGTTCTTCAAAGCAGTGACCATAAAGTGCTTATTGCATAACTTTTCTATTACAATTAAATATAACAACGATGATGGCAAGGAAGTCCTTAATTTTAGCACCATTAGATAAAATGCAGGTGACAAGTGATCACTGTCATGTTGTGAGTATTTAGTCTACTTTATAAATTGAAACACTATGCATAATTCCTACTGATGTTGTATTTGTATCCCGAACAGATGGATTTCCTTGTCATCCTGACTGGCTGTCTCAGCAAGGAGGCCAAGATTTGAGAAAACCAGAAGAATTAAACACCAGGACAAATGAGTATCACTGGGGGCGCTTTGTAATTTCCCTTCAAAGTATAATATAATTTTTAAAAAATCATCCCCTTACTGCTGCAAAAGGAGAGAGATAAGAAGAAATATTAGGAAATTTACATTGCCAAGACAAAGATATTAAGAAACCCTATAATGCAGGGCCAAAGACTTATATCTTAAAATCAAAGATGTCCTATATGAACATGGTATCTAATGTCTAAATGTTAAAGTCTGGTTTGAATACAGTACTTGATTTATGGCAGCTACAGATGGGAATTTTCTGATTCTTTTTTGAAGATGGGATTTCTGATCTGTCCCATGACTGATCCTAAGATAAAGGACTGGATAGTCAAGGGATGATTAGGGTTACATTTCATGAAAACTGAAGGAATTTCTCAATGCTAGCAGAATGCATCTTCAGTGACCAAGACAGCAGCAGTACAGCTCTCCCATGAAAGACTCATTAATCCATGACCACCCACAGAATGTGGCTTCTTCTCTGACTCCAGGCTCTAATTGCCTTGCTACTGGTACCAGTTATTGAACTTATAAAATGTATATTAATAAAATGGAAGAAACACATCTTTCAGTGTCCTATATTCACTTTCTGTGAAGTCATCAATTTCAGCAGCCTCATCAACTTTGCAGTGTCTGAGCCTAAGTAAGTCAAGTTCATTCAACCCTCTACAAATGCAGCTCGTTACTGTACTTCAACACTACAAAGTGTTGAACCTTCTAATGAAGTATAACCTTCATTAGAAATTGAGTNGTTCAACACTACAAAGAAAGAATGAGAAAAAGAGGTTGATCAATAATTACTACTCCTACAGTGTGACAGCCATAAATTATTTTAGTCAGAATAGATTGTCCACAACCTAAACATTTATTTTTGCTGCGTTCCTTTTGAAGCATCTAGAAGTTGTGCTGTTGAACAGAGTAGTTTTCTTATTTTAGTCTGACCAAATTGCAAGAGTGGAAAAAAAAAAAGCCAAGGAAGAAACATGTATTATTTCTCATAGACTAACTGGTTTAATTTCCCAGTTGGAGAAGTAAGAAATAAAGCCGTGTGGCTTTGTTTTTAAGATTAAATTATTCTGTATGAACACACAGGTACATTTGCCACTGTGATATTGATATATGTGGACAATTAATAGAGATATATAACCTTCATTAGAAATTGAGTAAATCTAAATAAGTGGGCATAATCTGGTGTCAAATGATAACATGACAGGGTGCAGTTGCAAGTAAAAACATAAATTAAAATATGGAAGGAGACAGAAATATGGCCTAATGGAGTAAAATCTGTTTTACATCTTGAGCATGTTTTCTGCTATAGGTTCTGCATAATGTTCTTGTAATCTATATGGGTGCAAATTTCATCAGCATACATCTATGTATTCTTACTGAATACTCTACTTTTTGCAGGTAGAGTTTACACCACAGCTGTTTGTTATTTTTTCTTTTTCATTGAGTTCAGTATTTATACCACAAACATCCCAATTTTCCTCTCAAAAAGATTTTCCACATTGAATCAAATTTTTATGTCTCTCCAGATAATAATCAAGCAAATTAAAGTCATCTTTAACATTGTCTTTCTATGTTTTCTCCAATTTCTTCCCCTTATTTAAGTCTGCCTCAAACATTCCCTCCCTCTGGCTTGAGGCCGAGCCTGTGCTCCAGGTCTGTGACAGTGTGACAGGGGAGGTGATGCCTTGCTCTGCAGAAACTTTGCACTTGCCATTCTGCTGACTCAGGGGAGATTTCTCCTGTATTGCAAGTACTGAAATTCAATATTAAGCAACAGTATATATCACTTCACAGCAACAGTTTAATAAGAGTTTTAGAAGTAGGCTACTAAACCCAAGTTCTAATAAAAGGAGAGAAACCAGAGGCCAAATCTGTAATATATAGAAGTTGTCTTTACATTTTCTATTTTATTTTATGCTCGGTCATTCATTAATCTGCTGCAATAATGTATTGAACCTCTTCTATTAATTATTCATGTACTTTATCAATGACAGTGGTTATTGGCTGTTATTATACATGTGCATGCAAATTAATAATAGAGAGATAGGCATTGTCTCCTTTTTTTTCAGTTTGACTTCTTAAGGCTTGTATAGCTGTCAATTTTCCAATGACTGAGCTTTCAGCACTTTCAACAGTAAACATTCCTATCAGAAAATGCTCAGAAAATGAGGGATCAAGTTATCTTTTAACATTACACCACTTTCTGTGGGCAAAACAGGTTAGTCAAGACACAAGAAAGAATTATTGTGCAAAATTCACAAAGAAGGAATATGCAGGTGCTCCAGCTTAGACTAATAAATGCATTTTCTTCATCAAGTGGTAAAGGAATAATCTCATTGAAGACAAAGAGCCATTGGACAGGAGGCATCTGGGTGTGCTTCACTAGAAGCGAGCTGCAGGTTGTCTGGCCATGTCTATGTGGCAGCCAGGAAGACATTTCATATTCTGTATGATTTCAAATGATTATTTACTGAACTTGGTATGGTATAAACTTCAGTTCCATTTTAAATCCTGTGAAAGAAAACACAGTTATGTCCCTGAAACACAGGAGTGGGCGTATAGAAATCAGGAAGTTCCTCCTGGCTGAGCCCCAGGGGTTTTGTGGAAAGAAGAACCACACTCAAAATAGGCAGAGCAAGAGCGGTAGCTCTTCAGGTATCAGATTCACAAGAGCTTCTGCTACGACAGAAGTTTTTATTCTTTGCATCCTCCTCCCTCTGCATATTAGCTCACAGGATGCATGGCACAGAATCCTGATAAAATCCCATTGATTTATGTATTAAAGTTTGCCAAACGCTAACCCACAAACTTGGGATAGAATTAATTTCTACTGCCAAAGCACTTAATCTAAGTGCTGCAACAATCTAATGAAGAAAATGTTGATTTGAAGGTTGCCTGGAAAAAGGATTCACATAAATACTTATTCCATGAATTCAAGAGATAACAATATGACAAAGTTATTCCAGTAAAAAACTTGCCAGTTGTGCAAACAATTTTCCCCCCAGAATGGTGTCATGGAATCAGTAGAAAAAAATCTTCCCACCTCATAACAGAACATGATGAAGAAATGAAAATAAGAAAGTAAGTAAGAAAATATGAAATCTTTAATTTAAAAATTCCTCCTTCAATGTTTTGCTGAAATTATTAAGGGTTTTCTGTGAATTGCAGTTGTTTTCTTTGGCATACAAGCTGAATCTGGAGGTTTTATACTCCCTGATAGAAGTGGCTGTTGAAAACGGGGCAGAAATTATGAGGACTAAAGCACACAAGTTGTGACAGGCCTTTTATTATCTCACTGAAAACTGAAAGGCAGGGAATATTTTATGAGTAACGTGTTTCTTACATTTTGGAGGAAAATAAATAATAGAAATATGGTGGGAAATGCCATGAAGCTTCACATCAGAACCGTGAAAGACATATAACACTCTGTTTTGAGACAAAAAGGACAAACATTAGCTAGAAAGAAAAAATCTTGCAAAAAGTGTTCCAGTACAAAAACTCAATCCAGAATGTATGTTTTCAGTACTGCCTGGTTGCTAATAAGAGGATTTCAGATTCTTGCTTCATCTTTGTTGATTACCAAAACCTTAATCATACAGATGGAAGCTGCTCCTCCTTGATCCCCTCTGCTATCTGGCTCTGACTCTCAGCATCATCTCCTCTGAGTTAGAGCACTGTCCTGGGCAGAGGAAACATATTTCTCAGCGCCTGGATACAGTGCAAACTCCGCCACCTCAGCATCTACGTCTGAGCAAGAGAGACCCTGAACCCTGCAGGCTTGCCCCTGCTCCAAGAGGCCATCAGCATCCACCTCTTGCCGTGGCAGCAGCCCCAGGCGCATCCAGTGCCCAGGCTCTCCCTGGAAGCAGAGTATCAGCACCTGCTGATATGGGGCCCAGCCTTTTTGCTGGCTTTGTGCTGGCCATGGCCCCTGCCTGGAGCTGCTGCCCTGAAGAAGCTCCTCTCTCTACACTGACCTTGTGGCAGCTGAGGTGTCAAACACTGCGAGCCTAGAGGAGCGCTGGGGGCTGGGCTTTTCCCGTGCCACAGACTATGGTGGATGCTCATTAGTAAGTCCTGTGCACAGCAACGTGTGTGCCTTAATGACTGTAGCAATGGTGTAGGGTTGTGACCCTCTGTGTTTTGGATTCAAGTACTGCCACGTAAGATCTTTTGAGAAGCCAGCCACCAATTCATTTAATGTTAGACAGTGTTCTTTAGCAACGTCATAGCAAGAAATAATACATAATATTTGATGAAGTATTAAATGAATAAATTTAGCAAATCACTTTTTAAATATGCATCAATACGAGAACTAAATGAAAGTAAGAGACCCATTGAAGAACAAATTATTAAGCTCCAGGTGCTGAATTCATTTGTCCCTTTTCAAAGACAAGGATGACAAAAACTAGGTGCACTTCTGTTCCCTATCTATGTTGCACATAGGCATTTATGGTTCATGGATTACAGTCTGAAGGCCATGAGAGGCCTGTGACACCACAGAAGGTGGTCCACAGCTGGCATGCAGCTCTATATTTTGTTATAAAAGTTCTTGGCGGTTTGTGAAAAATAGATAGTGTCTGAACAGAAATGTTGGTGTTAAACATATCCATGATTCAAGTAACCCGGAGATCAGACAGATTTCTCTACCCAGGAAATATTCAGGATCCCACTGATTCACCTTCCCTGCCATCCATTTCAACTCCCTGTCTCCTCAAGCAGACCCAGCGAGGTGGTTTTTGTGGCTGCCACACACTATTTACATGCTGGTCTTTTTAGAGTTCATGTCTACCTTTGACTGAAGACAACTGACTAAAAGTATTAAGGCATGAGCTATAGAATTCCCACAGCAAATGTGTTTCCTGATCAGATTTTCTACCACTAAAAATGTACGCCCCATTCATATTCCAAAATAGCCTTTTCTAGTGGTTCCTCTATACCTTGCCCATGTTGTGGCATTTTTCTATTCTATACCTTGCCCATGAATGGCATTTTTCACTGCTACATCATTCAGGTTCCTAAAACACTTTCTAAACTATAATCTCCCAACATTTTTGCCACCTCTAGCTGATACTGGATGGAAAAAGCATTAAGATAATGCAGTTCTGAGGATTATCCATAGGCCTCCAACTGCAGTCATGCAGTCGTCTTGAGAATGACTGTTTGGGAAGTCCCTTTTTTCTTTCATTTTTAAAAGGAAATTTGTGTTTTCGTAATCCCCTGAAGTGCAAAGAGCAACATGACTGGGAAGCCTGTAGTGTGACTGGGGAGAACTGAAATCAAACATAGCAGAGAATGAGAAGAGGGATGTAGAACTGCAGGCTGGGTGGACAAAGTTTCTGAATAATGACTGCTCTTAGGTCAGCCTCTTTCTTGTGATCAAAAACCACTTGATGCAAGCTAGCAACTCTGCTACCTGTGAACAATGGTTTTTGTCTGCAGGAAAATGTCTCTGCTAGAAGTTGGTATGGCACAGTGGCATCCAGCAGACCAGCTGAGAGCAGCAGCCCTTTCAAGAGCATGTGGCAGAAAATCAGAAGACAGCATTTCAGCTGCTTCGCTCTGTGAGACCTGTCTCCAAGGAGAGACCAGTCACTTGCTAAGATTAGAGCCACCTTTGCCTCATATTCCCTGCACACCCTGTAATGAACCCACGTGAGATGTCAAAATCCACATGCTGAGTTGACTCATCCCTCTTCAAAAGTAAGGATGCCGTGACCTGGGTGCATGTGCTGATAGTGCTTGTGGGGAGCAGTTATCACCCAGAGACTACTGGGATGTTCAGCCATGCACCAAGGCACGGCCAGAGGAGCACTTGCATGCGCAAGGCAGGGTTTGGTGCTCTGCAGCTCCTGGGACACTTTGCTTCCCAGGGTTGGGAAGAGCACAGGAGGAAAAGTTAAAGGGGCAGAGCAAAGCGCATGTGGGTCCTGGTACTCTGTAGAGACATCTAGTAATTTCAGTCTTCGTTTGCCTGGTGCTAGCTGGCACCAGAATCTCTCAGAAACACGGTGCCAGCTGTCTTCATCAAGACTAAGTAACAACAGCAGGAGACGTGCTGCTCTGCGAACCTTCCATGCTGAGAATCTTCCATGCTGTTAGTTAAACCTGCACAGAGCTTAATTGCCATCTCTATGGAGCCTTGCAGAATCGGGGGCTATCCACCTTGTGCAGAAAATGTCAGATCTCACCCAAAACACTTCTCTTACTACTTTAATTTAACAACCACTCTCAGTTTCCCTTTACTGACTGCCCTTTTATTGATGAAGAAGAAAACTCATTTTTTTAAGTGACAGCTGTTTCTCTCCCATTTATTGTAGTGTCAACCTGAAAAACTATTGACATCAATAATGCTGAACATCATGAGAGAGGAAAACCAGGCCCCACAGATTCAGAGAGGAATTAAAGGGATCACTGGCTCAGAAAAGGTATAACACAATTTTCATTGTCACCAACGATTGTACCGTGGCAAGGAAACCTGCAAGGAAAGCTTCTCTTTCAAGAGTCTTTCCAGGTGTCTTTAGAGGGTCATTATGCTGAGCCCTCTTCTGGTGAGTGCTAGTTAGCAGATATTTTAGATTAAACAAATGAGACAGAATTGTCTTGTTTTCTCGTCTCCAGTATTGAGAAAGTCTGCTTAGTGAAAGTCCAGCTTTCGAGGTGGACATCTGTGGGCATCTGTGGACAATCACATTCTGAAGTTTGCTTATTTGTACAAGATCCTGATGATGGATTTCACATGCTGAAGCAAAACCTGTTCACTGGAACACTGCTTAAACTACTGTTCATACACTGAAGTATTCCGTGAGAAAAAAAGGATTTTTTCTGGTTCACAGAGTTCATTTCAGCTTGGTTTTGAACTGCAGAGTCTATAATACACACTGCTGAGAAACACTGAAAAAACTCAAAAGAATCCAGCATGAGTGAGACACTGAAATGCACTTAGACCTTCAAGAGCTGACATTAGTTATGTGTACTGGGAACAGCTGTCACATAAATAATTACAAATCTTTGGTCTTTAGTTCCACATTTTGATCCTTTCTAGTTATTATTTTTGCTCATTGTTCAAATTCTCCATCATAAAGTCAAACAAACATTTCTTATCAAATATTTCTTGGCCTCTTGCTTCATATCTCAACTGCCATGTCACCACTTCATGTCACTTCACTCAGATAATCTATATCATGTAGTAAGTCTGTTATTTATTGGAAGTTAATGATATAATATCTAATATAATGGTCTATATTAGATATGTTACAATGATATAGCATAACAACTATATAATACATTATACAACATGTTATATCATTATTACATATTATATAATACATTCTATAATTACTACACTGTATCATATACAAATATGCAATAAACAGCATTACAAAATGTATTAATAGAATTATACCTAATGTGATATTTTAAAATATATTTAATGTGTGGTTAGGGATAATTAATCATACATTTTTGTTAACCTCATTGATTTTTAACAATCTGTTTGTTAGTTCATATCAAGCTCAAAGAAATGTTTCCTTTTCACAGCATTTGCCTTAAAAAAGAACAAAAATAAAAAAGAACTGATCTATCAGTCATCCACCATCAAGGCACGTTGTCTATTTATTAGCTATTATTTGTATTACAAGACCACTTCCACAACATAATATTCTAATATTAATTGTGTCACTGACTGGCAAATTGGAATTCTTTGAAGGGTAATGGTACTGAAGATTTCAGTTGCATCACATCTCTACAGATAAACAGACTAAAAATATCTATAACATGGGAAAGACAATCTGGATCTTTCCTGGAGTTTAGAATATTGTTTCTTGACATATCTTTTGGGGAATATTTTTAAGGTTGGTCATAATCAATGATCTGTTTACAACATAGAGCTTTAAACCAAATCTTCAGCCCTTTCTAGTAAGCCAATTAGCAGGACTCATTATGTAAAAGAGGATATTCTAGCAGAATTTCTGTTTTATTTATGCCGAGCTCTACTGAAAGATCCCTTTGGTTTCTGCTTAGTTAAGAACAGAAATGAGCTACTCAGGCACAAAGAAAATAAAATAAAAATGTTAAGAAGATATCTTTTATCTTTCAGGACAATTTTTGTCCTGAAGTATACAAAAATGCTGGGAGTACTAGATCATTACACCTAAACTATTTCAGTGGGTCTAGCTCTGCTTGCGCTGGTGGGGCCTCACCTTGAATATTGTGTGCAGTTTTAGTCACTGCAACATGAGAAAGATATTAAACCCTGAGAGAGAGTCCAAAGGAGGGCAACGAAGATGGTGAAGGACCTTGAGGGGAAGTTGTATGAGGAGTGGCTGAGGTCACTTGGTCTGTTCAGCCTTGAGAAGAGGAGACTGAGGGGAGACCTCACTGCAGTTACAACTTCCTCATGAGGGGAAGAGAAGGATCAGGCACTGATCTCTTCTCTGTGGTACCAGTGACAGGACACGAGGGAATGGCCTGAAGTTGTGTCAGGGGAGGTTTAGGTTGGATATCAGGAAAAGGTTCTTCCCCCAGAGGGTGTTTGGGCACTGGAACAGGCTCCCCCGGAAAGTGGTCACAGCACCAGGCCTGACAGAGCTCAAGAAGTGTTTGGACAGTGCTCTTGGGCACATGGTGTGACTCCTGGGAATGGTCCTGTGCAGGGCCAGGAGTTGGACTTGATGATCTTTGTGGGGCTCTTCCAACTCAGCTGATTCTGTGATTCACACCCCAGGATATGATATGAGACCCCACCACCCCCTCTGAGAGCTCTAGTTTAGCTACCCCTCTCCATACATGCCTACATATAATCCCTCTTGCTCAGACAGACAGTCCTTAAGAGTGGCTCTGTTGAGTCATAAATGATATTTATGCTTGGGAAGCTAAATTCTTCTTGAACTGGCTTCAGGCAAGCCATCCTTTGGCTTTGCATTTATTAGATCTCCTTTGACTATAGTGGAAACTAGATATTCTATATGTTGGTACATACCTTCAAGTAGACATCTGTAATGTAAGTGTCTTGACTTCTGATCCGGATCCCAGTGGATATATTTAAACGCAAAGCTTTAAGACAAAGCAGTTACATCATTAACAGAACTTATAATGCTGAGGCCGTGGACAAAAGCAGAATTCAACTTTAATTACTTCATTTTTTGTAATGTGTTTTGAAGTATTTTGAAGGCAGAATAGTTCTTGCTGTTATTGTTAGGAAACTAGCTGCAAAACTAAGAAAAGAAATGCAGAACCAGGCCAAAAGTGAAGGGTTTGTAAGGCAGACATGTAAGGCAGCCATGCTAAGAAAATAAACTACAATATTTTGTGTATAAAGAACATCTGGCAAGAAACGGTCAGATTTCCCAGTCTTCCTGGTAAGTTGTAGCAGGTCAGCTGTGAACATCTGAGCTCCTCCCTTGAAGGGTGCTCTTGTTCCTTGTCCTTGCTGCAGCTGATTAAGGTACATTCAGAAGGCCGAAATATGAATGACCTGTGATCTCCTCCAGCTCTTCCTTCCAAATGCTGCCTGGGATAGCACAGTCAGACTGAACCTAACCAACTCTCTCCCTTAGTTCTTTCCTGATGAAGTCAATTTAAAGACCAAGCCCCAACTTGTCAGTGAAACCCAAAATAAAGGATTTGTTTCTCTTTGGGCAGGAGCTGCAGATGCTGTGGTGTGGCCAAGAGGGCCTTTAACTCTGGTGCCATTTCTGTTTATGTGTGAGGTCCAGGGGGTGACTCCAGTGAAGCCCATCCTTTCCTGCCATATACTCCCAGGGAAGCAGAGCCCAAACATGTGAGTTCAGATCTGACCAGGCTGGCAGAATGCTTCTCATGGAAGGACCATTCTCTTCTGGGCATTTTCATCTTCTCTCCTTACGTAAGTTGATCAAAGGAACCATGATTCACTTAAGATTTGTTCCACTGTAAATAAAGCCAAAGCCTTAACCACAAACACTTTACATGTGCTTGTTAGCAGTGTGTAAGTTATGTGCCAGTCCCTCCTGGCTGTTTGCACCTAGTCCAAGACTCATTTATTACCATTCCATGTTGTTTAATGCTATCCTGCTGATCTATAGGAAAAAAAATGCATAGTAAGCAACAACTGAATATTATAAAAGGCTCCTACTTTTGCTGTTTAATACATTATCTAACTCATGTATCTTTACATTACCACAAGGTTTCTGGATCTTAAAGTGTTGGAACGTGACTTGCATGGTACTTAAGATTTTCTGGTAGGTTTACAAGGTATCAAATGAAAAGCTCAATTTTTTTCAAGACGTATGCCTAGTAAGTGGAAAAATGGGTGTGTGGTTCTGCAACTGTTGATAGCCAGTGCAGGCATGCTCTCATTTCACATATGAGCACTTTTTGTACTGCTGCCTCACATAAGCAAATGTTTCTCCATTGTCATTTGAGGTATTGTTTTAAAGCCAAGTATCCAAACACATACCATACAAATAAAATTTTATCACTTTGGGATTCCATATATGGGACCCAAGGTCAAGCACACCTTGAGTTTCAGTCTCAGAAATCTCAGAAGCAGAAAACTGAGGCTTCCAACTCCACAGCACACAGCCACTGTCATCCACTGCTGTTACTTCTGCACATCATACAGGAGCAGAAGGGCAGCACATGTCAGATGTGCACAGAAAAGTTGCACTGAGTCTTAAAATATCTCTGTGAATGAATAGATAAACTAGGTTCCAGTGAGTTGAATTTAATTTTGGAAGCAGCTATTAACCTAAAGAAAACACTGTGGTCAAAGGTAAAATATTCATTGCACTGAAATTTAAAATGTTTGGAGAACAAGCTCAGAAGAGACATTGAGCAATACAGTTTCCATCCTCATTTTTCTTTAGATTTTGTAATTACAAATTAATTAGAAATAAGCAACATCAGAATCAGTCAAGGTAATAATTTATTAAAGAGACACATTTAGGTAAAGATTTACCATATCAATAAGAACACCAGGGACTTGTCCCATTGTGCCTTAGGCAAATACAGGATAGAGCAAAAATTTTCCTAAGTGTGCAAGTCTGACAGACTGACATAAGACCTTACTTCAGATGTAACTGGAGTTCCTAAAATCATAAATGCTGATTTCCCATTTCCCAAGGGATTTCAGAACATCAAATGACTTCGCTGCGCACCTCCTTGTGGCAAATAAAAAGAATATAGAGATTGGAATTGGACACTTTGGAGGACCACTCTGACAAGTATATAACTTATTGCTTCCCTACAAAAAATTATAACCGAAGTTGACCTGAAAATCATGTTTTGAAAGAAAAACTGGAGGTTTTTTTAGTGACAGGCTTAATGGATGGATTTGGGAAGAAGCAGCGTAGTGTACACATGAGGAACTGAAGAACTTTCTCCTCTTTTAGTTACTAAGGGTACCCGTGAAGGGCAAGCATGAAAATCTGCAAACTCCTACCTAAAATTTGTAACTCCTACCTAAAATTCTGGAAGACTTGTGTAAAGAAGTCTTAACTTTTTGGATTGTATTCTTCAAGAAATCTTAGACCTCTGGAAAAATTCCAGACAGCTGGATGCCAACAGGAGTCAGGTAGGAAAAAGGACTGATGAATAAAGATAATATGTAGACTACTGCCCCAGAGTAACATAGATAATTGTCACAGTGGCTTTTAATCAACCTTTTCAAGCATATTGTTGATGTTTTTCAGGTGAATTTGAACACATCTAGAATTTGTTGATCTCCTTTTCCCATTCTGTCTATATCATCATCTTCAGACCTGAAACAAGTTTTTTTAAAAGTTACTAAAAGACCTTATAAACACAAATTTTTCTCTTGACAATGATGACAAGATGCCAATTTAAGCAGTGGTTAATTAATTCACTCTGTCAAAGGGGAAAAAATAACGTGCCTGGATTACTTATGTTGTCATGGTATCTTTACTCCCTCAAAACCAAATCTGGGGGAGTGCTTTCATCCCAAACATCCCATCAGTCCAAACTTGCTTGGCTGTCATCACTTCCAGACTCTGTCAATAACTGGTAATAAGGTGCTTTCATAATTCTCCTTTCCATGTTTATACAAAACATATTTCTGATGTATGTGATATAAAGGATTGTGCTCTAAGGTTCATATCACTTAATATTCTGCAATGAACACTTAATTCTCAACAGCTAAATGATCTGTTTATTGACAAGTATCAATCTACTAACTAGATGTGGCCTCAAATGAATGTTTTGTTTACTGTCTGGCAAGTGCTAGCTCTGTCCTGAGGACATCAGCATTTTTAAATGTTTGGAATGTGGTTTTAAACTGTTGACTTCCTTACTAGAAGACAACCAGGTGAACACATTTGATTTTGAATGGACTTCCTAGAGAAAAGTGTCCAAAAGTAGAGGTGTGATCTCAGACGACAGTCTGATCCTTCAAATGCATTTGTGATGTTTTAAAACACCTGGGTCCCAGCTGGCAGACCTGCACAACGATCAATAGCTCTTTGGACAGGGGTCTAGAGACCACCTCGAGCTTACTGAGAAAAGCATCAGTAGCTAGAAACACCTGGGGTTCCTTGTGTATACTTGCTGCAGATACACTACTTGTCAAGTACATTTTAGAACAATAATCAGTTCATTTTGCTTTTACTCATGGTTTGCCCATTCTTCAAAGCAGTCTCCAGGCCAGAGACTGTATTCACACAGGGGTGGCAGTCCCAAACAGGGTGACTGCTTCCCCTCTGCATTGTGCAGAATGCCAGGACAAGTTCAGGATGCTCTGGACGAGGCAGAGACCTTTTGGAACCATCAAATGGGAAGGACTGTCAAATGGGAAGGACCTTTCCCACAGGACATTTGCTGACCAGTGCACTCTTTGCACTGGTAAGAATTTTAAGATAATCCATATAGATCTCCTTTAAATTTACAGGCATTAAATCCTTACTTAGGCTGTTTATCGCCAGCTGTTCAGTCATAAGAAGCATGATACCGTCCTTGGGTGGGTAGCTTACAACCATGGTATTTTCAGCATAGTCCTTTGTTTCTTGCCTTTATTATATTTGTTATCTGAATTTTGACATATACTTGGGACATACAGTTAAAAGTTTCTCCCTGCAAGAACTTTCTTTGTTGTCATGTAATTATGTGGTTACAAGTCTTGAGTTGGTACATTTAAGGAGAAACCATTAAAATAGAAATAATGAGGAGGATTTTTTCTTTGTTTTGAAAGCTTTTAGCAGATTCTGAGGGATAGATCTTCTCCCTGCTCCAAATCTTATGATTATGAATGAATGACCATCAAAAATTCATGTTGTTGAATGGTGCCATGAAAAATTGTGAAGATGCTGTGGACCCCTAACCCTTCTTTCAGGGAGTCCTTACATACTGTTTAAACCTAAGGAATAGTAACACAATTATGTTTCCACCACCAAATTATCGGTTTTTTCTTTATGCTAATTCTTTTTTTCTGTATGACGAACAAAAGAGGTATTTTTCCTATACTCTGCCACGGAGTGTTTATTTTCTGTTCTTTCTTGTCACTTTCCTTAATTGAAATTAAAGAAGCCATAGCCTGCAAGAGCATGATTTGTTCCTTGCACATGAAAACATAATGTCCTTCTAGGTTATCTCACTGGGGTGCACTGTGACTGCAATGCACCAAAACCCCTCTGAAATTAAAAGCAAATAAATGAACTGGGTTTATGTTAAACAAAACAATGGAAAATTCCTATCAATTTAAGAGAGCAAGGTTGCAGAAATGTTTCCTATTCTTTGCCGAACTCCCCACTTTCTTTCTGCTCAGTAAGAAAAGCTACACCATGCTGCATTTTCCTGACTGGTGACCATGTTATTATAAGGATTCTTTCTTTCCTATCACTATGAAAGGTTGTAAACAAGTAACTTAGAAAATTGGTAATATTACAGCTGTTCATTGCCATTGCCCTCACATCAAGGTGTGTAACTATCATTAACCAAGTAATTCAACTTCCATGTTATAGAAGAAACAGCACTAGCCTGAAATCATTGCAAAAGTTTTTGGGGTAAAAGGGACATTTTCATCTGCCACAGTTAAAATCAGTGTGATCACTGACTGTGACCAATAAGATAATCATTTCAACTTCAGCTGTCAGTCTTTGGTAACAGTATCACACAAGTCATCACAGCATTAGACATCACAGTCATAAATCAAGGACCTTCTTTGTAATACAGAACAAAAATTATGACCCTTGACTTTAATTCCTGGTTCTAAGGACAGATACTACTCAGTGATGACAAATGTCAGGTTGGCTTCCTGTGTGTTTTGCATGACACTCTCTAAAACACAAAATTACACATCAGTGACAGGAAACCTGTCTGCAAAAGGAAGTACCTGACGCAGGAAATTACTCACCTCCAGAATTTATTTGAATCCCTACCAGCTCACAGCTCACTTGTGATTATTTCTGTAAGTTGAAAAGGAATGAAGCCAAAACATACCACTTCCATTTCATTAAACCAGGAAAATTTCCCCAAGATAAATTTAGCTAACAAGAGGGGTTCAGAACTTCCAAGCCATTCCTTTAGGTGTTTGGTGGTAAGCAAAACTTTTTTTTTTGGGGGGGGGGTTTGTGGTTCTTTTTTTTGTTTGTTTGTTTTTTGTTTTTTTAACGGAAGTGTGTTACCTGAAGTGGCCTTCATGGAAATTCTCTACCTTTATGAAAAGACCCAATGATTTGAAAATATTCCCAAAAGCCTCAGATTTGGAACGTATTTGTCAGACTAACCCAGGTCAAATCCTGCTGCATCACTGAAGGAATTGCGATGGTAATGGTATACATAAGGGAATTCAGCGTAAGGGCAGGAATATTTCATGCAACTGCTCACATCAGTGAGCATCATCACATTCTCCTAGCTATCTGTTCTTGTGCACCTAGTCCAGTGCCTCAGAAATCTTTAGTGCACAGGGATGTCTAAAGGGTAGGTTTCTTATCTCTACAGTTTGCAATTAGCTCTCCCTTTCGTACAGTCTCCTGCCTTAGTAAATTTAAACCCTCACAAAATTGAGTTAAAGGTAGGAATAAGATACAGAAATGCTTGCTGAAATGGCAGGAGTTAATCTGTGCTCACATGAGGATTTATCCCTTTGACCCTCCCTCTAACACCTGGCTGTGGCTAACACTTGAGCTGCAGTGCAAAATGCAAAAGGAATGCAGGCTCCAACACTCCCAAGATGCCATAACAATAAAAATATAGTGCACAAACACGTTTCTGTGTGAGTTCCTTATCAACACGAATACTCCTAAATGCAGTGTGGAAGGCACTTTTTCTACAGGTAAAGACTGCAGAGCACAGGTCACCAAAGCTGAGCACCAGGAAAGCAATAATCAAGTCCTTCTGCAAATCTTACTGTGACTGCCTGAAATTTTTTTAGCAGTTACATCACCTCTGGGTGATGCTTTGGTGCAGTTCTTGCCTTACTGGAATAATTTCCATTTCTACAAACAGAGAAGTCATTTTTAATTAATGCAGAAATAAAGATAAACCTGCTCAAAATGAAGCCATTCCCCAGGTTTGGCAGTCTACTTCCCTGAATAGCAACTGAAATGTTCTTGATAGGCAGAAGGCTGATGGATATAGGGAAAGTGCACCAAATATTGTATTAGGATAACTGAACAGGTTTAATGAGCCCACTTTTCTAATTGAATGTGTTGAAGAACTCCTTTGGTGCAGGTAGCTCAGTGTGCAGGCTGCAGACTGAGCTCTGGGTGGTGGGAGCAAGAGGCGAGAGGTGAGGAACTGGCACTGATCTTTTGCACAAGAAACGGCCCAGGGCCCTGTGGCCCAGCCAGATGACCAGACTCTCAGAGGCACAGCAGGAGCCAAAGACCCCCAGACTTCCACACTCTTAGACTGTGAGGATATAAAAGCTCTGGCTTTCCTTTGTTTGGGTTCCCTCCTCAGAGACACCCAGCTTGAGCTTTTATCTTGTTATTTAGTTATTGCACCAAGACTGAATTATTTTAAGGATCCAGATTCTGGAAACCCAGGGTTGAGCTGGTAAGCAAACCTGGTTTGCTGTGTGAGAGTGGGGTGTGCAGGGAGTCAAGCAGGGACCTGTCAGTCACTGGAGCCACCCCTGCCAAGGTGCCTCTGTCCCAGCTCAGGTGGTGTGTGATTGCCAGAGCGGCTCCTGGATGGTCAGACAGGAAAGATTCCTTAACACAATCTAAAGTTCAGTGCCAGTTTCTCTTGTGTGGTAGCTTAGAGCCTATGTCAGAAACTTAAATATGAATTAATATGCCTGAAACACAAGAAGGCATCCATGCTAGTAAACAAAATGAGCCCAGAGACAGAACCATACAGCAAGCCTCTCACCACATGGAGAACTTCTTTTCCAGTCCGAAATAGTGTCATAGATTCTGGAATGTGATGGGACGGCCTGTGATGTTCCCTGAACTATACCCAAATGCTGTTTGGAAAAGCATTGGATATGTCACCATGGGACTGTGTCCAGTCCTTTCAGAACTTACTAATACATGGTTTATGTATCTACCTTCACAAAGCTGCATTTTTAATTTATCCATCTGCTGATAGTGTTTATACAGAGCCACAGCGGAAGTTCAGGGCTTTGTGTTTTAAGTGTTTTTATGCTGAGAAGCATGTGTCCAAGAGTACTCTATCCACCAGTACCTCCAGCCCATGATACCAAACGCTCTTACCGAGTGAAATCCAACATTCCCATATCAATTTCTCATTCAGAATGACCTGTGCCAACTCAGAATGGTGCCCAGGAGTTGCCAAGTGCTACTTGACATGGGTCAAATCTTGCAAAAAAAATTCAAAGAATTTAACGATAGAGAGGACTAGTTCCCATACCCAGGGATATACTCTGATATGGCTTAATTTATGAATATAGATGTAGCAGGAGAGACTGCTTTAATCCATATGTATCTGCCAGTCCAAGCTACAGGCAAACACTACACTAGGCAGGCCTTCCTTCATTCCTTCCATTGTTCCTATCTTCAATTTCTACAGAACAACTTGATTCAAGAACAAATTTGAAAAAAAACAAACTGAGAACATAATCTTTTTCTGTACACAAAGAATTCTCTACCCAGGATTTTGTATTAGCAACAGCAAAATTACATTATTTGTATTTAAACATAAATATTTACTTGTACATTAAAAAATAGATAGTGTACATGACAGCTATCACAATAAAATATTTTTAATACACTAACATATAAAAAGAACATATTTAAGATTTGGAGGTTGCAAATCAAACTCTAATGGAATCTGTGGGAGGATTGCTACATACTTCAGTAAATGCAGGCACTGGCTCGCAGTTCCAGCAATGTTAAATTTCCAGTAACTATTAGCTAAGTGGGAATTCCTTCAGCATTGTAGAAATGTATCTGGGAGTTCACTTCAAAGTATTTTAAAAAATACTTTTATAACCATGCTAAAATACTGGCATGGCAAGGATCAAGATAGAGGAATTCCTACTGTGATTATTGACATTTGTTCAAAATATTATGTACACTGAATATTAGATCAGTATACGTTGTCTCTAGTTTTGACATATCCAATTTAGTCTTGAGTTTCTTAATTATTTTATTATTAAAAATACACAGTTTTTAGGTCAAGCCATTTATATACACCATATTGTATCAGCCAAGGGGGAAAAAAATAAATATATAAAACAGAGATTCTCCTTGACACATTTAGAAATTATGTGTAATAAACATTTCAAACTGAAAATGGGTCCTGAAAGAGCAATTGGATCATCTGACACAGAGAGTAAAACAGGTGAGAATTCACAAAATTAAGAGATAAAATTGTATTGTGTAACTGCAGCACTGCAAAAGTCACTCCTTTGATTTACTGTAAAGCAGATTATAATATAATACAGACTCTTCCTTCAAACCGTGTGTAATCACTAAGGGGGTAGAAATCAGTATTTCACTTTCAAAATAAGAGGATCTATTGAGTAAAACTTTGAAGCAGGTTTTGCCAGCTCTAGGTCTCTTCAAGGGACAGAATATGCTTCCTACATATGCAAACTACATAAAGCTGAAGAATTTTATTACAGGACAGAGCAATAATCCAAAATCAATTTGACAAATGGGAGAAGTGGTCTCAAAACATAGGTACAAGTGCAGAATACTGTTTTTCAGAGGTAATAATAATCTACCAGAATACAAGTATGGGGATAACTGAGTACATATTCTTTCAAAAAAAAGGTTTAGCACTGAAGCTAATATTCAGATGAAAAATTAGAAGTGCCATGCTAGTGGAGGAAAGCCAAAGTGGCACATTTAAAAAGAAATAAGCCTCTAAAGACATGAGGAAGTAATATTTCTGTTCTGCTCTGTTTTGGTAAGACTTAAGTTGAACAACTGTACCTCACTGGGATGGCAGCATTTCAGTAAAAGCAAAACAAAAGCATACAGCATACAAGTTACCCACCACAGTATCTCCACTGGATGCCTTTTTGAGTGTGATATTTAACTATTTTTATGAATTTGATTTCAGTGATGTTTGCATGGAAGATGAAGAGGATGTGAAGAACACTCACTATGCCAGTAGTATCTTCTGGCCCCTGCTTTTCATGAGGGAGATAAATTGTATAAACATATAAACACTCCCCACTGTCTTAAATACCTCTCCAGACTTTACTGAGTAGCCAATGCACTGCCTTCAATAGGATAAGGCTGAAGGTAAAAAGGAAGCAAACCTGAAAATTTCCTTCATTAGCCCAGAACCCCCAAATCCTCAAAAAACTCATTAGAAAAGCCAGTATTAATTATGTTGCAAGCTGTTTTCCTCAGCTGAACTCCCTGCTCACCTTAATTTCTTTCTCATTATTATTTATTTTAAAAATAGCAATAAATAAATAATAACAGTTCCTTCACATCCTATTTCTGACATGAGACAGATTTATCATTCTATTTGCCGAACAAACAGCTTTCTAATGGTTTTTTTCTTTGTTCAGGGCTCCGAAGCACTCTAGATCCCTGCGGCAATGGTAAGAAATTCCATATTTTTCCTTTTTGTTGGGCAGACCTTTGGCAGCGTGCAGAGAGAGGCAGCTATAATAAGGAGCATGTGTCAGGCCCTGAGCATCTCTCCTTTGCCCTGTCCCAAACCAGGTGTTTCTGTTCTCCGTGCTGCAGTGAACCCATTTGTACAAGGGACAGAACCATACTGTGCTCTTATACAGGCACAATAGTTGTGGCTTCAAACCTCCAGAAATGTCATAAAGTTCACTCAACAAGAGCCAAGTACTTCAATAAAGGCCAGCTTAAGTACTGAAAAGGAAACACACATTCACTTTCTGTTTGAGATGTAAATACAGAGAAGTGTTAAGTTCTTTTCAGATGAAGAGGATTACTTCCCTTGGCTGCTGTCTGCCTCTTGGGAGTTTATGGATGCTTAGCATTTTTCAAGGTTTTGTCCAGTAATATTATGAAAACTGTAAATATGGTTCAGGCACACATTTTCTCTGCTTTGCAACTGAATATTACATACAGGGGAATTAGTGACCTCTGTAATGGCAGGCTATAGAAGAATGAAATATTTTTTCATGTGTGTTCATTTTCCCTTTCTCTCTTCCATGGTATTTAAATCGGCATACTACAGAAATGTATTTTCCCTGCACTGTAGCACTTCTGAAAATAGAATCAGAATCACAGAATCAATTAGGTTGGAAAAGATCTTCTAGATTATTGAGTCCAACCGATGACCTAACAACACCTTGTCAACTAGATCATTGCAGAGTGCCCCATCCAGTCTTTTCTTAAACACCTTCAGGGACGGTGACTCCACCACCTCCCTGGGCAGCCTGTTCCAATGCCCAACCACTCCTTCTGTGAAGAGCCTCTTTCTGATGCCCAGACTAAACCTGCCCTGGCACAGCTTAAGACTGCACTCATTAGCACTCATGGACTGTGCTGATTTTGTCTAGGGTAGTGATAATTCTATTCACAGTAGCTGGTGTGGGGCTGTGCTTTGGATTTGTGCTGAAAACAGTGTCAATAATACTGGGATGTTTTCACTGTTGCTGAGCAGTTCTTTCACAGCGTCATTTTCTGCTCCCGATTCCAGCCTACCAGAGCGGGGCTGGGATTGCACAAGGAATTGGAAGGGGACACAGCCAGGACAGCTGATCCCAACTGAACCAAGGGATACCTCACACCATATGGTGTCTTGCTCAGCATATAAGAAGCTGGGAGAACAGGAAGGAAAAGGTGGACATTTGGAATGATGACGTTTGTCTTCCCAAGTCACCCTTTGGTGTGGTGGAGCCCTGCTTTCCTGAGGATTGCTGAACACCTGCCTGCTCATGGGAAGTGGTGAATTAATTCTTTGTTTTCCTTTGCTTGTGGGTGCAGTTTTTGCTTTACCTATTGAACTTCTTTATCTCAACCCAGGAGTTATCTCAGTTCTATTTTTCTGACTCTCTCCCATCCCACTGATGGGGGGCAGAGCAAGCAGCTATGTGGGGCTTGATTGCCACCTGGGGTTAAAACATGACACAGAGACATGACAGTAATTATTTCCTCTCCATACCTCTTTTACAGGTAATCATCTGCAGACAAACATACCCATAACAAGAACAAATCCTGCCTTAAAATTCTCCAAACCACTCCAAACTGTATGCCAAGTATGAAGGCTAAAACTCTGGGATATTTTGGACCAAGTAGCTTTTCTGTTCACAGGATGCTAATGTATTTGGCAGTGCAATGACCTGAATATTTCTGTTGATATTGGCCAGACCCTCACCACTGTCATATGTAAACTGTTCTCACTGGAGTCAGAGGAAACTGTCAGTAAAGCCTTGTTATAAAAAGCCCTAATGAAGTATAGGACTGTTCACAGGAAGATAATCCATCAAGTCTGTGGAATGGCCATCATTTGCACATTCTGCAGAATGACCAACATGAGGAGCAGAGTTTCAAAGTAATAAGCAGAGGGGATCACTTATGTACACCCCATTTTGTGGATTGAAAAAAAAAAAAGAAAAGACATGGCAGCTGGATGGATATGCTGACAAGCTGCAGTCTTGCCCACATATGGATGAAATCCCTTAGTCCTGTTCAGTGTGGTGCCCAGGCTCAATTAGAACGGGGAAATATTGAGATGTTTTGCAGTATCCTGAGCCTACGTGTGGCCACACTCAGACTTCCACTGCATATATAAATCAAATACAGCCACATACTGGACTGTAGAAGCAAAAGTACAGTCAGTAGGTCAAGGGAAGTGGTTATTCTCCTGCTCTCAGCACTTATGTGGCTGCTTCTGGAACACTGTGGTTTCACTTTTGGCCCCCAGCACAACAGTGACAAGAACAAATCAGAGCAAGCCCAGCAGCTGATTACTGCAATGTTTAAAGATCTTTGGATGTACAAAGAGATGCTGAAGGAACTGCATTTGTTCAGCTTTAAGAAGAGAAGGCTGCAGGGGCACCTAGGAGCAGTCTAGCATTTCTGAAAGGGAGTTAATAGAGAAGATGGAGCAAGACTCCTCTCAGAGTGGCACAGCAAAAGGACAGGACAGGATACAAGTTGCAATAAGGGAAGTTCCTATCAAATGTGAGGAAAAAAATCCACAGTGGGGTTAATTGAACAGACTGTCAGATAAACTGTGTAATCTCCATCCTTGGAGACACTCAGAATTCAGCTAAACACAGTCTTGAACAAACCCCACCTGCCTTTAGAGATAGCTCTGCTTTGAGCAGAAGTCTGAACTAGATAACCTTCAAACATCCCTTCCAAACTGTTCTTCCATGATTCTCTGATTTTAAGTATTTACCATGAAAATAGGCACAGGTCTAACTGTCCTTTGTTTATTTACTTGCAAAGCAACTACAGTGGTACAGGATGAATATCAATGCACAGAGCAAAACTTCAGAGATAAGACCCTTCATGTGACTCAAGAAAAAAGAGTTAGGCCTTGATAGATACTAAAACTTGGTCATAATTATAACATAATGTTAACTGATCTACTATGAAAAATTTCAGAAGTAAAAGCAGAAGCCCTTAAAATTAACTAGGACAAGACAGAAGGAAAAAAACCCAACAAGCTTTGCAGAACACTCAGGTTTTACAGGCAGAGAGCAGCAAGAGATGGGGCCATTCTGTAAGGGAAAGTGAGCTGGGGGCTGAGGGTGACTGCTCATCCAGCAGTGCCTTCACTGCCCAGGGCACAGCCCCACAGCGCCTGCGCTGCAGATCTGGTAACACACAAGGGCAGCCCCTGGCATAGTGAGGACACAAATCAGGTCCTTGGTCCGCCCAGGGACCATTAGGACATTAAGGACAGAGACAGTACTGGAGACAAATCTATAGCAAAGGTCCAGGGTCCATCCAGGAGGCAGGACCAGAGACATGGATGGGCACAGACCCATTCACAGCACAGCTGGGGCCAGGACCGAATGCCCAGACCTGAACAGGAATGAAGCCCCCAGCACAATAGTGGGGGTGGAGGGTCCAGCTAAGTCTGGTCAGGGCCAGTAAAGTCTATTAGTGCTCTCAGAACACTGCCAAATTCAGGGTTTAAAGGTATATCTTGTCTAAAGCTGTAATTAACAAACCATGTAAAGAAAAAAAAGCTTGGTGACTCTGAAGACCATTTTCCACAATGCAGCAGAAGGTGAAATATATTTTATCAGCAAAAAAATAATAACGAAGTGTGATCCCATTAAATAAACTTCCCTATTGCTTAGTAATAAATCAAGCCATTCCATTCAATTTTGACAAGATTCCTAAATTCTTTACTATCATGCCTGCTACTTTTATAGTTATATCTCACAGCTTAGACCTATTCACTATAGTACTAGAAACTGATTGACATCTTGACTTTTTTTCTCCATTCCAGCTTGTGCATTGTGGTCACACTTCAAGAGAAATTGAAAATGCTATCTGGGCCAGATTCATTTCAGTGAAGTACACGTAAAATAAATTTGACCAGCTGTCACAGATTTCTCAACTTATTTTAGAATAACTTCAACAATGTTAAATAAGCTTCCCCAGAAACTGGAAATGCTCCATCAATCACTACATTTAATACCAGTAGATTAAATGCTGAACACCAGCTCTGCCAGTGATTGGAATGTGATTCTTACTGTATCTCCTACACATATCTTAGCAGCACCATTCTTAGAGGCAGGAAGTTCCTCCTGCCTTTCATACCGTTTATAGATTTTCATAATAATCTGGTACCTGAACATGATCTTACAACATGCAAAGCACCTTCACATTTTATTGACATCCCTGAAATTTGTGAATACTATGAATTTTCATGAAACAACTCCAAACCCCTATCTTCGGAGACTTCCTATATATTATGAAGTCAGTGATAGTTGTGTCCTCCCCAGATGCTCTGAAAAATGAAGATTTGTTAGTTTGAGTCTATGCACAACTCTTGCTGTGAAAACAAAGCAATGCTTCTCACAGTGAGTTGAAGTTATCACTGGGAAGGGTGAGCATATGGGCAAGGAGCTAAGAACTGCTTGAATTCTCTGCTGGCAATTCAGGAATAGGTTTTGTATAATTTTCTTTTAGCAAAGCTCAAAAATTGAACCAAGTCTTCTATGTTTTAGCAAATAGGAAAATTAGTGTGTCATTTCCTAGCTGTTTAGAGCTCCACTCTCCTGATTACTGTTGTTGGTGCCCCACAGAGCTGTATGGCATACAACCACTTTTCATCTTGAAGGCAGATATAGTATTGATCAGGGGAGGGGAGAAGTTTGTATTCAGAGTGCATGTCACTGATCCTGATGAGCTTCTTCAGGTCCCACTGGGTCAAGTCCCTCCTGTCACAACTTCGCAAGACTATCCGTCATCTGTCTGAGGTATTTTGCTTTCATGTCAAGCAGGAGTGCATTGATAACTTTCCAACTCCACTATGGATCTCAGCAGTCAGCTAAAGCTGTGCCAGAAGTCCTCTCTCCGCTGGAAACACTGGTGCTGCTGCTGCTGCTTTCCCTTCTGGGCTTTCAATCCATAAACATGGAAGTCATTCACTAAAAGAAAGTTTGCAGCAGTGCAATTAAAAGTTAGCTTTTAATTGTTAAGTTTCTTATCAACTTAAATCAACATCTCTTGTACAAAGTACTTTCTCACTCATGCTTCCTTCAGGCCACTGTTTTTTCTCAGTGCAGCTTGTTATCATTCTGTGGTGCTGGTGTGCTGGAATCCTGATACCTTACCTTTATTTGGAAGAGCACTTGGAGCTTCCTAAGCAAAAGGCCAGCACCCAGTGAATGACTCACCCTTCACTCTAACCTCCTTGAATTCAACAATTTCCCCCTCAAAGGGACACTTGCCCTTCTCCATGGGGATAGCTGCCTTTCCTCTCTCCAGCCACTTTCCCCTGAAGCCAAAGGTTGGAACAATTCTCCATTCTCTTTCCCTACAAAAGAAATGGTGTTACCTCAATGCTCACATCACCCAGCCTTCTGACTTTCTCTCCGGGCTCCTTAGCAATGACTACATCAAATTTAAGGGTTTGCCAGCACTATAAAAAGCTCTGCTTATCCCATTGGAGAATCTTGTGCTTTCACCACCAGGGAGTGTCTGGAAAGAACAAGTGAAGTTTACAAAAATGAAGCAAGGGCATTGTTTTTCCTACTAGTCTCAGAGTCACAGCAGCTACAAAAGACCTTCATTTCCTGTGTTTGAGCACTGTACAACAAAGCGGGAACATCTATACCTGGATTATTCCTGGTAGACATATCTCTAATCTGTTCTCAAAGTTCTTCAAAGACAGAGATGCCATGACCTTCCTTAGGCAGCTTTTCCAACCCTTTAGTACTTGAACTGTTAGAAAACTTCCATGGTGTCTAACCTGAATTTTCTGATGTAATTTCAGCCCTTGAATCCCATGGCATACATATGTCATAGACAAAGAGAACAAATTAATTCCATGATCTTCACTGAAGACCTTTACTTATTTGAAGTTTGACACTTTTTTCCCTCTTTTTCTCCTGACAATCCTTTCTTCTTTCATCTAAATAACCCTTGTTTGTTCAGTCTTTATTTGTAGGTCATGTTATCCAGTCCTCTCGTCTTTTTTATGGAACTCTTCCTGAATTTCTCCTTTTCTTCTCCCATGAACTGGAAGCCTCTGCTTCTGCAGAACCTTCATCAGTGCATCTTAGTAAAGACTAAGGATTACTTCTTACGTCTTTCAAGCTATATTTCTCTTCATCTGGGCATCTTCATGTAAATGAGGTGTATTAAGCATGTAGGCATCATCTCTGTGTAAAAGAAGTAGCAGAATAATCAGTTGCTTCCATTGGTTTTCTTTTTTTAGATCTTTCTTAGCCTCAGGTTTGTCTAGCATTCCATAATTTGAATTACAAAAGAAAAACACAAAGTAAAGCCCTGGACAAATCCCAGTGAAGATGAGAAAAATTGTAGCACTTGATAGTGATGCAATTGCCAGAAGCTTTTTAAAGCCAATATTGAGGAAATATAGAGATGTCTGAGTTTTAAAAACACATCTGTAACTGAATTTTTGGTTAAAAAACATATGGAACTGGAGTTTAAAAGGTGGCTGTTCTCTTCTGGCTATGTGAGAACTACATGTAGGTGATTCTGCTGGGAAAGTACTAAATCATAGAATCACAGAATGGGTTGGGTTGGAAGGGACCTTAGAGATCCTCTAGTTTCAAAGCCTCTGCCAGGAGCAGTGACCTTCCACTAAACCGTGTGGCTCAAAGCCCCATCCAGCCTGGCCTTGAACATCCCTGACCTTCCAGAGTTAGGGCATCCACAGCTTCTCTGGGCAACCTATTCCAGTGCTTCATCACCCCCACAGTAAAGAATTTCTTACTAAAACTGAATCTAAACCTTCACTCTCAGTTTGAAGCCATTCCCCCTTGTCCTATCACTACAGGCCCTTGTAAAAAGTCCCTCTCCAGCTTTCTTTGTAGCCTGCCCTTTAAGTACTAGAAGACTACTCTGAAGGTCTCTCTGGAGCCTTCCCTTCTCCAGGCTGAACAGCCCTAACTCGCTCAGCCTGTCCTCATAGGAGAGGTGCTCCAGCCCTCTGATCATCTTTATGGTCCTCCTTTGGATTTGCTTCTGCAGGTCCATGTCCTTCCTCTGTTGGGTGCTCCAGAGCTGGATAGAACACTCCAGCTTAGGACCCAGGGAAGAGGAATAGAGGGGTAGAATCACCTCCCTCAACCTGCTGGCCACTATCATTACAACTCCAAATGAAATCTTGTGGAATCCACACCTGGCTTAGGCCCTGTATTCCAGTTTATAACAAAGGGAGTTACCTGAACACATCATTCCCATGTGACTAGAAACATAAACCCTTACGATCTGGTAGACTGAAAGAAATATTGCTAATGGGACTAAATAACTGACAGTAATGGCAGAAATTTTGGCAGCAGTCAAATACAATTTGCAAAATGAATGCTACAAAAAGGCATGCCCGTTATTATTTTTTGCCAATTTTTTAATTAAAAGAGTGAGTCATAATTCATGAGTTCAGCGCTAGCATGAAGGACTGAAATCCAGGACCCACTAACCTATTCCCAGCACCTTAATCACTGGATAAAGACTGTATCCATGATTATATGGCTAAGAAATCAATTTCCAACTCCAAAAGATGCTCCCCATGGTCAAAAAATTTTAAAATATTTTTTTTTCATTAGTTTCACTCAGATGCATTAATTTAACGCAGGTTGAGCCTATGTTTCTCAAGACAAACTATCCTAAAAGTTAATTCACGAGATTGCCATGTTATATTGCCCATTCATCAAAGGTGGAGGACATCTATTTGGTATGCTGGAGTCATGATGTATATAGCTACATTAGCTTTCTACTCTTCTGTGGTCCTTACAGCTAATTGTCATAACATATGTTATTAATGAAAGCATTCAACATACCGAACCTTAAACAGAATTTTGGAACTTCAATGTGGGCCTAAAGTTGAGCATTGGGGAAAGTCCCATTTTCTGCTGTGCAGGAAAAAGGAACTGCTCTGTGAATGTCATGAGTGAAAGGTGTCTTTGAAAGAAACCTCTGAGTGCCCTTCGCAGAGGGCATCTCTTTCACTGATCTACTGATGTGGTTTTTTTCCTGGAATATTGAAGTCTGATGATCATTTGATGATATTGTATCTGTCGCTCAGTGTTAAAATATCAATACTGAATATACTTTTTTGTAGAATGATAAGAAGATACTCAGTTTCTCTTAAATTATTTCAACAGGAATGCATAATATGATATACATCTGTCTGCCCCAACATGCTTTAAAGAAAAATCTTCTGTCAGCTAAAAATAACATCTCCATTACAGTATTGTTTTCCATTTTAGTTTTAATTTCTTGTCTTTTTTTTTTTTAGATTTTATGATTGAGAACTAAGTTATAAACTAAAGAGCAACAACCAGAAATATCAGTTACAACTTCAGTAACTGAATTGTGAGAGAAGAATACAGGTTAGAGGAACAAAAATTGTTTACAGAAAAGGATATTCATTGTGAAAGAACCGGATCGAAGAATTAAGAATTCTGAACTTGCTTCTATTACTATCTTGATGTGGCTTTAAGCAAGTCACTTTACATTTTCTAGTTACATTTCATTGGTGAAACAGAAACAATAGTATTTCCTTACTTTATAGGCATATTAATAAGGATATGCATGTTGATAAAAAGCTACTATGACACTGAATGATGTCACAAATTCTCCAATTAATTAAAAGAGAATTTTCATTCTTTTTCTCTTTTCAACTAATGTTTAATAGCTCAGTTGTCAGCAACAGAATATTTGTCAAGTGAGATAACGATCTAGGAACCAGAGACTTAGAAGAACAGCCTCAATCCCATGTTCTGTCTCTGCATTCACACACTCAGTACTTCACAGAATCTTGGCCAAGAAAAAGTGACTGATACGTACAAAGAGAGAACAGGTTTAGTGAAGTTCTTTCCTGCCTCTGAGGAAAGCATTACCTCTTCTGAACACTGAATTTGCAGGAAGCACTAACCTGACATGGAGTTTATTTGCCTGAGTTAACTTGACAACTGGCAGGCAGCTGAGGGATGTTTCGCTTCCCCCAGTGCCTGAGCTGCTGCATATGAGTCAAGTGTAACCGAGCTCTACTCGTCAAAGGCTGTAACAGAACAAGTTGCAGCCCAGGAAGATGACATGTACAGCCACCAATAAGAATCTGAAAAAGGTAACTCCATTGCATCACTAAGGGACACTTATCATCTGGAACTCAGTGACAAGATGGTGACAAGAAAGGTAAAGATGAATGATGGTGCAAAGATGCCTTTATCCTTTGCTATGTCTGAACTACTGTAATGAATGCAGTTCTTAACATTCATCAGAGCATCCAAAAGATAATGAAACTAATGATTTCCTACTTTCACAGCCTTCAATAGACATGATAACATGTAGCTGTGTAAGAATGAGCCTTTTATTCCAGAAATAGCCTCTTCCCCTCCCCTCTGCTCTAACCTGGCTGCCACCAGGTAGAAAGTTCTGCATTGTGTATTACTTCACAGAATGACAGAATTGTTATGGTTGGACAGAACCTCTGGAGATCATCCAGTCCAGTGCCCCTGCCAAGCAGGGTCACCTAGAGCAGGTTACACAGGAATGCATCCAGGTGGGTTTGGAATGTCTCCAGAGAGGAAGACTCCATGACCTCCCTGGGCAGCAGTTCAAGTGCTCTGACACCCTCATATTGAGCTGAAACTTCTTGTGTTATACTTTATGGCCATTGCTCTTCGTCCTGTCTCTGGTCACCACTGAAAAGAGTCTGGCACCATCCTCTTGACACACAGATTTGAGGTATTTATATGGATTAATGGGATCCCCTTTCTGTTTTCCCTTCTTTTTCCTCTTTCTTTAAAATAATTTGAAAAAAAGGTAGGCGGTATTGACCAGAATCATTTTTTCAGCTCCTGAATTTTTGTACATTCAGAAGGAATCCTTCTCTTGGATTTATGATTTTAGAATTTAAAATTTCAGGAATGAAATGAGTGATGTTTAGTGATTTTGATGCGGAGTGGTGTAAAGTTTGGTTGATAACCTGCTTCACAACTAAGAAGATAAAATCTTCATATGGTGTGAATTTACTTCTCATTTTCATCTACCCCTTTCACATAAAAAAAACCCTAAAGAAACAAGCAAAATATGGAACTTGTCACTAATAATGTAAGACTTGCACTATCCTGTGTTCAGATGTCTCAGAACTAGGTGAAAAATTGCAGGTCTTAACCATCTCACAGATTCATTTAAAATTTAACATTGAAATTTCATTTAAAAGTCAAAAAAAATCTTCTGAGTTTACACAAGAAAATGGAATGAAGACTATGAGAGTAGACATTGAAATTTTAAGACTGGTAATTGATGTATGCCATAGTCAATGTTATTTTGGTTATCCTACTTTTTTCTACGTTTGTTTTTAAGGTACAAGCTGATGGATTTTCACTGTGATTTCTATAAATCAAACTGACCAGGAACTTTGCTCCTGAATCATCACTTATTCTAAGAAATACTGCCTGATTTTTACTTTCCTCGTATTTATTTGCAGTGATAAGAAGCCTTTAGCAAACAGGTGGGTCTTGCAATCTGCTCCAAGGGAAATCTCAGCATGTTTTTGTCTAATCTCTTTTGGCTTCTCTGTTTGAATCAAATCACAGGGAGATTTAGAAAAATGCTCTTAAAATACTCTCCTACATGCTGACAGTTACAGTAAGCAATAGTTCAGCACTGCCAACAGCACAAAGTAAACAGCAGGTCCCCATGTTTTGGTGACATATCTGAGACAAGGAAGGGAGTGCAGGTTCTTTTAAAGGACATCTAGGATTTTTCTTAAATGGGAGAGTTTGGATGCATGAAGATCAAACCATAGACTGAGCTAAAAATCAGGAGGAATCATGTTTATCAGAGCTGTACAATAAAAATCCTGCAATAATCAAATTATTTTAGTGTTTGGAGTCTCATGGACTCATGGAGCATCATGAGTGCTAGTCACCTCTTATCTGGCCAAGAGTAAGAAAAACAGTACCAACAGAGTGATGTATCTGTTTCCACATCATGTGGAAAACGTTACTAAGCTCTCTTGTATGTCTGCTTTAGTACATTGTTTAATTACATACCACATACAGTTCTTTCCAACATTTCTGAGGATCAAATTAAGGCAGAATACTGAAGACTCTTATCTGTAGCAGTCTCATTTCCTGAGGGAATAAGAAAGTCTCTAGTGATTAAGTGGAACAAAAAAAGCTGATCTCAAGCTTAAGACAATTGAATCTTTTGCTTATCCTTTTTGCTTTCAGCCTCCCAGCAATAGTTGTCTGGTTTGGATTTTTTTTTTCTGTGTGACACCAGCCTCCCTCTTAACTACGTATTTTGCAGATTATAACTAGGTTATTGTTTTCTCTCTTTCTTAAGTGCTGGAGGCTTGACAAAAATGCTAAGAGCCCCTTTGTCCCATCCCAAGCCAACCAGTTTGGAAGATCTGCCTCAAAGGCATGAGAACGTTATACCTTTTCAGGAAAAATACACCTGTCTGTGTGTTCTACCCTGAGAAAACAGCTGTATTTTTCTTTCACTTCATTCTTAGTAAAAAATCAGGAGGAAGCTGACATTCGACACTTAGGCTGTGACTATGTTAGTAGATCAGACACTGCAGAGACAGTTCTGTAGCATGAGTAGCCAAGTGTCACAACCCAGTTTGCAGACATACCACTAAATTATCTTATATCCCGAAACAGAAGAGCCAGAGCCTGGCTGCCTCCCTGGTTTATGCTTACCAAACTATGCCAGTACCCAGGCTAACAAGTAGTACAGCCAGTCAAGTGCTCTGACTCAATTTAGCCTTATGGTGTAAACATGGTCTCCAGGTTTCAGCTTGGATGGGTACAAGTCGTAACACTATGAACAACTGAGATGAGCAAGTACTGATGGCCCTTCCCTAAGTTACTTCTTCTTTGAGGCCTTTTTCAAGTGGCATTTCCATACTCTTATCATAAAAGTTGCCATAGGAGTTTATAACTTCTAATTGAAGCACCCTGTGATAAGGTCATTCATAATTTCTGTTTCATTATGGGTTTGTTTGGTTGTTTGTTTGTTTATAAAGGAAACACATACATGAATTTATTTAAGTAAAGTAATCTGAAGTCTGCCTTCCTATGACAATGTAACCTAAAGTGCTGTGCATCATTTACATTGATTCTGCATTTATAGTTCAATACTAGTATAATTAGAATTATTTATTCCATGAAATGACAGTAAAGCTGTTTTTTATAAGTACTTGATTAAATCTTTTTCTGAAACTTTTGCTGTTTAGATATGGTAATAACATCAAAGCAGATTTAATGTTGTTTAAGCATTGTAATTTCTGTGTTGTTGTTGTTGTTGCTGTTAATACACAAACTGTACAGACCTACCATGATACAAACACCACACACCTAAACAGCACTTTTCTCTTTGAAGGATGCCTAAACATTTTACAAACTATGCATCATTCTTCACTATGGATATAAGGGTTTTCTGGAATTGCTTCTGGCATTTGATTAGTGGTAACAGTGCAAGTCAGTCTGAGTCAGGAAATAATATCATACTACTCAAAAAGGGCAACAGTTTACATATCCAGGATAAAATTAGCTGAATTAGACTTGTAATAGTTTTGGCTGGGGTAGAATTAATTTTCTTCACAATGGCTGGTGTGGGCCTAACTTCTAGATTTGTGCTGAAAACAGTGTTGATAATACAGGGATGTTTTTGTTGCTACTGAGCAGCACTTGCACAGCACTTGCACCTTTTCTGCTTTCCATGGTGACAGTGGTGAGGGGGCTGTCGGTGCATGGGAGGTTGGGAGGAGACACAACAGGGACAGGTGACCCAAACTGACCAAAGGGATATCTCACACCATATGGTGACATGCTGAGTACATAAAGAGCTGGGGGAAGAAGAAGGAGGAGGGGAATGTTTGGAGAGATGGCATTTGTCTTCCCAAGTCACTGTTACATGCAGTTTTCCAGGGGATGGCTGAACACGTGCCTGTTTATGGGAAGTGGTGAATTAATTTCTTGTTTTGCTTTGTATGCATGAGTGGTTTTTTTTTACCTATTAAACTGACTTTTTCTCAACCCATGAGTTTTCTAGCTTTTACTCTTTCAATTCTCTCCCCCATCCTACTGGTGGGCGAGTGAGTGAGTGGCTGTGTGTTGCTCAGTTGCTGATTCAGGTTAGACCACAACAGGGCTGCAAGGCAGTCTCATGAACCAGTATTTCTGCACTTTCAGAAAAGGGTATAGATTATTTCACAAGTTTTTATCTGACATTCCTCTTTACTGGTACAATAGCCTTCCTTTCATTTTGGGGTCCTCATTCATTGCTAATTTCTGGGCTACAAAATCACTTCTGGGTTGGATAGTAGTCACACCTAAAAACTGAACAAATGGCTGCTGCAGTTGCACTCTTGTCTGCTCCTTCTGCACAGCAGCAGGAACAGACTTGCACAATCGCCAGCACTATCTACAGTACTCTGGTTTCTTCAAAGTGTACCGGTTAGATGTAAACAATTTGGTTACTGGAAGTTGCTAACAAGTCTGAAGTGACTTGTAGCAGCTATAAAACAAAGTTACTGAAAAAAGAACTAATATTACTTTAGAGAAACCTTTTTTAAATTAGAATTTAATTTTTTTTATGACAGTCCCTAAAGGGTATAACATTCTTGGTGCTAAAATGCCCTATGCTAATCTATATGGACAAATTTCATAATGCATATGGGATGTATTGCTAAGAAAGAACAGATGAAAGTTATTCTAGAGAAAAGGCAGCTTTAAAGCAGAATACCTATGCTAAGTCAAGCCATGCAATGATGGCCCAGTGAAGATTAAGTAACTTAACCAAGCACACTCACTGAGATAACAGCTAAATGAAGAAGGAAATATGACATTATATATATAATAAATGCAAATAGTGATAGTTTCAAAGTGGCTAGGTATGCAGGTGGCTAAATACTACTAATTGATTAAGGTAAAACAGTTTTACATATCTCTCTGTTGTGAAAATAGACCTTAAATGCAGCATTTAATTTTAGTTATAAATCTGGCACTGTATTTATGATCTAAAAAAACCCCACAATTAATTAAAAGCTATTTTCTGAGAACATCAAGTTAATGAGCTATGATACTTGAACGTAAACAAGTATGTACAGATTTTCTTGCTAAGTATCTGCATGAGCTCATGTCTGCAAGTCAAGTGAAAACCCATTAAAATTCATTTTTGTTTCCAGCTGAGAGAACATGGTGGGATGTTTAAGACATCAGACACCACAACAGTTAACAGTGACATTTCAGAGCTCACCGATGACTTCTTTTAGATCCCTTTTATGCTTAATGCCTGCTTGTGAGTGAGGCTGTGTGCAATGTCATATTGTTTCTGTCCTCAGTTTTGGTGCATTTCACACTCAAGTATGCAAATCTCCCCCATCACCTATAAAGCTTCAGGCCTTGCACCTTCATAGCAATAATTCTCTTCATGACTCAGACAGAATATCAAATCTCAGAGCCTTTTCTGTGCTAGGCCAGAGACTTAGATTTCTCTATGCCCTCTGAGCTGTCTGCTTTGACAGCTATGGAGATATGGATTACTTGGGGTTTACCATCATGTCCCATACACACTGGAAAATCTCCTTCTGATCTAGAATTGCCAAGAAGCTTATTATGCTCAGAGGGAGATAGATGACCAAGTAATTCAGTAATCAAGTAAGTAGCTTTGACTGCCTAGGGAACCTCCCTCATCACATTTCTGTCCCGCTTCCTCCTCACACTCCATTGTGGCACCATTAAGTGGAGTTACTCCTGATTTACTCCAGTAAGCAACCTAAAGAAATGTGGCTTTTGGTTCCAAATTCACCTGGTTTAGGAACTGTCAACCAAGGTGATCCCGCTGATCTTAATTGATGAGAAAGTAACTGAACCAAAAGGAATTTCACAGCTCAAGGGAGGTGATCCTCAGCCTCTACTCGACCCTAGTGAAGTCACATCTGGAGTATTGTGTTCAATTCTGGTCTACACAGTTCAAGAAACGTAAGGAGCTACTGAAGAGGAGACCACAAAGATGATTAGGAGTCTGGAGCATCTCTCTCATGAGGAGAGACTGCAGGAGCTGCCCCTGTTTCTCAGTCTGGAGAAGACTGAGAGGGGATCTCATCAATACATACAAATATCTCGAAGCCAGGCGCCAAGAGGATGGTGCCAGATTGTTTTCAGTGGTTCCCAGCAACAGAACGAGGAGCAATGGCCATAAAGTAAAACACAACAAGTTTCAGCTCAAGGTGAGGAAGAACTTCTTTACACTGAGGGTGTGATGTCTATATAACTCAGGTCACAACAACAAAGTGCTTATATAACTTGGGTTATAAGATACCTATGTAACCTTAATATCAATATAACCCAAATCATGACTTTTTATCAATATAACTTGAAGAATATCAATATANTGAAGAGTATCGCAACTGCGCGTGCCCCGAAGACAAAGTTGAAAAGTTCAAGTGCGAAGAAGACGTTAGAAGCCTTCATCAAAGACCCCCGAAGATCCCCGAATTGGGGAAGTGCATGCGCAGTACAAAGAATTATCTAATAACCATGAGATCATGCTATGTAAATGAGTTCCGGCGCATATGTGATGATGCTGTAATGACATAGCACCATTAAGCAGAATTTTACTGTATAAATATAGCACCGCACCTGACAAAGGCGGGTGAGTTAGGAGGAGAGATCCCCCTCACCACCAGCACTGCAATAAACAAACACCTGCTCTAGAGGCATCGGTCTATGGGGATTTATTTCCAGCCTATCTTTCGGGCATCAGGTGACACTGGAACTGCTGCCCAGGGAGATTGTGGAGTCTTCCTCTCTTAAGACATTCCAAACCCACCTGGACACGTTCCTGTGTATCCTGGTCTAGGTGACCCTGTCTTGGTGGGGGGGTTGGACTGGATGATCTCCAGAGGTCCCTTCTAACTCTAACTATTCTGTGACTCTGTGATTCCAAATCCTTAGGTCCCAAATCATACTCTTGGGAAGCCAGTTATATCCTGCAAGGTTTGGGAACTGGAATATTCTCTGCAAGCTGTAGCATGACAGCCTCATATACAGACACTTTATTCACAAGATAGGGACAATAAAGTTGCTCATATCTGAAACAGGACAGAAAACAATCAGGTACTATTATTCAGAATCAAAGGAAGTTATGTCCTGAAATACAAAGGCTCACATTTGGATATTTTTCCCCCTGTGCACTGCTGCCACCAAGACCTTACAATATCTTATGAATACCTCTTAAGGAAAGAAAATAAAGGCATTGTCAGGATGTGGACATGACTGCAAAGTTATTTTTACAGGCTTTGGAAACTACATTTTGAAAAAAAAATAACAACAACAACAACAACAATAATAGTAATAATAGGATTTATTTAGTCCTGGGAAGGTAAGGTTGGCACACAATGTGTTTTGTTGGATTTTGGCTGTGAATGGTTTGAATATTTATAAATGCTTATAAGAGTGAGGAATGATTATTGCTGCACATTGATAAAGAAGCCCCTTCTTCCTCAACAGGACTAATAGCATCTGCAGTGCTGAGACTCATAAAGCATTACTGTTGGCTTTTAAGATTATTCATAGGCCAATTTTAACAGAGAGAGGTATCTTAGCATAGCATTGGGAGTCAGCAGTTCCTCCCTTCTGGTCTGGGCTTTCAGACAAAATTTTCTTTATAGCCTTGAGCTGTTCACTTAATCTTTCTGCCTCATACTCCACATCTGTGAAATATGTAGTTACCATATTCACCTAACAGTAAAGAAAGGTCATTGTTTCTCTTCTCCAAAAATATTTTCCTTAGGCCATACCTCACCTCAAAGTCACATGAGAACTGAAAGCTATCCTGTGGAGTTTGAACCTTTGAGACTGGGTTAAAGGTTTGTCTGTTCTTGATGCCACATAATTTCTCTCCACAGTAATATCTACTGGCAAACTCAGAATCTGAATTCTGGATACACAGGCTATCTCACCATAGCACAGACCTGAATATAGATAATGTGGATGCTTAGTGAGCTTCTGCTTGAAGGTGGAAGGAAGAGTCCACTTAAAAGACAGTATAGATGGAGCTCTTGCATCTGGGGAGATAGCTTTGGTGCCTATGTTCCAATATCTACTGTATGATTTCATACCAAAAAAAAAAAAAAAAAAANNTTAAAGAATTTAAACCAAAAAAAAAAAAAAAAAAAAGTAGGCAATTCTCACTTTGATCCACAAAGGGATCTCTTTATATTCTTTTATTGAGAAGCCATGAGTACTACCGAGTCTTTAGTCCTGCAGAAAACTCTGCAGCATGCTCATTCAGTCAATGTCCAATTTGCTTTACAGGAAACTCATCCATAGCCTAGAAACATATTGTACAAAAGAAATAAGTTTTTCTTTTCTTTCAAAATAGTAGCAATATTAAAAGGATTGCTCCACAGCCCAGAAGAATATTCTACAAAAGAAATGGATTTTTTTTTCTTTCAAAATGGTAGCAATATTAAAAGGATATATTCATTAATAGTCTAGGAACTTCACTCAGTGTTTTTTAACCCTTAAATGGCCCATTCTATTCTTTGGAAGTCCAGTGTTCTCATTTACTGTAGAAGTTGTATTGTGGTATCACAGAACATTAGTTATAGACCTCTTGCGGAATGTTAAACAACACCATTGGGAACCTGGCAATGAGAAAGATACATTAAGAAAAATTATCTAAACCAACAAACATTGAGGACTGGTTTCCCTGAGCAGCTGGGAAGTCCTATAGAGGAGTATCTGTGCTATCTCTCAAACATCGTATCTCAAGCATATCAGGAAAGCAAAAGGAATTGCCAGAAAGTCACATCCTTCTGTTTCTCTTCACTGGCTAATGATACCAACCAAACCAAAAGATTTAGACCACTGTAAAAGGAGAAGTGCAGCTGTGATCTCTCCTCCCAAATTAACATCACAATTTAATCTCACTGAAGGGTTTCAGTATTCTTTTTTCTAATTAAATGAGTCATGAGTCATGCAGCATAATATATCTACTATTCAGTAGAAGAGCTGCAAATGAAAACTTGATTCTTATATTCTACAAATGTATTTCATGATGAAAGAAAACTGCTCTCAAACACTGCATACACCAATTTGTTGAGGAAGTTGAGGAGCAACGGAGTGGGGCCTGTGACTGTCATACTCTGTAATCCAGCCAGTAAAAGCAACATTTAACCTTTGTTTACACTGATGAATCTCTAATAAATACTCTTTCACGGAAGGGCAGATTCTAACTCAGAGTAAATATAAGCTTTTCTGGTAGATTTAAATTAGTTTCTCTAGGTTTTATATCTTGATAGAAGAAACGTGTTACAGTAAACATGCTTCTTTTTTTTCTAATTTCATTCAAAATCTATTCTAAAAATAATTTCTGGGATTCTCCTTCATTCAATTCCTTGAGTAAAGTTTACTTTTACTGGTTGACAATCCAGTATTTCTAATGTATACTGTTGCCATCTAGTGTCAAAAACCCAGCAGTGTATTTAAAATTCTATTTCCCAATTTGATTGTCTTCTGCATCTGCGCTTTTCACCCTATCAACCATTTGTGAAAAAGGCCACCCAGCTCCTACCATGTCTACTGAATATCTTTTCCAAGGTCAGCCAGCAGGGATCCATGCTTTAACTTCAACTCTGTTGGGCCACCTACAAGTACGGTACGGTATGGTACCTGTACGGTACTTGGGAACTATGGTGGAAACTGAAATTCCTCCCCCAGAGCTGCAAGGAATGTGGGATGTCCTGCAGCAGGATACCAGAGGGAATGAGTCTCATCTAACTAGGCATATTTACAGCATAGACATTTACCTTTAAAGCTCCCTCTGCAGTCATTGGAAATACACTGGTACTTTCAGGGAGCAACTCATCTCATCCTAAAGCAGAAGAGTAAAACAGGTCAAATTACTGATGTGCTTTAAAATTGCCTGCCTCTCCATGCTCCCCCCTACTATATAGCCAGCATCATGTAGCAAACTCAGGTGGACACATCTAAGCTAGAGATGGCTAAATGCAGATGAGATGAATCTTACTTTAACTCGCTCTCATAAGGTCTGGAAAGAATTTACTAAGTGTCGAAATTTGGACTTGAGCCTGTCTTTTAAATAGGCCTGTTCAAATATTCCTCACAAGTAGTATTGAGATTTTCAAGTTATGTGCTTGATGCCATTGATGGCAGCTAGTATCCTTTAAATCTTTTCTAATCATTTCAAGAGAGGTCAGCAGAGCACTGGAGGAAGAAGGACAATTTGATTACAAAATTGATTAAAGTGAAGATACAGCAAAGCTGCCAAGAAAATCCCTTTAGACCTGGAAACCCAAAGCACAATCCAACCCAATAATTCATCATAATGACAAATAACTGGAGAATGGGGATCCAGTTGTGGTATTTTCCTGTAATATTTAGAAAGACAGCAGGATGTTTTTTGGTTTTGTTTTAAAGCAACAGTTTTACTAGAATTGAACCCACATTGAAAGAGACACTTTGGCTTGTCCTGGTCTACTGGAGTCTTGCCAGTGATTTCATTGAGATCAGGACTGCGTTCTCAGTAGTGCTGCTGCGTACTCTATCAAGTAGCTAAGATTTATGAAGCACAGCAACACGTGAAGGAGCATATGAGGTGAAAGCCTAAGTCAAAAGAGCATCTTGGAAAGAGTAAGGTTCAAGAAATGTGCAATTTTTTCCTCTCTTTTCTGTCAAGTGTTCCTGTCTGACTATTAAATGTACACTCCCAGAACTCATAATTCCTGTGACTCTCCGCACACGTGTTTAAATTTCTGTTAACACAGTCAGCTCTGCTTCCATATGGCACAGCAGTGGCACTTGGTTGCTGTGATTAACTCTAAGCATTGGCTGGGAAGGTAAATGAAAAGGCATGCTTTCTGCTGAAGCAATTTGTCAGTGAAGTACTGCAAGCCATATGTTTCTCTATCTTCTTCCAAATATTTGGGCTGATGTTGCTAGAAGGCGATGCCATCCAAGGAAAGGGAGATGCATGATAGATCGTGCTGTGATAGATTAGTGAAAGCATACAGCACTTGCCTAATGCATTTTTAGCCTCTAAACTCAGCGCTTTACAACCACTGGAGCTGTTGCCACTAGAATTAATCAGATTATTCCTCCCACCAGCAGGACTGCCACTTTGGGGGGTCCATTACTTTCTTGTAGTGTTGGAAGCTGTGAAGGTTTTGCTGTCTATCTCCTGATGGACATTATGCTCAAAGCATGTACAAGCCACATAAAATTGCAAAAAATTAAATAAATAAATCAGATCAGTGGTCAGCACTGCATTAAATTAAATGCATGTCCTCAAGTAAGGTCAAATAATTGCAAATTGGTTTTAATTCAGTAATTTTTCTGACATGAAAATAAAGTTAATTCCCCAGACTGGCACAGACTTATTTGAAAAATAACAGCATCTTGGGGCCAGTCTTCACTCTGCCAAATTCTGGCTGAAGTTACTGAGCCCAGTTCATCTCACAGACGTAACCTCTGCAGCACCACTTTATTACTGCCATGGGATTAATACTCCCTAAACCAGGCAGCTTCCATAAAAAGCATGGAAGTGACTACTAAAGGAATAAGCATTCAAAATGGTAGTTACATCCAGATGAAACTTCATCTGTAACTGTAGTAACTCAACCTAGTCCAGCTTTAACTGAAAACCCACTTTTCCCTGATCCTCTTATCTCTACTATGCCAAAACCATGTTGTACAGATCCCAATTCTGCAGCTGAAAGATCTAGCATCGAAGTTGTAAATTGATCTCATTTTTTATTTAATTAAATGAATAAAATGTAACCATGCTATAAAATAGAGACACAAAAATAGTACATGCCACGAATTTACATTTTAGAACTGTCAGCAAATTCAATCAGGAAATGATCTCCTTAATATAAATGAACACAGGAAAGCGATTAACTGTTTTTAATTTAGCAACAACAAATTGTAATATCTTTCAGACAGGTAAATCAGAATTATGTCCTAGCTCTAATAATCTATACGCAGCTGCTCCATTCTCCTAGTGTTGAAGAATTAATGTAAGGGTAGAGGTTAACAGCAGCAATTATTAGTACCATCATAAATATGTTCTTTTAAGCATATTGATTCAAATTAAATAGATGCCACAGAACAGAATTCTACAGGGTGCAATCCTGCTGCCATTACCTAGACAAAACTCCTTTCAGCATCAGCAGTTTTCATAACTGGTGACATCACAGAACTGGATATTTTTAAAAATCATATAATACAAAGGAAGTGACTGGACCGTCTTTAAACAAATTAGCTGCATCTTTAAACAGACTGGCTAATCTTTACTGTACTTTACAGTGGCCTAAATTCCAGTTTATCCCAGAGAGCTACTGCTAGTGATGAGGAGTGACTACTAACCTCCCCCATTTTATGGCAGTGTGGATGCACTCATCAGGTACCCATTTGTTTTCTCGAAGGGCGAACAGGATGATTTAGATGTTAAACACCATTGAAAGAGCTGAGAATGGCCGTAGTGTGAGGAGACAACATCAGTCCATGGCACCCTTTTTGTCAGGTCAGAACTGTGAAGAACAGAAGCCTCCACAGAAGCAATAAACTTGATGCCCTAGGTTTTAACTTCTATATTTTTCAAATTCTGTATCGCTTAGTGTGTAACTCTGAAGTTTCTTGTAGCTTGTTAGCTGCTCTCCTAGGCCAGATAGACACAAGAAAGCCTCTCTGAGCTTGCTGTTCAAGGACACTCAGACTGTCCCAGGCCCAAAGGTGTAAACTAGGGACTCTAGAGAAGTGGAGAAATTGGAAGAAATTACATCATTAGCTAAAGTTTTAATTGGTGAATTTATGCTGATATGCAAATGCACCAAACCTATAAAAGTGTGAAAAACTCATGACTCGTCATCCATCTCTGGCTCCCCAGGGTGTACCTTTGAAGGCCCTTCAAATAAATACCTACCTTTATTCCCTTACTCCTGTCTAGTTTCTGTTTCTAGGTAGCCACCCAAGGCATCAAACTAACTGAAGGAGATGGGCCACCAGCCCACAGCTGTCTATGTGGGAACACAAGTCCTTTGGTTTTTTTGCCGAGGAGTAGCGTGGGACTTACACTGTCTAAGACCTACAAAGTCAAAGTGGAAAGAAAGAAGCAGAAGAAATGGAAGGGGAAAAAAAATACACAATGAAATGTGGTTCCTTTTCTATTCTCAGGGTTTTAAAGACATTTACTCATCCTTTTGGTATGGACAGGCAATCATTGCTGCAGTAAATGTTACATTCATTTAACCAGGGTGCTTGCAGGACAAAACCAGCTAAGTGATTCTTGAATCTAGCTCATGGGATAACTGTACACCTAGTTATATAATGTCAGCCTAAATAGCATTTCCAATGCAATCAGCAAGACTATTCACATTGTTTATTGGTATTTGCTAGCATAAATTTCCTACTTGAAAGGCACATTGATCACTTCCTGCTGTTTCTCTAGTCTAATATGTGTGTTAATGAGGCAGTTTTATCTTAATAGGTTGTAAAAATGATTTAATTCTTTGCATATTGCTTGTGTTCAAATAATATATGAATGAAATCTATGTGTCTTCCATGCCTATGAGTTTCTGAAAATGATGGTTTAGTTTAATAGCAATGCTCCTTTTTCTATCAAAATGCACCCAGAGAAAGAATTTTCCTATCTACAAGGCCTCTGGCTGTTTTGTAAAAGTTCCTATCCATATCCATAGATTTTATGTTTAAGGTATGTATAAAATCATAATAAAAAATTCCAAAAAACAGAAAAGATGACATATACACTCAGAATTAATAATTCTAAACCTCTCTGAGGACTGGTTAAATGGACTGCCACAGAGTTCTGCTCTGTGTAATAGAATGGTCCCAAGAACTACGCAGAAATCTATCTGTGAGTGAATAAAATGCTGCTTTTGTTTCTTCCTTATCAGGGAAAAAACAAAACACCAAGAAAACAAACCTGAAATTTGGTCAGTTTTTTCATCACTGTTTTTAGTATTGGACTGACGCTGAATTTAACTATAAAGTTTAGAATTGTAGTTGCATAATATTCAGTTGCTTTTCTTCCATATAAACAAGCTTGATTCATTTCCTGTGAAATAAAGGTCAAAATCCCGCTTGACACCCTTGGGACTTGGATGGCACTTCAGGCTGTCATACAAAGTGGGGTTCATATTAATACAGTAAGCAGAAACCAAATGCAGGAATTTCAACCCACAAAGCTGGCTGGACAAACTCACCACCTCCCTGCAACCCAACCCCTCACCCCCACCCGAAATGGATTCTTTAGTAGGAAATGGGAATTTAGGGATTATAATTACCTGGCAAGCAAGGCTATGAATAATAATCATAAAAGTATATTGTGCTCCTATTTCACAAAATATATTACTTTCTAAGGCTTCCTATGTTTAGTGCTTCCAAAGGGAAGTCTTTACTACTGCAGATCACATTGGATTACAAATCATGAGGACTACTAATGATGAGGTGCAGAATTACTGAGCATGTACTAATCTCTCATAGACTTTTGAGTGGTTAAATTAGTTGTAAATATACAATATATGAAGCATGTAATTATAGAGTAACATCTATAACAGTCAACCTTTGGATTTTCATTTTGTTCATTAGAATCACCTATATTTGCATTTTTCCAGGAAAAGATAAAATTATTCTGAACCCATCACTCCAATACCTTACCAACTAAAGGTGTTGACAGCTTGCTTGCTGTTTCATCTCTGGGTCAGACTGATAGTCCATTGATGCCACTCTCATTCAGCAGTACTGTAAATTACTCTATTGAAAACAAAGAGCATTATGTTATTTAAAACCAAAATTTATTTCTCAAAAAAAGTCTAATAGGTAAGCTTACATGTATGCAAAGACTAGATAAAAACACTAATTTCCAGTTGCTGGAGATGGGGCATTTTAAATATGACAGTAACTCCCTCTGGCCAAAGCCATGGACAGCTTGAGCTCAAGAATGACCAAGGGCTTTGAAGAGAAAACCATCATAACTCAGAGCCTCCTGAGAAAGGGGAGTGAAAATGTGATGTTTCAAAGCCCCTGCAGGACACCTTCAAGGGATGAAAACATACAGTGTATGTAGCCATCTGTCTGTCACTACTCATGGCAGCCATAACACGCCCTAAAGAAAGTAGCCATTAAAACACAGTCTAATACACAAATGTCTCCAATGGCTCAATGTCCCAAAGCTGCTAAAACATCACTTCTTGCCACAAAATTGCACCATAAGGTAATAAACATAACACATGGTACTAACTACATTTATCATAAAAGATGAGCATGAGAGAAAAGCCTGCATCCCACAGAAGTAAGCACACACGCCAGCAGAATTTACAATGCTCCAGTGTTCATCACGTGATTATCCCAAGCCCCTTATTCTACCTACCTCTACAGAAGTAATTGTTTTTATTTCAGAATGTCCTCTTCCTCCTTGTGCCACTATCTCATTCTAGCTTTTTCCCCTCCTTTACACTGTTGAAAATTGCTCAGACATAAGACATGAAAACTGAAAATTACTAAAACTTCAATAAACCAAACATTCAGTTCAATGTGCAAAAATCTACCAGAGAAAGACTTCCAGTAAGAGTGGAAGATTTTCCAGTTCTGAAAAATAACATAGGTATGGGATAGTATAAAAGTAGTTGAAGTAAGAAATCGGTTAGCTTGTTTTAGAAATTCTTCTGGAGTCTGCTATGCCAGTGGAAAGACACTTCGACTTTAAGGGACTTTTATTGTACAAGACTTTTCTTTTTCCTTATGTGTTGGTTTGAAAACAAACCAGTGGGAGATCACAAGTCAGGATTTAAATTAATGGGAAAATAAAATTAGAAACAAATGAAATAATATAAGGAAAAGCACTGACAAAGTCAGATGCAACCTGACCCCCTGTTAGAGTGGTGGTAGCAGTCCAGATGAAGTAGCTCAGTTGGAGTGATGATCCTACAGAAGGTCTCCAGATGAAAGTCCCATGGTACCTTTGTCCACTGGTAACCCAGTAGACAGGGCTGTTAGGCAGTTCCGAGGGCAGGTTATATCCAGGTGGGAATGCTTGGCTCCTCCCTCCTGGGTGGAGCATCTCACAATAGGATGAGGTAAGTCCATGAGTCATGTGGGGGTTTCTTGATGGCCCATTGTCTGTTATCAGGGGTGGGTCATTAGCAGGCGATAACAGCTAATGGCCCACAGCTGGTGGTAATAGAATACTTAAATACATCTATATTTTTAACCTAGGACACCTTACTATGCATTTGCAGTTCACTTTAAAAAACAAACCTGGAACAGGACATTTTGTAAGCCAGAACCACAGTTCTTTGATACCACTGAGCTAAAGTGCAGTAGCTGAGTGTAACTTGAATTACTAAAGTTAGGATTCTGCATCCCATGCAGATGAAACACTGTTGTGATTTCAAGCCCACTTGGAGGTGAAACACCACACAGCTGCTCACTCCACTGCCCTTCCCTTTCCCCCCACCCTAGCCGAAACCAGGACAAGATTAAAATGTGTTTGTTAGCTTCCATTAAAATTTTGATAAATCAGAAAGCCTGATTCTGTTCTCCCACTTCCATAAACCACAACATAAATTGACTAACACAATTATTATTTATAGGTGTTTCATTCGATATAAGCAAAAGCTAAGTAAACTTCAGAGCTGTTTGTTTGTTTAATTTCAACAGGCTTTCCTTTTTATTTCCTCATTGGTCAGCTTTATCCCAGTAACATTACTGTTATATCAGATACAGCTTCTGCTGTTAAGATAAAGACAGTTACTGATGGTACTAGTAATTAAGTTTGGTTTTATGCTATTCCATTAAACCATGTATATCATAGGCATAGCTAAATGGGAGTGAAGCACTCTATGGGCAGATGTTTTAATTATGAGTAGATATACAAAAGAAGGTCTGTAGGGAATTTCATTCTGTTTCAGACCACTTCTCCAAGGTCATTTTTAATTCTTGGCATATCTTTCCACATTCGTAGGGATCTTGCCAATTGCCTATCATCTACCAATTTAACATGCATACACTTAATTCTGTATTTCAGCTCACTACAGAGATCATATTAGTATTGGATTTTTCCACCAGAAGTTAAACTTACAAATTATAATTGATAGGTTTTATTTTTCGTTTTTTAAAAATAGACACAGTATTTGCTCTTTTGCAGTTCTGTCACACTTCTCCAATCCTTTACATGTTTTCCATAAAACTGCTAGTATTTTTAAGATTGCTTACTGGCTATGTAACTCAACTTATTGGGTTCAGCCAAACTGATGAACATCTAATTTCTCTAAATGTTCTAGCTATCTTTCTCTTTCAAGCCCTATTTTTCTCCATCTTTGTCTTCATTTGAAGACTTACGCTTTTCATCTAGCAGTTCTGTTAGCCATCTCCTTCAGCTGAGCATTTTAGCAAACCCCAGTGCATGTAATTTTGTAGAACAGGAGACTAATAGTTTAATTATTTTCTTATCCTTCCGAGTATATCTACTAGTTTGCATTCAGTTCCCTGCAGTCAGATTCAACTATATCATATATACTGATTAACTTTCCTTCCTATACTGATTAAACTTCTCTGTAAAATTAGATTTCTTTGTTCCAATTCTTCCTATGAGAAAAGTCGAGAGAAAAAGAACCTCTCGCCTTCCACAATTAGATATCTTCTCATTTACAGATTAATTTTATATCTATCTTTATGATTATGACATTGTCTTCAGTTTTGATCCATTTTTTTCCTTGAGTTCTATGTCCCGAGCTTTTGCTGCAGAAATCACTTTCTCTTAGGAACATATTTGAAACCACTAATCCAAACCAATTTACAGGTTCTATGGATGCATACAAATATAGTGAAAACAGATGGTAACTTACCAATATAGGAAGTCTGCTTCTAAAAATTGGGTTTTTTTTCTGATTAAATGTTTCAAGAAGGCTAGAAAACTCTCACCATCCTTCATTACCATAAAAGCAATGAACCTTATTTTGATGAGTAATTTCTTATCAGTTTCTATAGCTTGGACTGTCATGAAATTCCACCCCACACTGCAAATTCCTAAACTAATTAATTTTCTTTCTTAGTTATCTTTCTCTAAAATAGGCAAAGCACATATTTCTTGAAAAATGAACATTTCTTTTCCAAACCTTAATTTTGATCTCACATTTCCCCCACTGCAAATGAGTTAGTTGCAGTATCCAACCTGTCATTGATCAAATGGTATAATTTCTATTCGTGTCCCAGGGCTTTCAATTAAAGATTTGTCTCAAGATATGGTACATGCTGTTTTTCAGACTGTTTCTCTGGAGTTATCTAAGATCATGGTTTTTTACTGCCACACTGAAAGTTCTTCTATTTCTCCCTTAATGTAATTTGCCAGCAAAATGTTACTGAATTTTTCTCTAGAGCAATTGTTAGTTTTTTAAATTATTTTCCCTATGGTATATAGTGTTTGTTCCAACCAAAGTAAATCTGGTTTTACATTCAACAGTGAATTATTATAAAATACAACATCTTTCATATTAAAATTCTGCAACCAACATTGATTTGCAAATCTGCTGAAGACAATTACTTTTCTGAGTGTGATTGTTAATAACCTACTATGTATCTGTGAATCCTTTTGTTCCCAAAGCTCTTATAAGATGTTTCTGTTCATCAAGTCTTTCCATTCCCCGTGCTCTTTGGAGAGCAATTTGTCTGATGACATCACATCCCTGTGGACTGGGGAGTTGAGAGGGATGCTGGGGTGACAAGGCAGGGGCCTTGCCAGTCAGAGTCTCTGCACAAGGCAAGTAGATGGTGGCCAGGTTCAACCAAGAGTCCGCATCATGGGGTAAGGCAGGTTCAGGAAGCTCCAAGGTCAAGCTGGGAAGCCAATCTGCATGTCTAGGTAGGAGCCCAGCTCAACAGGCTACGTGGACAGGCCAGTCTGGTTCCACTGACACTGTCAGCAGCCTCTCTCCTATGTTCCCAGGAGGAAAGGGGCTGCCCTGGGCTGCACCACTGCTGAGTTGGTCCTGGTCCTCAGCAGCCAAGCCTTCAGGAAGGGAGATGTTGTCTTATGCATCTATAGTTTCCCTAACACACTTAATTATCTTCTCACACTGAGGCCAGTAATAGACCTAATGAAGGAAAAGCAGTAGCATTACCTTTTGTTCTGGCAGTATTGATAATATTTAGGAAAAAATTATGCCAGCCACAAAAGAAATGTCTGAAGAACTGTGTAATACACTGAAAAACACACATTAAGTAATACCTGGGATAATGAGGCTTTTCTCCAAGTTTTGGGATTATTTTTACAGGTTGGTAGATTTTTCCTGAAAAATGAAACTATAAGCAACTGATTCCTTGGAAAAAGGCCAACTGCTTGGATAATGTGTTCTTTTCCATTTTTGTTTTACTTATGAATTTTGTCTTCATTATTTTCATGAGTTTCCTTCTTCTCTCTAATGATTTTATTGCTCCTGCATCACTTTTCTGTTTCTTTTTGTTAACATTAAATGTTGCTAAGTAACTGAATCAGGTTGTGGTATTATTTGGCAGAACTATTCTATTTTTTGATATATTGATAGAGATTACTTAGAAAAATGAAAACTACTCTCCCAAAGGAAAGAAGGCCATTTGCATCTACCACAACCCTCATTTTCAGGTGATTTCTAGGAAAAAGTTGAAAGTGATTCCTATAAACATATTATATATAAACATAAACACAGATAAACATTCCTACAATGCATATTTCCAGACCAGGCAGTTAATGAAATATTAATCTTAATGAAGAGTTGCTTTACATGCTCCATGAGGCTATCTAAGCCACACCAAATAACAACATTCTCTTTGCTTTTAATAATGCATGTCAGGTATTACAAGCAATTGTAATTTTAAAGTAAAATAGCTTGGCTTTCCTTCAGTGCAAGCTCATTTAAAGAATTCACCTTTGCTGTGGATTATTAAATGGAAATCATAATTTAAGCAATTTAACAGCAAAAAATGGGAAAGATGGAATTTACCATCTTTTTTAGGTCTTCTTATTTCATGTTAATGTGGCAATGATCTAGTGTCTTATCTACATGGACCTGCAATCAGCAGTAAGGGTAACTATCCCAACTACAATCTAGGTTTCATGAAATTTTCACTTTAAAATCTCTCCAAAACAATCAAAACCACTAACAGCCACACTGCAGATCAGTTTGTTCAATTTCCACTGTGGAGGTTTAAACTGCTTTAGTGTTAAATAAAACATAATAGAAGACTGTGACACCAGAATAAGAAAATTACCATAGAACTTTATAAAGAATGTCTGAAATGGAATAGTGTCAATCATTATTAAATTATTCAAGAACTGCTTGAGCTGCTCCATGTTGATCAGAATAGTCTTAAAAGCTTCCACATTCCATTATGTTATTTTACAGCTTGAAACCCCCCTAAAGTGAACAACATGCTTTCTTTTGCATACTTTTAACAAAGACATGCACTAGACATAAAAAAATATTTAAAAATAAATTTCTCAGTCTTCAATGAATTTTTATAGGTCAGAGCATGGACTCTCAAGACAGCAACTATTCATATAATGGGAAATATCTCTAAATTTGTTCATTTTAGAATTTATCGTATTTTGTTACAAAAAAGGCAGATGGAAAGGTATAAACATTAAATAGCAGAATTACTTCGTAAACACTATATAGCAAAACGACTTTGGTTTTGAAGTACAGAGTGAGAAAATTACACTTGCAAGAGAGGACGGCTCAGTAGTAACTCTGGGCAATCTGCTTGTTGAATAATCACAAGATTTTTAGACACTTGGAATGAAACCACATATACATAAAGTCTTGTAATAAGTGGCTCTGTACTAAAAAAAAAATTAAAAATCACATTCTTCCCGCTCCCTCTATTGTATAATTAATACAAATATGCTGAAGTCAGCTGGTGAAATATTGTAATAGCTGGGCATGAGTAGCAGCAAATATGCAGGAAAGAGAGTTTTCATGGAAAACCCAATTACTTATGTACTTCAGCTATTAATAACTTTATTAAATTTGAATCACAAGTCAAAGAGTGTGACCGGCTAAGCTGGGAAGACACATTTGTCCTTTTCCTTCTAGGACCTATACTAGAAAAAAGGAAAAAGCTGGAAGCACATGACTTCCTCTGTTCCTTCCTTCCCTATCGTATCCTCCCTAAAGTGTGATTTATTCCCCCAGGGTAACATCCCCCAGGTGGGCTTGATACCAGCAGGTGTGACCAGCAGGTTGAGGAGGTGACTCTGCCCCTCTACTCCGCTCTCATGAAGCCCCTCCCAGAGTGCTGCATCCAGCTCTGGGGAAAGAGAAGGGCCATGAAGATTCTCAGAGGGCTGGAGCACCTCTCCCACAAAGACTGGCTGAGAGAGCTGGGGTTGTTCAGTTGAGAGAAGGCTCCAGGGAGACCTTCTACACCTTCCAGTACATGAAGAAGGCCTACCAAAAAAAAAAAAAAAACCATAGAGAGGCTTTTTACAAGGGCGTGTACTGATAGGAAAAGGGAGAATGGCTTTAAATTGAGAGTGAGTAGGTTTAGATTAGATACTAGGAAGCCATTCTTCCCTGTGAGGGTGGTGAGGCACTGTCACAGGCTGCCCAGAGAAGCTGTTGATCCTCCATCCCTGGAAGAGATCAAGGCTAGGCTGGATGGAGCTTTGAGCAACCTGGTCTAGTGGAAGGTGTCCCTGCCCATGGCAGGGGGATTGGAAATAGATGACCTTCAAAGATCCTTTCCAACCCAAACCATTTTATGATATTAGGAAGTGTGGTGCCCACCCCACTGCTCTCTCACTCCCCCTCTTCAGCAGGACAGGGGGGAAAAAATAAAATGAAAAACTCATGGGTCCAGATAAGGACAGAGAGATTATCCACCAATTACCATCATAGGTAAACCAGACTCAACTTGAGGAAGATTAATTTAATTTGCTATGAGTTAAAAATTGGGTATTTTTAAAATAGCACTGTGAGAAACAGAAACAAAAATAAAAGCACCTTTTTGTCAACTCCCTTTTTTTCCCAGACTCAACTCCACTCTCTGTTCTTGACTTTTCTGACACCTCCTCTCCTCCACAAGTGTCACGGGGAGGTGGGAAACTGGGGTTGGGGTCAGTTCATAACTCTTTGTCTGCACCACTCCTTCCTTCTTATGCTGCTCCCCTGTGCCAGCATGGAATCCCTCTCACTGGACAGAGTCCTCCACAAACTTCTCCAATGTGAGTCCTTCCCAAAATGCTGAACTTTTTCAAGAAGTAACCTCCTGCTTACTGTCTTTCAGAGTTTTAATGCTGTTTACTCCTCCGGTAAACACAAGAGAACTGTGGCACATTTTCTGGACTGCATCACTTTTGGATTAGATATTTCACTTGTGAAGCTCTGCTAGTAAAATCCAACCTTCCCTAAACTAACAACCCCACCAGAGTGATGAGGTTACTGAGTACTCATTGTATGTCCACACACCACAGGATACCTCGAAGGCAGAAAATATAGAAGGATCCTAGAGACAAAAGGACTTCTGCCACATTATGAAGGAGTTTTGTAGATCCAGATGCCAAAGAGCTACAAAAACCCCTTTCGTGGCCTGGACAAGGAGATGGATATGTTCCTGGCAGAGCAGTGGTGTAGAATTGTTAATATTGACCCAGATCCTTTTCCAGTGTGAGGCTGGGAAACTATTTCCAATCAGGCAATAGCAAAGAGAGTGGCCTACAGCCTTTTGCTGTGCAAAGGCAGCACCTTTGCCGTGGCTGTATTTGTGTCAGGATAATGGGGTCTTGAAAAAGATTTGGGTATTCAACTTTTTTTTTCTGTCTTCAAGAAAAGAAAGGAATCTTACCTTTAGTTTAATTATTAAAAGTAAGATACTGAGAACACAATGAATCCCAGACTAAAAATAAGTACTCATGTAAGTTTTTCAAGACCAAAGACAGAAAAGAAGCCCTTCCAGTCTGAGTCTTTGCTGAATTCTGTGCTGTTATGACATGGAAATTATTTTATAAATGCATAATCTCAATTTTCTTATGGGAAAAACTAGCAAAGAGATTAAGGATTGCTTCCAGGTAGGGACAAGTTGCAGCAATTGTAGTATTGTCAATCCCAAGCATTCGAACAATTAAAATTTATAATAAATAAATAATAAATAAATAATAAGGCCTTTTTCTACGGCACAAAATTTAAGACCCATTACAATGTTTGGAAATACAATTTTAATGTTACTATTAATGCCTTGACTTTTTTTTAATAGTTTTCCTGAAATTCAAACAGCTGAAAATAACTGATTTTAAGTGAAATCGGAAATGTTTATACAGTCATATATTAATGACTGAAAGTTTTAAGAAACAAGGGCCTCCGTAAGCTTGGTTTTCCAGGCACACTGGGGGCACACTGGGGCACACTGGGGCACACTGGGGGTGCAGGGCCACACCAGGTCACACTGGGCAGGTCACACAGGGTGGGTGTCACACCGGGGAACATGGGGTACACTGTGGGGGCACACTGGGAGGCCACACCAGGGTACTCAGGGCACACCGGGCCCACCGGGCACACCAGAACACTGCAGGCCACACCAGGGCACACCTGGGACATAAGGTCACAATGGGGCACGCCACGAGGGTCAACACCAGAGCAGGGGGAGTAATATCAGACACACCGGTCATGCCGGGGAGTCACACTGGGCATAGAAGGGAGGGGGTCACACCGGGAGGGGTTACATGGACGGGGTGGCACACAGGGTGGGTCATTCCGGGCACACCAGGAGGGGTCACACTGGCGGCAGGGGGTTTCACCAGGGGTTGCATGGGGTCACCCCCCGGGTCACACTGGGGGGGTTT
>VXAZ01004532.1:450454-474892 GCA_013399875.1 Gymnorhina tibicen
GGGCCGAGCGCCGGGCGGGGAGCGGCGGGGACGGCGCCCTGAGGTGAGCGCGGTCCGGCCGGCAGCGGGGCCGGGAGGACGCCTGTGGGGCCGTGTGTGTGAGCCCCGCCGGCCCGGGGGGTTGGGGCTGAGCGTGGGCAGTCGGGGCTTGAGGGGTCTGGGGCTGGCTCTTAAGGACGTGTGGAGCTGAAGGAGTGTGGAACGAGGTATTAAAGTCTGGGTGGGCAGATGGGCCTGGGGAATAGGCTGGGGCGAGGCATGATGGGCAGCACTGAGGGGTCTGGAGGGAGGTGTGTGGAGCCTGCCTGGAGGAATGGGGTGTTGGGATCTCATTAGGCTGTGTGAGGATGGGAGCCAGCATGGTTTCACTAGGAGCAACTCGTGACTCACAAATTTGGGGGCCTTCTGCAGTGGGGTTTCAAGGTTGGTGGATGAGGTCATACGGGGTCTTACCATCACACAGCGATTGATGTCATTTGCCTGAACTTATGAAAAGCATTTGACACTGTCCCACACAAATTCTTTGTCTCTAAACTGGAGAGACATGGATTTGATAGATAGACCACTGGGTAGATAAGGAGCTGGCTGGATGGTCACCATCAAAGAGCTGCAGTCAACAGCTCTGTGTCCAAGTGGAGACGAGTGACAAGTGACATTCCTGAGGGCTCAGGATTGGGTCAGGCCTGTTTAACATCTTTGCCGGAGACGCGGACGATGGGATTGAGTGTATCCTCTGCAGGTTTGTGGATGGCACCAAACTGTGTGGTGCGGTCAACAAGCTGGAGGGAACAGATGCCATCCAGAGGGACCTTGACAGGACAGAAATGAGTGTGTGCGAACCTCATGAAGTTCAACAAGGCTGAGTGCCAGATCCTGCACCTGGGTCGTGGCAGTCCCAAGCACAAGTACAGGATGGGTGGAGAATGGATTGAGAACAGGTTTGAGGAGAAGGACTCAGGGTTTTTGGTTGACAAGGAGCTCGACATGAGTCAGTAATGTGCACTTGCAGCTCAGGAAGCCAAAAGTGTTCTGGGCTGCACCAAAAGAAGTGTGGCCAGTGGGTTGAGGGAGGTGATTCTGCCCCTCTACTCTGCTCTCCTCATATCCCACCTACAGTGTTGCATCCAGCTCTGGGATCCCCACCACAGGAAGGCTGTGAAGCTGTTGGAGAGAGTCCAGAGGAGGGCTGGAGCACCTGTTCTATGAACACAGGTTGAGAGAATTGGGGTTGTTTAGCCAGGTGAAGAGAAGGCTTCGGTGAGACCATTAGAGCAGCCTTCCAGTACTTAAAGGGACGCTACAAGAGAGCTGAAGAGGGACTTTTTACAAGGGCACGTAGTGACAGAACAAGGCAGAATGGCATCAAACTGAAAGAGGGTCGGTTTAGGTTAGGTCTTAGTAAAAAGTTCTTTACTGTGAGAGTGATGAGGCACTGTCACAGGTTGCCCAGAGGAGTGGTGGGTATCCCATCCTTTTTAGCATTCAAGGTCAGATTGGATGAGGCTCTGAGCAACCTGGTTTAGTGGATGGTGTCCTGCCCATGGCAGAGGGGTTGGAACTGGGTGATCTCTAAGGTCCCTTCCAACCCAAACCATTCTGTGATGAAGACACCAGTATGAGGGGAGTACTGAACAACTTGTTGTGGTTCATGTTATTCCTATGAACCAGTAAAAGGATTGGAAAAGCAGGTATATTGGCATAAATAAAATTTGTGGTGACTGGGGGAACAGATGCTGTAAATTTTGGAAAAAGTTCTTGTTAGGAGCAGAGGAAAGCTGACTTATGAGTAGGAAGAGGACTTTAGTCAATCCTGAGGCCTAGACAATGCACTTTGTTTTGCATACTGTGCAGATTTTTAATTAAAGAAAAACCCAACTGGCTCACTCAACCTGTATTTTTTCTGGCTTTTTATCCTGTTCTAGAGAATATACTGGGCAAATGCTGGTCAAGAGTGCAAATGTTTAAATAAATTCATAGTGATGTTTACTGATGTGGCCTAATATTTTTTCAAGTTGAAAAATGTTAGAAAATGCATATTTTTTAGGACCAAAGCTGTTGCTGTTATATATTAACATGTGTTTCAAATATGATAATGCTCTCTTCCCTCTAGAGCTTGCATGTGAAATCTCTTTTTAAACTAAGGAGCAACATGTTTGTGTGATGAATGGGAAGAAGAGGGCAAACCTGGCAAGGTCATAGTCTTCAAAGTGTAGAAACTGCCTTGTTCAAATTCTTAATGTGTCAGAAGTGAATCTCGCTTTTGAAAAATGGTAGCAGAACACTGTTTGAATGATATACGTGTGATGACCTGCATCTCTTTGTAGGAATTTCTGGAGACGTGTCACAGTGGACTTTGTTGCAGTCTCCTTTTGTCCTGGTATCTGCTTAATACCAGGCATGAGAAGTGACCCTCAACAACAACTGAAAAAATACTTGGGAAAATGAAAATTCCTTTACCAAAACATCACTACACATTGTATCATAAACTCAGTATTTGTAAGGATTAGAAAACATAAAAGGAGCAACATTGATTTTGTGAGCCATCAATCTCTTTAAAAACCATTTATTAGTCACATATAAAAATCAGTAATCTGTTTGATCATGGCAGAGCAGATTACACATGATACAATTTTGCTTTTTCTGGTATCATTCTTGTCTTGGACTACCAGGATTGTTTTCTTTGTTCTCTAAAGAACAAGGAAATCTACCTTGATCTAATAACTGCTGAAAGACAAGAAGAATGTGGTTAGAGAATAAAAAATGTACTTAAACTACTGAATCTGTTTCTTAAAAGGATGCTCTACAGAGAACTTTTCTCAAGGTAATTTTTTTTTTTTTTTAAAGGCTAACAAGAAAACTGAAATAATGACAGGAAGTTTTGAGACTTCTAAAAATAAATAATAGACCCAGAATCTCTTCTTGCTGCTTATAGAGAAACCATGCCATTTTTGGGCCAAGACTGGAGATCCCCTGGATGGAGATGGGTTAAAACAGAAGATGGATGGAAAAGATGTGAACCCTTTAGTCCTGCCCTTGAGGATGGGAATAATCAGCTGAATGATATCAGCCACACTGTGTAAGTTGAAAAAAAAAAGTGATTCTGCATGAGTTAATAGCAGGTGGGAAGGCAAAGACTGACTTAATTTCCATTCAGATTGCAACTGTTTGAGGTAGCTGATGTCATCTGTGTACAAATGCAGTCGTGTTTTGTTAGGCAGACAGGAGACCCCTGTGGAGATTGTCTGTCTTTTGTCACTGCTTTGTGAGTTGCTTATTTGAGGCAGCCAGATCCCTTCTTAGGTTGTGTGTCTTTCAAAATAATAAAACAATAAATATTAAAAAAAACCCCAAACAACAAAAAAGCCCCCTCCCCCAATGCCTGTCCAGTACTATTTAAAGGTAAAAGTGACACTTGTAAATTGCAAGTGTAACAGGCATATTGAACTGTTACCTGAAACTGAATGAAGGCTTTCTGAGTGGGTGTTGTGTTAGTTTGTGGCAGACATAAAATGCCTTTGCTCCAAATATACAATCAGTGGTAGCTTAATGCTCATTCTCTAACACAGCACATGACTGTTTTTTCACCTGTAGGACAGGTGAAAAAGAGATTAGATAAATAAAATAATACTTGTGGCATTTGCCCACAGACTGGTGTGATATAAATTGATTTGTCAAAACAAATTTCTCCACAAAGAAGTAACTCTCAGGGATAGCATTCTTGGTCATAAATTCCAGCATAATGTGCTCATAATGAGGAAAGGGAACATTCAGTGCTTTGTTGTTAGTCCAGTAAATGATAACTCATCGGATTTAGAGGGAATTTACTGGGAAGCTAAGACTTGCTGTAGTCACACACCTGTGTTTTCCAAATTTGTGAAACAATCCTCAAGGGAGTTATCAAGCAGTGAAGCATTATTATTAAGCTTAACCTACTGTTTTCTTCATGCCTTTTCTCCTTTTGTGGTCATCTGTAACTGATCTCATTTGGACTTCTTTATCCACACAGTCTGGACACTGTGGATACAAAACACTATGTCTGGAAGAATGATCAGTAAGCCTCCAATGTAAAAGTTGCCTTAAATACCTTTGGAAAAAAAATCTTCCCTCTTTCATATCTTTAATAATATACTTGCCAAATTAAGGGAAATAAGTATTTAGCAACTGTGCAAATTGCTTAAAAAAATAAATATCTTGTAGGTTGTTTAATTAATACTGTTTGACAAGTATGAAAGGAGTCATCAGTCTCTGTGAATGCCATTAAGACTTTTGCTCTTCTGCTTGTAATTGTGTGTATATATGTGTATGTACGTATCTTTTCCCCAAAGAGTAAGGTGAGGTATTTTTATTGCCTCTTTGACCAAAAATACTGGATTGTTTTTTTTTTTTCTTTTTTTTTTGCCTTAGTCTTCGAAGACCCTAGAATTGAACTCTTCTGGAGCCACAAACTGTGGCTTTAATTTTTTTCTTCTTAATTCTGCTTCTGTCTATTTACTTACTGATGTATGTTGTCCAAACTCAGACTAGAGAATTCAAGTTGGTACTTCTTGGCCTAGTAGCACTATTTTGGAGTAATTTCACTACACTTTGAACTTTGGATCTATGATTGTAACTTGGACTTTATATATGCCGGTTAAGTTCTGCTGCTAAACAGCAATTAACATCTATTTGCACAACATTATGGAACAATTGAGGCTGGAAATTACCTCTGGGGGTCATCTGGTTGAAACACATACTCAAAGCAAGGCCAGCTGAGGTTGGGTTGTACAGGGCCTTGCCCTGTTCAGCTTTGTGCTTTTCCAAGAATGGAAATTCTTCTCTGGGCTCCTGTTCTAAGTTCTGTTACTCTCAATGTTATTTATTTTAGTTTGGTTTTGGCTTGTCCTGTGTTGTGTCATTTCTCCCTGCTCTCCTCAGCCTAGTAAGAATTTCTCTTTTCACAGACTGTGTCCATTACAACTTGACTTACTACTGCCCACCTCCTCCAACCTTACAGTCTCACTCCATCTTATTTGTAGCCTCATATTAGAAACTGACAGCAATCAGATTTCCCTCCACCACCAGCTCTTAACACTGAACAAGGTCAGTTCTCTTACCCTTGTGCATCATGTGTTCCAGTAGCTTGGTAAGTCCCCACTGGAGTTGTGCCAGTATGACCATGTTTTCATTGTACTGGGGAGACCCAAGCTAGACACTGTACTCCAGATGAGTACTCACACCAAATAAAGATGGATGTTTGCTTCTTTCCATCCGCAGGATGCACTTTTGTTAGCTCAAACCAGGGTGCAGTTGGCTTAATAAAACACAAGGGCACACTGCTGACCTGTTTTCAGCTACTTACCCTCAAGACTCCTGGCTTCTTTCCTGCAAAACTGTAGGACTTTCCTATCCAATCTGTACCCAGAATATACCCAGGCTTGGGCTTCTTCTATGCTATGAGCAGGGCTTCACATTGTGGTACAGCAGTGTGAGATGTGTTGCTGGCTGGTTCTCTGTACCATTTGAAGCTGTTTGGAAATAATTATGGTGTATATTGAAGACAGCTCAGCTTAGGATATTTGTTAACATGATGTAGCACTAAAAGAGAACGAGACTTGATAAAGTGCTTCCTTGTAGAAGAAACATATAGTCAACAGTACAAAAATACCTATTTGTCTCTTTTTAAGCTGCCCTGTGAATAGGGATGGTAGTGTATGCCAGTCTGGCAGTTCTAGCAGGGTTTTATTAATCTACATCTGTTGTAAGGAATAATATTTTTCTCCAAAATGTTCTGTAGGAATCTCTTCTGAAGTTAGTGCTTGAGTACTGTATTTCAGGGAGCAGTATAGCAGTTTTCCTTTATAAAGAAATAAATTCAAGCTATGTAGTTGATTGAAACCCTCTTTAGTTTTGGTTCTATTATCTTCTGTGAGAGAAAGTATAGATACAGTTGCTTGCCCAACTTTGTCCTTTACCCATTGCAAATACTTTCTCTTCAGAAATGACAAAGATCTAATCACAAACAGATGCAGAAATAAACCTTAAAGACACATCAGTTACTTGAATTGAAGAATGTGTTCTTATTAAAATAGAACTTCTAACTTTGCTTGATTAGTCATCCAGTGCCTTGGTGAATCTAGTTGCTCAGTTAGTAAAATTGGTGGACCTAAGGGTAACCATGCTTGAACAAATATAATCACTTATGCAGGAACAGTTTTCATAATTTGGCATAATGCTTGAATAGCTGCACTTTAGATCCTTTTATGGAAAGTAAGATGGGGGAAAAAATGAGACCATCAGTTCTGTAGGTCTTAGTTATTTGCATAAGAGTGCCTTGTGTTCAAGGTATATAGTGACTGGAAATGTGGCTTGGGCTGTGTGCATTCAAGCTCTGTGGTGTGAATGCTGGTCATGACTGCCTGTAAACTCAAGCAAAGATAGATGCTTCCAGTGCTATGGTACTGTGTCCTTGAAGTTTGGTGTGGAGAGAAGCTTGGTGGGGGGAAACTGCCTCACAGAATTGTATGCAAGTGCCTTTCAGTAGCCTGCAGCTTAGGAGAAAACCTGTCCTATGCGTTCCTTTTGAGGTAAAAGAAAGACAATTAGACTAATAAGATTTTCATGATGGTGATTTTTTTTTTGTGTGTTAGGTTCATATGAACTACTTGGGCTGGCAGGGTAGTCATTTCAGTGTGTGGTGTCTCTTGTCTAATTCTGTGAGATACAGTGTTCACAAGAGTGATTTTGGCACTGGATGGAAGTCCTTTGATTTGAATCTATTAACAGATAACATTACAGTATATTTGTCAAATGACAAAATCATTTGGTGCATGCACTTAGCTCAGGATTTTCCATGCGTGGTCAATCTGTAAGAGTCACTTCTAAAATACTTAGTATGTCTCTGTATATAATTTCATTACTTGAGGGCCACATGAAAAGAAGCAAGGGGAGGAGGGAAAATAGTTGGAGCTCAGATAACCCTGTCACATTTTCCATCATTTTAAGTGTCATAGTCAAGAGGTTATTTAAATACTGCTATGAAATTACTTTTTTTGGAAAAACTGAAATTCTTGCATGATTTATCTAAGATATTTTAGTTCTAAGGACACCAGGTACTTTGCTTTTAAAAGCTTTAGAATAATTTTTGATGAAGTGCGTCATCAAGACAAGAGTAAGAATAGCTGTAAATTGGCAGTATTATGTATGTATTTAAATCCTTCCAGGTGCACTCAAATGTCACGTGCAGTATTATAATAAAAACATTAAATTAAGGCTTCTGTTACACCATATGGCACGTGCAGCACTTGATTTGGTTTCTTGTATCTTAGCTTGGTGTTTGAGGGGGCAGGGGTTGCTTTTGGAATGGTAGAGCAGCTTTATTACTCGTCAAGCAGCTCTGCAGATTTCTGGAAGGAACACTAGCAGTCACTGGTAACTCCGTGTTTCTATCCCAGTCTTCTGATGCCTGTGGGACCCTTGCTTTAATTCATTGCTTTCAGACTAAAGGTTTGTCAAGAAGAGTGGTGTTGTTTAGAGTTGAGTAGGGAAAGACTCTCCATGTGAAGTGGGACAGAACATGAGAAAATAAAGCCTCATATCAGAAGATCCTTAAAGGTAACAGTCCAATTTGTCTTTTCTCTAAAGAGACTTGAGGAATTCCAGGAATGTCACAGGCAAATTTGAATGCTAGACAAAGGTGTTTGAAATAACCCTCTTTATCTTCACAATTCCTTATGTTTATTGACTCCTTGAGCTGCCTTAGTTATTTATATGATGCTTGAGGAAGTCTGTGTTATGGGATGTCAAGAGTGGGCTTCAAATCACTTCAGGTATGTCACTGATCTAAATTACTTTCTAGGGACACTTCCTCTCCAGGAACAAAAGAAGGAATGTTTATATATTAACCTTCCTCTTCTAAGCAGGCTTTCAGGAATGTGGCCTCCCATCCTCTCCCCATTGCTTGCCCTGGGTCAAGGGGAAGAGAGAGTTTCTGTGCTGCCTGGATTATGTTGCACAGTATCAGGACATATTTCCCTAGTCTTGTATCTGTTGTTAGGATGATAAAGCTCTGGGAGATTTGGGCTCAATTTCTGGTTCTGTAGCAACTCCTCAGATTCTGCAATAACTTCTCATATGATGTGGTGATGCAGCCAATATGTTAAAACATAATTAATTTCAGTGAATTTATAGATTTCCTAGATGATAGCTTTGGGGAAAAAAACCTCCCAAACTGATGGATTGGAATGTTACATAATCAGTTAACTTGTTGGTGTTGATGTTTTGCTTTTGTCAGTTGCTTCGCTTTTGTCTCTTGCTGGTTTCTTCCCTCTGAACTCTTTTGCTGTTTGACCAGATGTGATATTTGGCACCGTTGCACAGAATATTTAAGGCAGTGAGTCTTTATCCTCTGCTTTAAAAATATTAAGGCATGAACTAAGGCCACCACCTTGCATTGAATGCAGAGGTATGTTAGGTTTAAATCCTGGAAAAAAAAAAGCTAAGATGAAACCAACTTTCTAAATCTTCTTGACTGTCTTTAAGCTGAGCTAGCATTTACTGATTAGAACAATACAAAAACCAAAAATTTTTTACGGTGTTGTTTAACAGATGGTTCAAACCTGGAAATTTTAATTCTATAAGCTAGTAGAAATAGACTAAAATAATTTGATTTTTGTCACTTAATGCCCAGATACAAGTTATTTTTGAAAAAACTCGTGTCCTTCAGTTTAGTGTTCAGTGGTTTTAATCTGAAGTTCAAGCTGGCAGTGATAAAAAGCAATTTAGATTTAACATAGTAATGAATGTGAGGAGTTTTGTATACAACTTTATTGTCAAAGAGCAATAATGTAGAAATAAAAAAGTTCCCCTGTTAAACTTCATTACCATGTATCCTTCATTATTCTTATCTGTGCAGGACCATGGCCTTCATATGAAGTATCTTCCTTCTCAGTGCTAGAAAAGAGAACACCCATTCTTATCTTTGTTGCTGGTCCCTATAGTTATCTGCAAAAATGGAAAGAAAATTTTATGAAGCTGTGTAGATTTCCTGTAGCACAGGCAGTTTTTAAATGTATATAAATTTTAGAAAGGTTAGCTTATTAAAAAAAATTTAATAGTTTGTTGTATGTATATTTTTTTAATATATTCACACTATCTGTATGATATACATAAGTATTTGGTGTAGTGCTCAGTGTTGGGTTACATGGTTAAGTGTCAGAAGTGACATAGGTATAGCTAAGTCTCTCTGGCAGAGAGAGACCACTTGGCTCTTGATGCTGTACAAATCATTGGTAAAACGGTGCCATGGCACCTGTAGGATGTGCCGAGTTGTGAATCAAGCGTTTCTTAAAAGAAAGACTTTCTTTGCCCCAAAGGTGACAGTAGTAAGAGAGATGTTCTTTGCTGGCTTTCTGCCTGTGGAAGGATGTACAATAATTCTTCACAGACTTTTACCTGTGTGCAGTTAAGGTTTGGGCCGCTTCAAATAATGGATTTTTGTACACCACAGCTTTGCAGAGTTTTGCAGTTGTCCTGTTAGTACTGTCTTCTTAGTGGTCCTTCCTGAATGTCAGTAAAGACTTACAAGATGCCTCTGAGGAAGATACTTTTGCATATTTAATCACTTTGACACAAAATTCAACCCCTTTGGGAAGAAAAGAACAAGACAGCTTCTCTCAAGATACATGTTGCTATAGACAATCAGGTAGAGGATCTTAATTAAGAATATGATTTTTTTTTTTTCAGCTGGTAGATTTTAATGCAGAAAATTGTAATTGTAATGGTGTATGCATCTTTAATTTTATTTAACTACTGCTATTCTAATTAGTTGTTTTTATTTCAGTATCATAACTGGGGATGATGAGAATGAAGAAGTATACAGTACTGAAGACTGTGAGTTTGCAGCCAAGAAAAGGAAAAAAGATCATTTTAGGAATAACACAGATTCACAATGTAAGGCTGGGTTTTTTAGTTTATTTTAGAAGACTCATGTAGGTTCAGAAAAATGTTGTAATAGCCATTATTTTATATTCACCTGTAGAGTAGCCTTCCAAATTATGTCTATTTCTGTACTGGCAACAAATTCTGGTGTCAAAAGTGATATGTCTTAATTGAAACTGTGGACTAGTTTTAGATTAAATTCTTCTGGATGCTTATGGGAGCTTCTGCTTCCCAAGGCAGCTGGTTTATTTTTGCTTAATTCAGATTCTAATTAGTTATACAACTCCAGAATCAGTTCATAAATAAAAATATTTTGTCATAATAATCATATGTCTTGATAAAGACTTAATCAGTGTTGAATTTCTTGGAGAGAAGTCCCTTTAAAAAAATTAAAATATGAAAGCCATTTTATCAGTTCTCATTTGTAAAAGATCACTTGTACTTGGGACTGCACATGTGTATGACAGCAAGTAACTTATTGAAGCAGAGGACTTGGTAGAGTAGGTAAAAAAAGGTAAGTTGATTAGCAACTTCTTGGCATTTCTAATGCTTTGATCTTGAAATGATCTGTTATTTGTATATCCCCAAAACTGGTAGAGAGATGGTATTGCAGAAAGCTGCAAGCTTCTCCAGGCTTGTCTGAGTTTAAAGTATTTCAGAAGATTCAATGGGCTGGATGTCTCATTTGACAACATGCGAGGCTTGTGAAAGCTGAAGGTCTGCCTGGTTGCCTTTATTAGTCTTGTGTCCTCGACTTCCCTGCAGTCTTCTTCAAGTAGCTGAACCAAGTCAATGTAGAGCAGGCAACTGTACAGAAGAAAATGGATTAGAGGGGTAGAGTGGCCAGGAACAAAAATGTTGTCCAAGTCTACTGTACTTTCAAATGCTAAGAAGCCTGTTGCATGGAAAAAAAAGGTCAGGAATTATGTAGGACCACTGTTATGTCAGTGATTGGTCACAGCTGACAAAAGTTTTCATTCATCTGCCAGTTGTGTGCTAACTCTTGTGGTTTTAAAAAAACATTTATGTAACTTTTCTGTTACTTTCATGAAGTCCATAACTTGTGAAAATTTTTTATCTTTTCCAGCCTTTATAAACTTCTTTCATTAAAATGTTTGTGTTATCTTAGGAAGCATTTTATTGAAAATTGTATGTTAAGTTCAGTTTCTTTCTAGAAGGCATTAACTAATGTGGAAGCCTAAAATGCTGCATATTTTGATTTTATTTTAGGTTTTTACCGTGAAAAGTGGATTTATGTTCATAAAGAAAGCACCAGGGAAGTAAGTCTGCATGGTGTGGGTCAATTCCTACAATCTTTGTGGTTCTTAATTGACAGACAGTATATTGAAAAAAATTGGTTTTGCCATGTGGTCTTAGAGGTTATACTTAACTCTCTTCTTTGGCAACACTGGATACCAGCACTTGGTGAGGCAGAGGCAGCTGGCAAAGTGACTTCTAGGTAGGTCTTTGTGGCAGAGATGTGGGAACTTGCAAGGACAGACATACAGTTCTCCACTACTTTTACAAGCCCATCTATCTTTCTACTCTCTCTCTTTGAACTAAAATAGAAAGTATTTGCAAAACCAGAGAAAAATCTCCCAAGAAGTTGCTTGCAGGCAGCCACCTGATATTTTGGACTCTTGATGTAAATTTGAATGGAAGTAAGTAAAGCATCAGTTTCAAATTTTACAAAGAGGATCAACCAAGTCCATATGCTTTCAGTTTGGGATATAAACTGTATCATGTAACTGTAAAGGGAACATGAAAGGTCTTTGAATGACCTCTTGGAAAGCCAAGAGTTAAAGTACATCCATTGTATGTAGAGATTAAACTCTTAAAGTTTGGGTTTCATTCCTGTGCTGATTGCCATGGCTATCTGGGATGTGTGGAACTTGAACACCAGTAAGGAGGTTTTACATCCACATAGTAATGCCAGCCAGGAGAGAGGGAAGGAGGTGAGTGTGATGACTCTAGTCATGCAGGCAAAAGTAGCTTTGCATTTTAGAGCTGAGAGAGACAATACAGAGCTTTTTTACTCAGGAAGGGCATGCTGCTGAGGAGAGCTTATATAAAGGACATACTGCAAGACTTTGCAGACCTTCTAGACCAGTGACCCAGAAACTGCCTGTGTACATCTGAAGGGCCTTTCACTAGATTCACAGCCCTGTTTCTGCTTTATCTTCTAGATGAGATGAGCTTAGATTGGTCTGCAAAAGTCTCAAGCATGCTTTTTCACTTTGTGCTGTCTCAGATGAGGGTGAGAAAGAGCAGGGGGACAACAGACTGTCACCAGTCATTGTGGTGCTTTGAATGATAAGGTTGTTAAGCTGAGGTTTCAAACTACATTGAGGCCAAAATACAAATAGCCTAAAATCTCTCATTGGTGTCCTCCATAACCCATATATATAGGGATTATTTTTTTCCCCTACTTGTGCAGAAGTTGGTGTGAGAGAGGTGAGTATTTGCTTTTGTTTCTTGTCCATTCAGAGAGTGGACAAAATATTTTGGTTACCGTCTGATATTTGACCATTCACCTTTCAGGTTTATTTGGGTTTTTTAATATAAAAAACAAACCAGGGATGGTTAGAATTAAACACTAATCTTTCAAGTAATTCATTGTATAAATTTAAAAACTTAGAGTAGAAAGTTGAAAAAGTAGCAAGGAATAAGCATACATGAATGAAAACATTCAGAGCAACAATTTAAGCTAATCTAAAACATAATTTAGAGGCTCTAGTTTTTCTTAAAGGTTCTAAGCTTTCTTGATTTTGAAATAGCGGTCTCACAACTAGGAAACATTTTTTTCCCAAACTGGATACTGTTTTTTAGGGAAAAATGACAAGATAGGAAGGTCTTGATAAGAAACATGTGAAACATGCTATGGGAGAGCATTGAAATTAAAGAAAACCAAAACAAGTGCATGTGTGTAGCTGAAATGAAATTGGAGATGCTTTTTGAATAATTTTGTCATGATGGTACACTGGGAAAGGTAGAGCTGTAGTTTCATAGAAATCTGTTCAAGGAAATGTCTCTCATGTTAATGTTTTAAGCATAATGTTATGGTAACTGTTTAGCCAGAGAACAGCCACAAATATTTAAATTTCAACAAAAGTTTTGTTGACTGTATGTGTTCATTCACTGCTATTAGCTAAGCAAGGTGCGCATATTGTGAAGTGTGCAGTGTGCCTGGGTCTGAGGTATTTCAGCTGAATGAGCAAGCAGGACAATCCTGAATCTGGTCATTAACCAATAGGCAGTAATTATCACCACCCTGCAGTGAAATGTTAACTGTCCCGTCCCACTGGGGTACATGCAGGGTAAGCTCTCATTGGGCCGCAAAAAGGAACATTAATTTGTACTGCGGAATTTGTCACCATCACATAATTTACCAAGGAAGTCTGTCTAGGAATGCGCTTCAAATAATTATTTATCTCCCTCCTTCCCATGGCTAATAAAACCATAGTAGCACAGTGCTCTGCAAGATTCTCTTTTACCAGTTAGAGTTTTTTTGTAGCCTGAGTATATTTGGTCCTGGGCTCCAGTGTGGCTTTGTGGCTCTAAATGTACTGAGTTTATGTGATCCCATGTCATTTTGGGCTGCTAATACCACCTAAGTCGTACACAACAGCCTCTGAAACTTCCATTTTCACATTAAGATGCAGAGGAGTACCAAAGGAAATGCAGTTGCTCTTGCTCGTGGGGCCTAAGCTTCTAGCACAAAAATAAATTCAAGATGTTGAGACCACTTGTTCTTCTGATCCCAGAAGCAACTAGCTGTGTTCTTACCCTCCAGTGTGAATCAGATAATTCTCGTATTTGTAGGCACAGACTGCTGTACAAGCAAGCTCTTCCTTGTGCATGGCAAATGGGGACTGATAGCCGTGAAGGAGTGCCAGCACCGTGACACTCTGAAAAGAATGGAGTAGATTCCCAGGGAAATCAAATACCAGTGATGCCAGATTACACACTTAGTATGAATTGAAAGGCCTTGCCTACATACCTGCTAGTTACAAATAGTGTATGTTGTTTCATTTAATTTCTTATAGAACAAATAACTCTTCAGTCCAGAGGCACATATTTCCGGGGAGCATGGTATCCATTAGCATCAGCTGCATGTCAGAGTGCTTCTCTGAATATTTTGCTCAATTTTGTCTTTGTTTCCTTCCACTTAAAGTGTGTTTTTTCTTCTCAGAGACATGGCTATTGCACCTTGGGAGAAGCATTTAACCGCTTAGACTTTTCAAGTGCGATTCAGGACATCAGGAGGTTCAATTATGTGGTCAAAGTAAGCTCTTTATTTTATATGCATATTAGAAAAATGCATTTCCTGATGTGCCTGTGTGTACAAAAGGAATATTTTTGCACTGAACAGATGATGATTTGTAATTCTGTAAATATCCTGTTCATATGTAATTTATAATGCAAGAAGCAACTTTAAACTGAGTAAATTTTCTTTGGTGAAAACTCATTATATGGCTGTCTGAAAGCCTATAGCTAGAGGGGGATGGTGATGGCCAGTGTGCTGTGTATTTGGAGGGAAAGATTGATGGTAGTTTCAATTGTTGTTCATCAGTCTGGGAAATGAACTATCTTTAAAGGTAAAACGATTTCTATACAACCAAATAGCAAACTGTTATTCATCCTAAATGTTTGCTACATCTTAAATATGGTTAAAATAACATTTTCCAGAAGAAATACTTGATGTGTAGATATTTTGCTATTTCTGTACCTTCTGCAACTTCTTACGAGTCCTGTGATTCACTGCAGTTTTTTTATTAAGGACAATATATCTATGCATTTATCTTTAACGTCCCTTAAAACTTGAGACTCCAGCCTTAATTACCACAGTGCCAAACCAGCTGCCCATTTGGAAATGCCTGTTTTGGGGATACTGATCTCTTTCTAGCCCCAGGTTTATTTTATTATCTAAGTTGATGTAGTAAAGTGCTTGTTCCAACTCCTAGAGAAGCTCAAAATGTGAGTCATATCAGGACTAGAGTTTAGTTCAGTGCTGAGGCTGTTCACAAGTATTGTATTTCTTGGAATGCATCCAGAACTTGAAAAGACACAAATAAAAATTAAATAAACATACCAGGAGAACACCCTTACCACTAGGCTGTGGAGTATTTGGAGAGAAAACACATTCTATCCATCCCTGTGAAGCTGAGGCAATGTATTGTACTTTCAGAAAAACAAGAGATGTGGAAACAAAGCAAAAAGGATTTGCTTCCAGGCTGGTGGTTAGGGTACTTGCCTTGTTTGTTCCCCTTGCAGGGTGTGGGGTTTTTTTGGTATATCTGTGTGTTGTGGTTTAGAACATTACTTTTTAATGCTGTTTTGGGAGAAGAATCAAGAGCCTTGATCTTTCCCAAGACTTTTCAGCCTTGAACAGTAGGAAGAAAAAAACCAAATCACCTAAAAAAGGTGATTTGTTATAAATGGTGTCAATCTTGGGTGCCTCACTTGAACAGCAAGCAAGTAAAAGGAATGCAGATCTAGAATTTTGCATTTGTTTTAGATGCTGCAGTGCCTAAACTGGGTTGCTCGAAACAGTTGATCAAGTCAAAGTGCAAAATCCAGCATAAGCACGTTGACCAGTTTTTCTTCTGTTCACCAAGGGATATAAAATGCTGGTTTAGTGTCAGCCAGACTTAAGATCATTGAGGAAGGAGCACTACTTTAAAATTCATAAATTTGGCTGTGCAATCCAAACCATTATTCTGTTAATAGTAGACCCTAAGAAATCTGGATGAATTTAAAATAGTAGATAGACTTTCAAAATCCTTCAAATGTTTCAGAATTTATTTGGAATTTTTAGAATTTAGAACTGTTTTACAAATACAAAACTGTAATTATGTCTTTGCATCAGTTCCCCTGAGGTGGTGGCTGCTTGTTGATAGCAAGGTATTAATCAAGAATACTTTTTTTTAAAGATCAAGCTGTACTCTAGCTCTTCTTTGATCCCAGACCACCAAGATGATTCTCCAACTAACTAAAAATATGCCATTCATTATTAAAAGTTAATATAGATGCCTGTCCAGGACCCTTTTAGGATGGGCAGTGAGGGGGAGAAGGTAGGATCAGTTAGTTTTTTGTATTTGGTGGTGCTGTAGTATATTGATAACTTCGTAGCTGTTAAATTCTGATATATTGAATTCAATATGGGTGGGTTTTTTCCAAATGTTTCCATCTGAGTAAACAGATGATCCATTCAAAGTTATGATCTCTAGTAGACACCATAAGCCATGGCTCTGCTTGTATCAGTGTGTCAGATCCTTGTAGTCCTCCTACCTTGAGTTTGCTAAAATTGTCTTAATCCTTGCATATTAACTTTCACTGAAATTGGAATCTTCATTAAAGTCAGTCAGGTGGAATTTGTCTTTTGATTTGATCTTTAGACTGAGCAACATGACTGATTTTTTTAAAATTAATCAAGAGAAATGTACCTACTTGCTTGAACTGGCAGACTGCCAGAGACCTCTAGGTGTATTCTAAATTATTAATCAAGCTAATAGGCTTTGAAAAAGCCAACAAAAAGATCCCAATACCTGTTTATACAGTTTTTGAGACTAGATTGCTTGTATTTAAATACATCAGGACAATTATTTCTTTCTTTCATAGTACATAATGCTTTGTCAGAAACTGTGCAGAGAAGCCAGAAGGAACATTATTAAATCAGGGACAGAACAGGTGTATTCTTTCTTCCTCTCAAGGAAAATTAATGTTGAGTGAAGTGTCAACTTGGTGTTTCAGAAATGAAGATACAATATAATTTTTGACAAGCTTAGTCTCTTTCATCCTCTGTGCCAACACTTGATGCTACCCTACCCAGGAGCACTCTGCAGGTCAGTGGTGGGAGCACTCTGTAGGGAATGCTGTTTTCTGCTCCCTACTTTCTCTTCCCAGTGTGTTAAGAACACTTGTTCTGAACTCACTGTTAGGAAGTGCAATTGCAAAGCTCAGTGCCACACCTCTAAACATTGTAATAGTGTCACAACATCAAAGTCTCTCGTAATAAGAGACCATTTTTTCTTGAAGAGCTAATGGTTCTTGTCAGCTATAAAAATGAATCTAAAATGTAAAAGCAAATGTGCCAAAATGGAGTGAGGGCTGCCTCTAGTAGCTATAGCTTGGCATTCATGTGCAGCAAGAACTTAAGCTGTTTTGGTTATTTTGCCCTAAACCATTCCCACTCTTCTTGCCACTTTTTTGCTCACAGTGGTTTCAGAGACGGATGTGTGGACAGCTAGGAGATTCTTACTATAACAGTTGAAGGAAAGTTACTGATACGGTTTGTACACTCCTCATTATTAGATAACTGTGGTTTGTTTTACCAGGGACCTGAATACAGGAATTTTTTTTTTTCCCTAGTTTAGGCAAAATAGGGTATTTCCTCTCCATGAGTAGAAAGTAGTGCACCAAATCCATCACACTTCAGTTTGACCAGTATGATACTTTCACTCAGAAGCTGTAATTCTGTAGCTGGTATCAGTTCAGAATGATGTTCCCGGCTGCCAAATCTGTCAGGGACTTCAGGATCCAGGCACATCCAAGTTCACATTTGTATTTGTGAGCCCCCAAAACAGACTCTCTCTGTTGTTTCACTACAGCTCCTAAAGTCTGTGTGTCATGTGCTTTGTCAGACATAAGCACCAGTATTTGTACAGTATTTTGAAAATGTACATCCTTCAGGAATTGTTCATGGGATGCCAGTGGGAATGCCTAAAGCTTTCCACATGTCTTACTTTGTCTTCTGAACTCCGTAGTTATATTTTCACAAAATGCCAATGCAGTTTGTTGTAGGTGAGTGTATGCACTAAGCGTGCATTTAAAACCGTCCTTTACTTCTGTCCTTCTTCTGACTTAATTTTTTGTCATAGCTTTTGCAGTTAATTGCAAAATCCCAGTTAACTTCACTGAGTGGTGCAGCACAGAAGAACTACTTTAACATTTTGGACAAAATTGTGCAGAAGGGTAAGACCCAAGGATTTGTAATCTGACTGTTCAGATTTAATTGTTGTAACTAAGCTATCAATTAATATTTTTTTTTGTTAGTTTTATTACCATTTTTACATTGTAAGACATAGCAATAGCATACTTAATTAGTGCAAGTTTTCATACTTCCCATCCCATGATTTCAATAAGTTGTTTTCTCTTAGTTATTGAATAATGTTTCTTGAAACAGATTGGTGAAATTAAGTGACATTTAGATTCTATTCAGAAACTATTGGTTACTGTTAAATTATACTCTTCACAAAATGTGAAAGCTTTTAGGTTAATAAAATGTTTGGGTTTAAGTTTGCATGATGTACTGAGACCGAAAATACATATCTGTTTTGATTATTTTAAGAAAAAGACATTACATTATATTGATTTTTCTTTTTTTCTGGTAACCACACTAAATGGAGATGTTATACTGTCTACTTTGAACTGAAGAAACTGGATTTATGATCAGCTGTTTAGCATTAAGTTTGTAAATGCACAGCTTGAAATGTTGCATCAAATTTGCCTGTGAAATTGTTAATTATTGATCTTACATGCACCAGTGAATGTCATGGTAGGAATTAGGGCATCTATTTGTACACAAACAATTGAGTCGTAATTAGTTCATCTAAAAAAAGTGTTGACTAGCTTGGTTAACTCTGTCAACCAAAACTGTATTTGTTTTGTTTTCCAGTTATGGAAGACCAGTATAATCCACGACTGATCAAAGATCTTCTACAGGATCTGAGTTCTACTCTCTGTATACTGATTAGGGGAGTAGGAAAATCTGTGTTGGTAGGCAACATCAATATTTGGATTTGCCGATTAGAAACTATCCTTCTGTGGCAACAACAATTAAAAAATCTTCAGATGAACAAGGTATATTATTAAATCATATTAAATAATATTTGGGGGAGGGGAATTATGTTGAATATTGATTGAGGATTTGTAAGTGAACCAAGTTTCAAATACATTTTAAACAGTTTTACTTGTTTTGGTTTTTATAGAAGTAATGTGAAATTAATTAATTGGCATCAACTTAATTTTCTAATGTTTTAATAGCTTTTTGCTAATGAAAACTGCTACAATGTCTGTACAGCTGGTTTGTAGTAGAGATAGAATTGATTTTCCCACTCAAATAAGTTTAAAAAAAATAGTATCTAGATTGTCAGATAGAGATGGGGAAAAAAACCCAGAAATTTTAATTCCAAAATAAATTTTCTACAAATGAAGAAATAAAAATCTAAAAGGCATTTTGGAGGTGTATCAAGAAAACAGAAAGTAATAAATTGTTCAAATAGCAATTTTACAGATGTATTCATTAGCACAGTTGCTTTGGTAAAAAAAAAAAAAAAGATAATGACTTCATCATCTGGATTCTCCTCATGTGACTGTGTTCAAAGCATGTGGTATGCACCGTTCCAGGGTTTTATAGTGGAAACTTCTGATGATAAGCAGGCAATTTTTTTTAATCTGACGTGGTTACTCCTGAAGAAATGCTGTAAGATACCGCTCACTGTAAAGTCATACAGGTGTTTTATCTATTGGCTTTCAGCTACGAAATTTTGAAATTGTCCTTTCCGTGTGAGCTGGTTATCTGAATACACCAGCTACTTTTGGAATAGAAAGGAGAAATGAGGAACCTGGTCTCAGCAGTTTTCGTGTGCCAGGCAACCACAGCACAGACACTTCTGAGGCAGTGCAGTAACTGCTGTGCTTGTTTCCTTCCAGCATGACACTTCCCTCGGAGCTGTTTAAGTTGGGTGAAGTAGCCCATGAGAAATCTTGCATCTGTAGTGCTCACATATTCATTCCTCAGTAGAGGACAGGCCCCTGAGTGTTTGTGCCAGATGACTCTGTGGAAAGGCTGGGCTGTAAGCGAGGTGAACGGCTGGGAAGGAAACAGAAGTGTGAGCCCGCGGGTGCAGGGCTGCTGTGCTGCCACCACCTTGGGATGGGGTAGCTCTGCTCCCTGGGGCTGGCACTGCCCACGGTCCCTCACTGCCAGCTGGGCACTGCCTCCAGCCTCCTGGGCCTCTGCCACCTGGCACTGTGGGCTCCAGCTTCAGTCATGTAGGAGCTGTGGTGTAGCTTACCCCACTACAGTTCACAGAAGTGTATAGTCTTAATGAAAACTTTCTTAGTGCTCTAATCTGTCACCTGTGCAGATCTTCTCATTTATATAGGAAGGGGAGCTGTCTCCAGAGTTCAGAAATTATCCCGCTCTCTTCTGCCTCTGGCTTCCATAATGCTTTCATTTGTATCTCTGATCTTCAGTCCTGTACTCTGTATTCTATTCTGTGCTTTAGTTGTCTTAAGGCAAGTCGACATGTGTTTTGTTTCTTAATTTTTATTAAGAAACAAAACTGTAGTGATCCAACAAGTTAGAAATAATTGGTTCATACCTTTATTATAGTTAAGGATTTAGCACACTAAAGATGGAAATGACTATATTATAGTTGATAAGACTGCATAATGTTATTTTGAGAGAACAGAAGTGTTTCAAAAATTATTTGAAATTTAAATAATGAATTTAGGATATGTTTATTTTAACAGTAAGAAAGCTGAGTTATAAAGTTTACAGTCTGTTCCTCCTTCTGTACCATTAGTCATTTAAATTTTCAACAGCAGTTAGAGAATAATTGTAGGCAAGAATTAACCATAGATTTTACTCAATGATTTGAAAAAACTAAACTAAGAAGCCTCTAAAGTAAAGAATTTTATTTGTACTTTATACTGTCATGTTTTTGTAGCTAAAAGTCTTCAACTCTTATTTCCAGCAAGTCAACAATGGACTTACGCTTAGCGATCTCCCTCTCCATATGCTGAATAACATCTTATACAGGTTCTCTGATGGCTGGGACATTATTACTCTGGGTCAAGTGACCCCAACTTTGTACATGCTTAGTGAAGACAGACAGTTGTGGAAAAAACTCTGCCAGTATCATTTTGCAGAAAAGCAGGTAATAAACTCTGTTATTTGTATAAATGTAGCTCTTTTGATATCATGTACTAATAATGGAGTGTGAACTTGCCCTTTTTGAGATAAAAGTGTATCACTGGGCAGAAATCTTGAGTTTTCTCTGTATTTGGGGCTTGATTGCTCCTAAATATTGCATTCAGTATGTCTGTGAGTTTAGGATAACTGCTGGGCTGTTTCCTTCCATGAATTTTAAAAATGTCTATTGCAAGATGGGTTCTTTTCAAAACTGCCTAACCAGTGTTGTAGAGGATATCTCTAAAGCGTTCCTCTGAAGTAGAGCTTGCTTTACTAACTAAGGTAGGCAGACAGGTTGCTCAAACTTTTAACTTACATGAAAATTCTGGAAAAGCCAAACTGAATTTTTGCTAAGAAGAAGACTAGAACAAATGCTTTGAAATTAATAACAAAAAGATAAACAGTACTTTCCTGTCACTTCTCATAAAGAGCATTAAAGTAATCTAGGAATGACTCCAGAACTGTCTTTGTTTTCTGGCATTAATAAATGCTGGGAAAAAATCAGACTAGGTGAAAATAAACCTAAGAAAGTAGAAGTTACCTCATGAGAGCTGGAGGAAGAACCTTTGAAACCTAGTACATTCTGTACTGGAGGAAGTGAAAGTGCCTATTCTTAAATCTGACAGGTTGAAGTTGCTTGTTGACTACCAGATTAAGTATTGTTGTAATGGGTAAGACAGAACTGAAGATCAATTAAGTCATGTGCAGTTGACCCAAATAAGATTTTTTTTTTTTGTGAGTTGAAAGGTTTTAGAAGTAACTGTGGAAAAACTATACAGACAAAAGCAAACTGAAAACCCATCTTCAGAAGCAGCCCAGAAGAATTCAAGGTGAAGTTACAGGGATAACAAATTTAAGCTTATGTAGCAGTTGAGTGGATTTTGAGGGTAGATGAGGTAAGCTCTATTGAGCAGTGACAAAACTGGTTAGAGAGGAACTTCTTATACTAGGGTAATGCAGGGAAAAAGATCCATAAGGATTTCAGTGAAATTAGCTATCCCTATGCCACATAAAGTACTCTTGTACACAGTGTTTCCAGTGTGTTCCTGAATGTTCACATTCAATTTCTTACTAAGTTATTAATGATAGAAATTTAATTATTTTCTTTATATTGCCATATCAAATTCTGCTTCCTCTCTTTAAAAGTGTACNCAAATTCTGCTTCCTCTCTTTAAAAGTGTACTGTCTTAATAAGCTACAGAATCACGTTAGGTTTTTTTTTCTGTCCTCTGCAGTATATTTGTTGAACCATTGAAATAACCATGAAAACAAAATTGATATCTGAAGAGCACTGTTGGAAAAAATAAGAGCCATTATGAAACAAAGTGAAATGTAGCTGAAATCAGAAAGGCAGTACTATTCTCTCTGCATCCAGGAATTGTCTTCTGAATGAAGCAAGCCCTCAATGTATTAGCATTAATCCACACCAAGTGGAACAGAAGTCTTTTATAAATACATACTTTATAAACCTTGGCTGTCTCTCAAGCTGGGGAGAAATAGCTGTTGAGCATCAGCTAATCTTTACATGCAGATTAGGTCCTCAAGAAGTAAATCAATCACTAATTATTGCTATCCTTCTAGGAAGATCACAACCAAATGTGAAAAATAATCATGTATATGCTTTTAAAATTAAAGAGCTTTATTTAAATCCATAATGCTTTAACAGAAAACCACTATTTGTAATGCACAATCATGTTTTTAAATCTCATTCCTGAGTGGTTTGGGTTTTTTTAAAGGATAAAATTAATTGCTTACAGCTCTAAATACTGTTTTGTTAAATGCTTCTTGACTATAATTAGAATAATTTCGAGACAGTAGAATTAGATGAGCTGTGTATGGCCTAGTTTTTCTTGGCAAATATGCACTCTCCTATTTTTAGTCTTTGCCTTCCATCTTTTTTGTGGCCAGATCTCTCTCACTGCTTTGCAGAGATGTATGATGTCAGAATATTAACTTCAAAGAATTCTAGTTACAAAACTTCAGTTTAACTACCTTCCCCCCACCTTCCCCTGTCCTTTGCCTGAATTGACTACAACAATTTTAAAGGAAGATATTAATTTTATGTCTAGTTTTGTAGGCATTTGATTCCATCAGAGAAAGGTCACATTGACTGGAAGCTGATGTACTTTGCACTTCAGAAATATTACCCAATAAAGGAACAGTATGGGGACACCTTGCATTTCTGTCGACACTGTAGTATTCTGTTTTGGAAGGTAAGAGCTTTGAAACAGATAATCAGAAATAAGTTGAAACAGCTACTAGTGATCATCTGCAAGGAGAAATATTAAGGTCATCTTGTCAGCTTTCTCATGTGAAATGTGATTGGGTAACTAATATCTAACTTTAAAATAATATGTAAAACTTCCGTATAAAATCAGTATTAAATTCTAAAGTTGTTCTTAATCTTGCCTTCTTACTTCTTGATATCTGATAACCTCAAGATTTAGAATTGCAATGAAAAGTGCCATGTGGAAAGAGTTACTCTGTCTACTTTTATTAATTTGATCTTATGGAAAGTTGTGATGGACTAGTCTGAAGTTAGTGTTTTCTAATGATGCCATGGTAATCAATACATCTCTAATGAGAAATAATTACTACACTTTTCCTACCACATCGGTGTAGAGCTCTGTATTTTATGCTTTTGCTTCTGTCCCATATGAAGCTTGGAGGGACAGGAGGTACTTTATTAATTCTAGATAAATCCTGTGCTAGGTGAAACTACTTCTTAATCAGAAATTTTTTCAGGCTTTGACAATTTATTCAAGCTTCAGTAGCATACTTGGTTAGAAAGATTGTTAAATTAAATATGTATATGAGTGCTTGACATACAATTATGTCTGTAATGCATAGCAAGAAAATCCCCCCAAGAAAACCAAAGCAAAAAGCCAACAAAAACACTACCACCAAATCCAAATTTTAAAAGATAAATCAGTTATTTTACGGAGGGAAAGTAGCAAGTGTTTGAATCCTGAAAGAAATGGAAGCACTGTATTCTTCAGATAGAAACAATTTTTTATGTATTATCAGCTTCTTTTAATAGTATAATTCAGAAGTTGGGCAACTTTTGTTTCCAAGGGTATTCAGAAGAACTTCAGGCACAGCTGAACTTCTTCGTATGGCATCTATTTTTATTTTCCTTCCCTCATTAAAGAACAAAGCAAAACACTGGAATAGTTGCAGAGAAAAAAGTGCTAAAGTGATCAGGGCATGAAGAAAACTAGGAATGATTTGTTTCTCTTAACTCGGCTGTGTTAAAGCTAACAAGGAATGTGAGTGCTCTCCATAAATTGTTTTTGGAGACAGAGAAGTGGTGCATAAGCATGAGACTGCTTAGGGAAATTATTTACGCTAAGGGACATCCATGATGCAAGTAAATTGTAGTTTTGAGTAAGTGTGCTGAGAGTTAAGAGTTTCTAAGAACCAAAGGCACAAGGGTCTGAAATTAGCCCTGAAGCACAGGCCTAGCTAGTGATGAGAAGAATTTTCAGCAGTTTATGAAATTGATAGTGTAATTGCTGGCAACATGAGAGGGCTACACACAG